>OZ026517.1:104050904-104206747 GCA_964019695.1 Loripinus fragilis | reverse complement strand
TATCACACTGGCAAGCAGAGAAGGCTCAGACAAGACTATCTCCCCAGAGCCTTTGCTTCTCGCATACACAAAAAGTATGGAAGTAGAGGAAGCCTCAAACCAAAGTTTATACTTTAAAGGTGGCTTTTGTGCATGCGATAATTACCAAAATCTCCTGTACTGACTCATAAAGGCCTCGAAGCGAGAATACCTGTCTTCGGGGTTTGCGAATTACAAAGGCGCAGATCAGTCTGCGCATAAGTGCAGACTGATCAGCGCCTTTGTCATTCGCTTATTGGAAAGTATGACATCTAGACTTGCTCCATGCAAAATTTCAATATTCTAGCTGGTCTCTGTGGGTGAGGAGACTGGTTTGAGTCTTACTTTGTCGGATACTCCAAAGACAGGGTTTCTCATATTGTGACCCATATAATTCACTATAATTCAGGCCCACACGTAAGAGTGCGTAACACAATTTTTTTCTTATTTCTCCACCAAACATATGTTGTAGGTACTCAAAAGAACTGTCTCGATGAGACTGTTCTTTTGAGCACCCAAAACACATGTTTAAACTGATGGATAAGAAAATAATCACAATTTTATAATAATAAACTATTTTTCCTTAACTGGCCCTATGCTATTGTAGCAATAATTTGGTTACCTTTCCTGTGTAGTTCATCAAGAGCTGCCTCAAGAGAATGCAATCTTTCTTTATCCATAGACATGGTCTTCTTCAACTGTTCTGTTTCATACGTCATTCTCTTTACTTCTTCCTGTCATATAAAATTGCCAGATATAAATCAGTGTTTATGGAAAAGGAAAAGTGCAAACACTAATAAAACTGCTGTACAGATTTTCCATAGATGTTTTGAAACTTTGTAAGCTTTGCAAATGGCCATCTTGCAACCATATATGGGCAAGTTCATGAGAATTCGGCACTTATCACATATGCACAAACGCTTAAGGTCAAACTTTTGGTCTGAATCTTCATCTACATAAACACTTTGTGTATATAAGCAGGGAAGGCTCTGAATAGTCTATGCATTTGCCCAGGTTCACCAGAGCCTATTTGCTCTACATAGCAAGAAGTAACCAAATCTCACATGCTGTGCTGGATCATATCAATTATGATCGTGTAATTCTTATGGTCAATGGAGTAGCCAGAAGGCTGAAAAAGTTATGCACATCAAAGGGAGACTACTGGATCAAGCATTGATTCAATTCAATTGCGTCCCTTTTCATAATGGGAACTTCTCTTAAAGGAAAGAATTTGCTCCCAGGGGGAGCGATTTCTTTCCTTTCAGAGCAGTTCCTTATGGCATGGGAAATCACTTTTACAACATAAGGTGACCTCCTTGAATATTACTATTTTTATTACGCAAATGCGTATCTGCGTAATGTTAGCTACGCCAATGATGGTATACAAGTAATAAAGTTTAATTTATTTCTAAGGCACACTTAGGTGGAGCATGAGACTGGCAGATTACCTCTTTGCATACTGGGTAATTATCCATGCTTTTGTTGTTATCAGCCGTCTTATTTCACTTTTTTTAAAAATTCTTTCAGTAACACTATCAGAGTGGCAAATAGTTGCATCTTGATCAGGACCGAAAAGAAGCCACTGTGGTGTAGGGGATAAACCTATGTCTTGTTAACCAGAGGTCGCAGGTTCGATTCCCGGCTTCTCCCAGTCTGTCGGATGAGACTTTAAACTGTTCATCCCGTCTTCTGAGACGCTTTAAAATCAGAACCACTGCCAGTGAGCCTTCCGGTGCTCCTGGTCATAAAACCACAAAACCACCCGACCAGTACTGGTTATAGCCAAGGAACAGGGCCACAAACAATAGGACCGATGTTCTGTTGGTCCTGATCTAGATCCAAATTGTTCGCAAAATTTAATGATGACAAAAGCTGCTGCTAGCAAGGAAAGAGTTAAGAATGGATACTTTCTATGAATAAGCAAGTGTGACATAAAGAGCATACATGAGGATCTTCAAAATTTCTCTCACCTCTAGTCCTGTCAACATTTCAGCCTTGAGTACGAGATTATTTCCCTTCTCGAGTAAGTCTCGATATTTCTCTGTGAGTTCATGATATTTCTTGTTAGCCTGCTCTAGATCTACCCCTGGTATAGATTCCTCTAGAGCCTTCTGAAGACCAGCTATCTTGAAGGCTGCCATGTCCTGGGAAAAAGATCAGTGCATTAGCATGAGTCAGGACTTTAGTTAATAAGATTGCATAATGTCAATGATAGCGAAAAAATAATTTTCTTATTTCTCAACCAAAACATATGTTGTGGATACTCAAAAGAACCGTCTCAATGAGACGGTTCTTTTGAGCACCCGAAGCTTATGTTAAAACTGATGGTTAAAAAAATATTAACAGTTTTACACTAAAATATTTTGTTTATCTAAACCTGTTGTTGAACTTTTCATTAAGATTCATGAACAGACTATATCGAGTAAATCACGATATTTCTCTGTGAGTTCATGATATTTCTAGTTAGCCTGCTCTAGATCTACCGCTGGTATAGATTCTTCTAGAGCCTTCTGAAGACCAGCTATCTTGAAGGCTGCCATGTCCTGGGAAAAAGATTGCTACATTAGTGATAATCTAGTGCTTAGGCCAAACAAACATATATGAGTGAAACCTCTTAAACCAGTGCTAGGCGCATGAGTGCATGGGTGAAAGTTCAAAATTTCCAAAATCCTGAACTTTTGGAACTCCAATCTTAAACTTGCAGTATACCCACTAAATATTCACAATTTCAAGTTTAAATGATCAGTTGCCTTTAGACAGACTGGATATAAACAGGAAGAACTATTATAATCTCCCTAATTCAGCATTTTGAGGCTGACTTTCAATAGTCAGCCTCAAAATCCTGAATTCAGGAATAATCTTGAAAACATTCACCCATGTGAGTGTTGTTGAAGTTTTCATTAAGAGTCATGAACAGACTCTACTCAATTAAACTAAGTCTACTCTTTTCAGTGTGTAGGTCACTACTTCAAGAGGAAGTAGAAATGTACCATATACCTTGATCCTATGACATTCACCCCATTGAAATTTGTCCCTGAGTATTTTTCTTGGTATAGCAAATCACATGAAATTAGACCTAGGAAGATATGAGCCGCAACATGAGATTTCCAATAATGTGATATGTGCGACCACCAAACGCTCAGACCAGCCTGCGCATATGCCCAATCTGATCAGAGCCTTTGCTAGTTGCTTGAATATTCTATGTATATTAAGCTACTGACCGAACAGCATTTGGAGTTTCTAAGCTTAAAAGGAGGCTGCAGAGGCTTGCCTGAGTCTACACTTGTCAAAATGCCACATTGTTGGAAATCACATGTCACCGCTCAATTATGTATGCACAGGAAGGTCATAGAGTGTGTTATTCATGTGAGCAACGTGTGGTAGAGCTAAAACAATTTCCAACCTGTTCCAGCCAGAAATCGAACCCAGGTCATTAGATTTACAGGAAGATACTAATACCAATTTGGTGAAAAAGCCTGGTTCTACCGCAAGGCAGTAGAAGTGTATTATATATCTTGACTATGTTACAGGTAGAAAGTTCGAAAAAAAAAAAGATACGGTTAATGTTCTTAAATTTCAAACACTAGTTGCCTGCTAAAAATGCCTAGACAAACAGGGCAGACCCAGATCAGACTGCTTCTGAAGAAGCAGTCTGATCAGGGTCTTCCCTGTTTGCTATTCTGAAAAGAATTTTGTGAATTCCAGCCCTGAAAAACCAACATTTTATTTAAGAACAGAAAGAGAAAAGTGTTCCAAATTTTTGAACATTTACTGTAGTGTACTTATTAGGGTAAATATGGTTTAATTAAAATGCTATGACCACTCAAACGTTACCTTATATCTTTGTAGGTATCCCATTCTTTCAACCACCGCTTTCTCCATGGCAACCATTTCATTCTTTAGCCTGTTAACTTCCTGCAGGGAAACAAACAGATATGAGTCACAGCATGACAAAACTAACAAAATTTCAGGTGCACACAGCGATGACTCAGATCAGCCTAGCAATTCTAAATGCTTGAAGCTGAGATATGACTATTTTCTTTCAGAATCCAAAGTGGCATTATAACCATAGGGCTAGATAAAGAAAAGAATTGAGTATAAAAGTGTTAATATTTTCTTATCCACAAGATGTAACATAGGAGCCGCGATATGTGATTTCCAACAATGTGGTATTTTGACAAATGTAGACTCAGGTGAGCAGTTGCAACCTCCTTTTGATCTAAGAAACTCCAAATGATGTTCAATCAGTAGCTTAACACTCATATAATACTCAAGTGACTAGTAAAGGCTCTGATCAGACTGGGCGTATGGGCAGGCTGATCAGAGGCTTTGCTGGTCGCATATACCACATTGTTGAAACTCTCATGTTGCCGCTCAATTATGTTTCTGATTGAATACCCACAACATATTTGGTTTGGTTTTGGTTGAGAAATAAGAAAATTAATTTGAAATCATCATTCCTATCTAGAGGCCTGATAACAGGTATGTACTGAAAGTTTATATGTAGACCCTGTTGTGAAATGCTTGAAAATATATTACAAAGCCCAGAAAAACTTTCTTAAAGGTAATTTAGGCCATTCAGAGTTCAATATGGGCCTCTATGCGAGAAAACTTGTCTTCGGGGGCTTGCGAACAACACAGGCGCAGACCAGTCTGGGCATCCGCTCAGTCTGATCAGCGCCTCTGTTATTGGCTTATTAGAAAGTATCATATCTAGACTTGCTACGAGCGAAATTTCAATTTTCTAGCTTGTCTCTGTAGCTGAGGAGACTGGTTTGAATTTCACTTTGTCGGAAACCCCGAAGACAGGTTTTCTCGCTACGAAGCCCATATGATAACTTCTACATCATCCCAAAATTTTCATCAGACTAAACTGGCATTCAGGAACTTTCAGATCCCTATTATGCTGGCAAACAGTCTGATCTGGATCCAAAATGTTTAACACTTTTATGTTATTTCTGAAATATTATTTAGAAGAAAAAAAATAATAAAAAATTGCAACCATAAAAAAGCATGCAAAATTACAGAGCATGCAAAGAGTTAGTTGTGGTGTCTATTAAAATATAAATGGTAAAAATGGCCTTATATTTGTTTGTTTTGATTTGATTCTTTACGTCCCATTAAAAATCTTTCAGTTATGAAGGGACGGGTCTTCCTGGGGTTGAACCGGTACTAAGCTAGGATTAATGCTCTTGCTCAAGGACACAAGGCAGTGACGCCGGTGAGGCTCGAACCCGCGGCCCCTCGGTCTCGAGTCAAGCACTCTACCACTGCGCTCCCATATGGCCCTATATATTCTGATACTTCTCTTTCTCTTACCTTTCTAAGTTGTCCATCAGTTTCTTCCATCGTTTGGTATCGTCTTGTGAGAGCCTTCTCATTCACCCGGTACACTGTGATACGTCGTGTGAGGTCTGACAGTCGACGTCTAACTTCAGCATCATCTCGGCTCAGGGTATCCATTAACCTCTGGAAAAATAAAATATAAAATTAGCTTGTCTAGATTTGAACTAGTTTGCTTACATTTAAGCCAGTGCATGAGATTTCCAACAATGTGGCATTTTGACAAGTGTAGACTTGAACGAGCCTCTGCAGCCTCCTTTTAAGCTTAGAAACTCCAAATGGTGTTCAGTCAGTAGCTTAACAATCATAGAATACTCGAGCGACTAGCAATGGCTCTGATCAGACTGCACATATGCGCAGGCTGATCTGAGGCTTTGTTGGTCGCACATACCACATTGTTGGAAATCTCATGAACTGGCTCTTCATGGATTGCTAGGCTAAATGAGTAAAAATACTGATACAGCTACACATTACACAAACTTTTCCATGTAGATATCACCTCATTGTTTATTGTCTATGATTATTTTTGTTTGTTTGTTTTGATTCTTTACATCCCATCAACAATCTTTCAGTTAAACAGGAATGGGTCTTCCTGGGTTGAACCAGTACTAAGCTAGGATAAATGTGTCTTGCTCAAGGACACAATGCAGTGACACCAGTGAGGCTCAAACCCGGGACCCCTTGGTCTCGAGTCAAGCACTCTACCACTGAGTCACATCGCTCCCTTTATTGTCCATGAAATATATAGAGAGTCTTACATGAGTGCTAATGTTTTAACGAATTTATTAAATGAGTTGGGAAAAAGTGATAAAATGCGAGGCACGCCGAGCAGTGATAAAATGTGAGGCTTGCCGAGCATTTTATCACTTTTTCACAACAAGTTTGATAAATTCAATAATACAAGAGCATGAATGTTAGATTTTATCACAGGAAATTAAAATACTTAAAAATCACATTTTTAACATGCAAATAACATGATTTGGCCATCTTTTATGCAGCGTAAAAATGGACGTCATTACATTACTAAATCTGTAAACCACTAGTGGTCTATCAATTTTATTGCATGACATTAAACACTCCCAGATGCGACTTCACGTGATAATACATTTTCTGTTGAAATATTGTCTTATTTATTATAAGCAACATCATCCTGTTTGAAAGTTGCAAATGATAAGCAGAGCCTTATGGTGGTCACTTCATATGAAATTTATGAAACTAGTTAAAGATAATTTTATTTGTTTACAGTAAAACCAGTCTTAAGCTGCCACTTAAAAAATAGACAAAACAAATATCTTAATGACAAATGGTAGCTGAGTGAAGGTCAAAAGTATTGCAGAATGCTCCCCTTGGAGCATTCTGCAATACTTTTGACCTGCATTAAGTGATAATTGGTATTAAAAACCAATTTTTGGTGTTCTTTTTGAGTGGCCTCTTAAAGAGACTAAGTCTGCAACTATGGAGATTTTTCGAAAAATTTTAATTACTTTTTAAATCATTTGTAAAAGCAGAATTAAGTTCAGTTTTCACAGTAAATCTGTTCACTATAGTTGAAAACTGCATGGAAAAGTGAATTATCTTATAAAAACAGGTGTTTTTTTCTCTTGTTGGTAATTATTTGCGTCCCTCCAATAATTATAGACAGTCAAGTTTTAACATAAATGCTGTTGTTTTGATACTGATAATTTGTAAAGATTTACGAAATTGGTAAAATGTATACCTGAATTTTAGTTTTTTACTGTGGAAACATTATTTCAAAAATTAAAAGATCAAAAGTTACAGATTATGCAGCTTTAAGACAGGCTTTAGGCAGGCTTTACTGTATATGAAGTTAACACTTTTAGATCTACTTCTATTTATCAGAACTAAAAATGAAGAGGCCATCTCATTTTTTTGTCTGTTGTAAGACTTTTCCTGAAAATGCTTGTCCTTTCTAAAATATTCTATTTGTTCTTAATTTCTGGACAGATGGGTTTATCTTGGAATCTGGGTAGGATGGTCAACATAGAAAAAACTTCACATGACAGAAACTTACATCAAATTCAGCTAGTTTCACTTTATCTTCTTCTCTGGCACCCTCTGTGTTCTTCAAATTCTCTCTCATCTTTTTTGTCTCATTTTCCCAATCCTGAAACACAGTTTTGAAACCAAAGCAGGGTTCGTACAGGCAAAAATGAGTAAAATTCAAGGAATTTTCAAGGACTTCTAAAGACTATCTTACAGTTTTCAAGGACTAAAAGTTTAGGAAAATCCTGATTTAAATGTTAAAATTCTACTTCAGAAATGCTAAACTGAGATAATGGGTGACATTAGTACTGGAAAATAAGTATAAAATTGTTGTGCCTACATTTGGTGCAGCAAATGCTGCACCAAATAAAGGCACAACAATTTTATACTGTTTAGGTCTCTATCAACAGTGCCAAGTCCTACAGAAAATAGTAGAATTCAAGGACTTTTCAAGGCTTTTGAGTAATTTTCCAGTACTTTTCAAGGCAGATTTATTTTTCAAGGACTTTTCTAGAAAGCCCTCTAAATTCAAGTACTTTTCAAGCCTGTGCGAACCCTGCAAAGTATTTTTTAGCTAAGAAATTGGCCATTTTTTTCTTTCTTTCTATCCATTTATCAGCAGTACTGCAACATCCCCTTGTGAAGATTAAGTTAACTATTCATGTTTTGTGTCGTGACCCCTGAGAGGGAATTTCTTGTTTCTTTTTGAAACTTTTTGTGAAGTGCTCATCCAGATGTTTCCAATGAGAATTCACAAAAATCCTTTCATGAAAAAAAATTATATGAAGGCTTTGATACAATGTCATAAACGACTTTTTGTTTGGCTATTTTTTAGACAAAAACTTAAAAATGAAATCTGTAATCTGTGTAGTAATATTTTAATATTTCAACACATCCTGTATACAAAGGAGTCTGCAGACCATGTCACCATCCTGCACATGCACAGTCTGATCAGCTTTGATGTTACTTGGTGCTTAAATAGTATAACTCCTGGTAGGTTTGAATGTTTTCCTGGTCATAAATGGCATTTTGAAGTTAATGACTAGAACAAATGACATTGCCTGCTATTATAAGCATGTACAATTGCATCATTGTTTACAATAGATTCGGAAATTTTTGTGAGAATTTTATTTTCGAAAATAGCATTAAAAGACATATTAGTGATGTGAAAAATTTGCAACTAATGCAAGGTTTACCTATATCAATAAACGGCAGAGTGATTTTGCCATTTCGCGAGGGTTTATTTTCACAAAACTTTGCATATGCGAAGTTTCATGAAAATTAAGTCCTCACGAAAATTTCTGTATTTACAGTATATGTTGCTATTTATGAAGATAATGAGCTTCATGCTCATGCGAGTTGAGCAAGAGAAAAGTTTTAAAGCCTCGGAGCCTGATAACCATGAACTAAGCTGCCATTTACCTGTTTGGCTTTCAGATATTCCTGGTAAAGTAGTCCCTGCTGGTGTCTCACCACCGCAAATTTTCTCTTGTAATTCTCGAGGCTGCCCTCCGTCTTCTCCAACAACGTCTCTTTATTGTGAAGCTCCTGCAAAAATAAATATACCGTATTCAACCAAATAAGTGAACTGTATGAATAATTATTTCACAATTTCATATCCTATCTTGAAAATAGTGTAGATCCAGATCGGCTGGCCTCTAATGAAGCCAGCTGATCAGGATCAACACTTTTTTCATGTAAATCCATATAGTATATCCAGATCAGTTGACTTTATGGTGCACTCTTTTTTCCATACTGCCTGCTGAGACCATTGTATTACCTGGAATCATGTGACTGTTCTTGATTGGGTTTGTTTGGTCTATCATTTTACCTCCCAGTCAACAGCTGTGGTCATGTTGAGATGGTCATGTAACCTCATCAAACTATTTCCTGCACTGTATGAATAACTTTTTCACAATTTCATATCCCATCTTGAAAATAGTGTAGATTCAGATCAGCTGGCTTCTAATGAAGCCAGCTGATCAGGATCTACATTATTTTCATATAAATCAATACAGTATATCCCAATCTATTCAGCTGGCTTTAAGAAGCACTATTTTTACAATACTGCTTGTTGAATCCATTGCATTACCTTGAATCATGTGACTGATCTTGATTTGGTTTGTTTGGTTTGTGATTTTACATTCCAGTCAACAGCTATGGTCATGTCCAGATAGTCAGTTAACCTAAACACACTTTTTCCTAGGCAAGTTTGACTAAGCGTTTAACCAGTACTTTTTGCACATACTTTTGCTTGTAAGACTGATTTTGAAAACAGAAGTGCTGAATTTCTATAATGGCATCTTCCAGTTGTTGATCTGGACTAATCTATTGTATCAAAGTTATCAATAAATAATTTGCTAAAGAAATCAAACAGATAGCTCTGAGGAGAGCAAACTAATACAGTAAAACCTGTCTTAAGCAGCCACTCAAAAAGAAGACCAAAATTGGTTTTTAAGACCAATTATTGCTTAATGCAGGTCAAAAGTATTGCAGAATGCTCCAATGGGAAGACCGATTATCGCTTAATGCAGGCCAAAAGTATTGCAGAATGCTCCAATGGAAGCATTCTGCAATGCTTTCGACCTTCATTAAGCTACCATTTGTCATTAAGATCTTTGTTTTGTCTAAATTTGAGTGGCCGCATAAGACAGGTTTTACTGTAGTCACAATGTAAGCAAACAAATAGTCTAAGATCAGGAGCAGTCTGGTATGGGACTATTTTTTGCGGCGGCTTTGCCGACGCTCTATTATCGCTTTGAACCTAAATTTTATGTAAATTTTCGCCAATCAGAAGTATTCTTAAATTGTAATATTCATCTCACCAGCTAGAAAACAATGCCCTCATTGGTTTATACTCAGACTGACCACACAATCTTATTACAGATGCAATTTAACTTGAAAATTTCAATGTAAATGGCCGAGAACCAGTCTGTGCACTAGTCATAACAATGGACATTGATCTGAAATATAGGTCAACTCCCACTGTACAGCATTTCTAATTTGCTTTATTACCATTCTTTGCATGCCTTGCTTAATTGCACCTAGTAAATAAGTGCAATATAAAATAACTCACTAAATTCTAATGGACTTTAACAACATTATATAAAGCAAATCTTTGTAGTTTTTATTCAAGCCATTATTGTTTCCCATATCAAATGCGTTACACGATAATAGTCTGTTTCATAAATTTCAACAATAGGTCTAGTCTATTTCTAAAACAAATATAACAAGTGTATTTAATGCGTTACATTACAAGGGCGTAAAATTCATCGCGAATTAGAGAGTAACCTCAGGGTTCAGGCGAGTAAATGCATGCAAAGCTTGCTCTGACGGCAAAGGCATGTTCTTACAAGGACAGTGTAGCTATCGGCAGAGCCTCTTTAATCAGACAACATGGTGCGTTATAAATAGACAGCCAAAAAACCCATGTTGTAATGCCTATTAATAGTGCTTAACAAGATACATCTTTTTGAAAAAATATGTATCTTAAAAAAGAGGTTATAATGGGGATGGATATTTAATGTAAGTAATGGAACATAATTTCCTACAATTTGAATGTGCCCGCAACCCACAATCCTACACTTAGACTCAGATCAATCTGCGCAGCTGTACACGTATCAGCGTATTTTGCTATTTCCTTTAGGAAGATGACAAGCACAAGCTCTTGTTTCTTTAACTACATGTATGTCAGACGAACATGTATCATATAAGGCTAACTGGCAAACAGCCAGTACAAAATCTCAGGCCACTATGGGCCCGCCAGCGAAACGCTTTTCAGATGGTGTTTTTCTGGAGGGCCGAGAGTGGCCCGATTTTACGTGCTTACTGGGAGCTAGTCGATCAGTTTTTGAGTCTACATGCATTTATTCCGATTCAGATGCATATGGCTCAGCGAAAAGAGCACCAAGCATAAGAGAGACCAGAAACATAAACACCTGGTTTTAGATGGAACATCCTTTTCCAGCATGCAAAGACAGGGGGTATAAGGGGATTTCGTCATCTAGTTGTGTTAAAATTGTAAGTATTTGAGAGCCGCCGAATATCTTTTTTAAAGATATTTCTTGTTGCACATACCTTGTTGTTTTGTGTTAATACTTTATATACCAGTCAACAATTTTTCAGTCATGCTATGAAATTTCCGGAGTAGAATGAACCAGTACTAAGCTGAAGGTAAAGTGTCTTGCTCAAGGAAACAACACAGTGCCTCTGATGGGACTCAAAGTAAAAAAGGGGGCAAAGATCAGGAATCAATACAATCAAGCACCACACCTGACCCAGGATACCAATGGGAAAGTGACAACGTCACAATTAGACATCACAAACAAGCGCCAAGAGGTCAGCCCTTTCCCAGCAGGTGACCACAAGGCATCAACAAACAGACGTGCATAAAAGCATAACAAAACACGACAGAAATAACAAAAATGATCCACAAAAGAAACACTGCCTTGGAACAGTCAGTAAAAATATTTTACTGGAGGGCTTAAACTGGTTTAACGGTGCACCAACCCCACCCTTAGTTCAGATGTGGATCAAGACATATAGATGTTTGGTTGGCTTGAAAGACCCCTGACTTATCAATGCATCATCTCCTAGAACATAAAAAGGAGATAAAGCAAAGATAAGGACTCAACAGTAAATAAAACTGAATACTGGAGCAAAAGAAATCCAACAGCCTGACAACAGTCTCAATCCCACAATCACAAGTAAAGCACTCTAACACTGAGCCAGGCATTTCTCATACTTTTCCTGAGTATGTCCTTGGTGGGCAGTGGCTCAGTGGTAGAGTGCTTGACTCAAGACCAAGGGGCCGCGGGTTCGAGCCTCACCGGTGTCACTGTGTTGTGTCCTTGAGCAAGACACATTTATCCTAGCTCTGTACTGGTTCAACCCAGGAAGACCCGTCCCTATATAACTGAAAGATTGTTGATGGGACGTAAAGAATCAAATCAAACAAAATGTCCTTGGTTTGTTACTTACCTGTAGCACAGTGACTAGATGTTCATTAAGACTGGCAATAACTTCAGCGCTGGTAGATGCCATGTTTTCTGGTAGGGCCATCGGCTTGTAGAATCCTGCCATGCCTGCCCCGGGTCCTTTAACTGACTTAAGTTCCTCTTCCATCTGTTTACACTGAAAACAAGTTAATAAAAATTAGCAATTTAGTGGGGAAATTCATTCCAATTTTGTAATATGATGGAATATAGTTACCTCCAACCCAGTATACACGGACTGGTAACTGACATACAGGTAAATGTATATATTGGAATTACGATGTCGAGACTGAGCTTTCAAAACTGACATATGTTGAAAATTCAATAATCATATCTCCATTATTTCTCTGCATATCTGTGATTTTTCTTCAAAAAGCAATGATTCAATATATTATCTTTAAGACTGTGTTTTAAGACTTGTATATATTGTATTATGCTTGTAAATTCAGAAATAAAATGTTGTTTAAACTAAGACTGTGTTGTTATATTTATTGAAAGTTTATCGGTCTTTATGAACATCAGCAAGAAACTAAGGTACTCTTTTTAGCTATTTTCTGCACTTTTAGCTGAAAATCGTTAGAAATCAACCTAAAAAGATAATAAAACTTCAACCTTTTTTACTGTAACTTGCAACAGTTCAACTTTGCATACCGGAAATAACTTTGTATAGTCTCGGGTATGTTCAGAATCAATTTTTTAGGCTGTAGTACTTTGAAACAGTGCTAAAACAAAGCCTCGACAACATGACTTTGGATTTCCATCAGTGACCAGTCCATTTATACTGGGTGCAAGATAGTAACACAGAGAATACTGTATATACACTGCTGGAAAATTTTTGAGAACTGCACTTCTTCTTAATTTTGATCCAATTAACCCTTAAAGCGCCACCTATAATTTGCAACAGACGACAATTCCAAATTTTGTCGTTTTTTTTTCCAAAAATAAATAAGGCATGACATTTCGTGAGAATCCTCTGATGGCAGACGATTCTCATGAAATATCATACCTTATTTTTGTCGAAAACCAGGAAAGATGTCACAAAATTTGTCATCTGCTGCAGTCGAAATTGGGGCTTTAAGGGTTAACAAGCAATATTCCAGTTATTAGGCTAACATTTATTTATAAATAGAGTGGATAACAGTGTAGATCCTGATCAGCTGGATTTTCTTTTTTATCTGGATCTGCACTGTTTTCATCAAGTTTACCATTTAGGGCAGAATGTTCAATGGCAATGCTTGTCCAGCCAGTCGAGTTTTTTAGTCAAGCCTGGTTAACTTGATTCCCAAAGTAATAAATAAACAAGGTGTTCTAATCATCATGCTTTCTTATTTGCTCAAGTAGCAATGCAAATTGTGTTACAGAACACAAATTTCATGTCAGAGTGCATTAATGTTGTGCTATATACTATGATGCAGTTTGGTATTATCATATATAAAGGAACAGGACAACTAGTTCCTCTTCATTGTTGCTCTAGTTGAACTGGCTAACCCTAGAACAGAGACGATCAGTGACACGTCTCTGTCTCCTACAAAATTGTTTATGGCCTCGTGGCCTTGCCTCTCCCCAATTACATAGAGCCTGTAGTTAGGCCTTCCAGGTGCAACTCCATGAACTTTTGACAGTTACACACTGGTAAGGACTACAACAAATAGTCCTTCTTTCCCCTGGTCATTGTCCAGTGGAACGCCCTCCCTGAATATGTTGTCTTTCCTGGTCCTGAGTCATTCAAGACCGCAGTATGGGAGCTTCACCATCCCAAACCCTTAACAGTGAAAATGCATGTTTTTATCCTGATTTTAAAAGTTATGACTGGCCCCTACCCTATTTTTATATACTGATCAATCCTAGAGAGTTGTTTTTATTCATACCCTCTATTTTCGATCTAGTTTTTTACCTTTAATCTTGTATAAAGCCTCACTGGCATTCTTTTACCCTTTTTCTTGTTTTCAAGGCTCGACGCACAGTCACCTTTCCAAAATCGGCAATATTAGAAGATAGGCCCAAATTAAAATTGCATTTGTTTCCCCTTACCCAACCGACCCTGAAAAAGGCCCTACTCAAAAAATATTATTTCAATTTTCAGTCAAGAATTTTTTTTTTATTTTATTGCAACCTGAGAGAATTGTCCAATGTAAACAGTGTTATCTTAGCAAATTGTTTGTGTATTTAATTTTATTGCCTATAGTAGAACTTTACAGTAAAACCTGCCTAAAACGGCCACTCAAAGATATATATGCAAAGGCGTTAAGACAAATGGTCGCTAAATGCAGGTCGAAAGTATTGCAGAATGCATGGGAGCATTCTGCAACACTTTTGACCTGCATTATGTGATGTCTTTTTTTGATTGGCCTCTTAAGATAGGTTTTACTGTATACAATTAAGTTTAGTGGGTATCCAATTTGAGATTTTTAATTTAAAAGAATAAGTTTCCGACCGACCGACCCATACCGGTAAAACAGGGTCGGGTAAGGGGAAACAAAAATATTTTTAAGGTTGGCCTAGATAGGAAACATAGCTGAATATTCTCCAAATATGAGTGTTTTTATGCTTACCTTATCTAGGGCCTTCTCACGTTCTAGAACTGCCTTGCTAGATTCATGCCTAATTTCTCTGAGAGCAGCCCTCAGTTCATCATTCCTGCCCTGTAGATTGTCCATCTGTGCCTTCAGGAATAAGGACGTATCATGTCTTCCCATGACAGACTTCGCTTCAATAGCCTACAAGAAAGACGATGATAAACGAAGCTACTTTAACCCTACTGCACTCAGAAAGACTCAACCTCCATTTGTTTTTTAACAATAAGGCTACAAAAATAGACTGTGCCAGTCAAGCAATTCCCGACGTTCGTTCTTTATAAGTCCAGCAAATTAATTTTGCTGAAAAAAATATTCAGGGATCAAGTAAAAAATTATATATGATTTGTAAAAATGTTGAATGAAAAGAGATCAGAATAAAACTGTTAATGAAGTTGCATTCACAAAGTACCCACTCCTTAGACCATTAACAAAACGCCTGCAAAATGTCAAAAAGATTGGAATAAAACTGAAGAAGAGTTGTGTTCAAACATTTAACTCCAGCTGTAAAGTTTTTAGAACTAATTTTTCACAACAACTTTTTATCTTCAAGTTTTTTCAACAAAAGCCTACCTAGTAGACAAACAAGGCAGACCCAGATCAGACTGCTTCTGACCCAGATCAGACTGCTTCTGAAGAAGCAGTCTGATCAGGGTCTTCCCTATTTGCTATTCTGACAAACATTTTTTATTCCAACCTTAATAACCAGCATTTTATTTGAGAAAAATACAGAAAAGTGTTTGAAATTTATCATACTTACAGCCAACATTCTCTCCAGGGTAGGGAACTGCATCACCATCTCCTCTCTCTCCCCTTTCTCCATGCCGTCCCCTGTAGGGGCTCCATATTTCTTCATAGCTTCCATGACTTCCTTCAGGCCCTGTTCCAGGTTCTTGTTCTCATCCTCCAGTGACTCTAGCTTAGCTTTCATCTGAGCGTTGTCTCCATACAGTTTGTCCATCTCACGCAGATTCTCACGGAAATCTTGGTCCAGTGCCTGTCTCTGTAATGAATGTAAATAACTTTGTAAAATGTGATCTATGAAATATGCAACTGTAATAGCCTCTTATATATAAACTTGGGAATGACTTTGTACTATAGATATTTGAACTATGATATGTTCATTACTATATATTGTGCAGAAAAATTTCCATGCTGTGGATGTAAACAAATACAGGTACATTCAGAATCCAACTGGATTTTTGATTTTTTAGGTGAAAGGTCATGTTTACACTGCGCAAAGTAAAGTACTGTGTATTGAACAGTATGTTGAACAAAGATGAGACTCAAATAAAGAATGTATCTATCTGTAATGAAATCAAATGACTGATCATGATGAAACCCTTTCTTCACTGGTCAGTTCACCCATCTAGTTTTGTGGAGTTACCATAGACATATAATGGAAAAAACTTTAGAAATCTTCTTCTCTGAAACCATAAGGCCCACAGTTTACATATACTTTTGCATTCCAAAGTACTATAAGTTGTGAATAGTCCATTATACATTTTTAGGGATCACATGTTAAAGTCTATAAACTATAATAATTGAGCCAGGGCATGAGATTTCCAACAATAACCAGCAAAGGCTCAGATCAGCCTGCGCATACCCGCAGTCTGATCAGAGCCTTTGCTAGTTGCTTGAATATTCTATGAGTCTTAAGCTTCTGACTGATCAGCATTTGGAGTTTCTAAACTTAAAGGAGGCTGCACAGGCTCATCTGAGTCTACACTTGTCAAAATGCCACATTGTTGGAAATCTCATGCCATGGCTCATATTTTTTTTGTTAACTATGCAGAATTTCTACCCCCACAGATGTTATAATATTATATTTGTTTTCTATGCAGAATGTCTACCCCCACAGATGTTATAATACTATATTTGTTTTCTATGCAGAATTTTCTACCCCCCACAGATGTTATATTATATTTGTTTTCTATGCAGAATGTCTACCCCCACAGATGTTATAATATTATATTTGTTTTCTATGCAGAATCTCTACCCCCACAGATTTTATAATATTATATTTCAGTTCATTTTGATTTACAACAGGGCTTACAAATCAATTCATACAAATTCAAATTGAAATCCTAGCTATGTTTTGGTCTCTTGAATGAAATTAGAGAATTTTATCAAGATGTTCATTAAATGATTGATGCTTTTGAGGTAAAAGGAAAATGCAACATTCAGGGCAGAGTTGCATAACTGAGCGCTTTTATTTGGCGCTTTATAGCACTTTCTTAACATTATGCAATGAATGTGTCTTGGTCATGGAAACAATGCAGTGACGCCAGTAAGGCTAAAACCTGCGGCCCTTCAGTCTCGAGTCAAGCACTCTACCACTGAGCCACTGCGCTCCCAAAGAGTTTTTTGTGAGTCAGCTCAAGATAAGTTGCGTGGCGCTTCGAAGCACTTTTTTTTAAAACATGCCTTTGCATAGTAGTGTGCTACAATGTGCTACATTGTGCTTGCCTTATGCAAACCGTCTCAGAAACACTATGTTTAATACTTGATGTCTTTTCAAGATAACCAAGTTGTTACAAATTCATCAAAATTTCATATATAAGAAAATTGAATCTTAACAACAAAGAAGAATACAAATTAGCAAAACTTCACAACAAATCAGGATACTCTCTGTAGTGTGTGTTTAAGGGAATAGTATGGGGAAAGTACACAATAATTCTAAACAAGATTACCTTCATCTGTGATTCTTCCATTGCAACTTCTCTTTTAATAATGGTGGCGACAGACTCTGGTTGTTGCTTACTGGTCTTCAATCCCTCAGTAAACTCTTGTACCGCTATCATATCTTCAGCTGTCAGCCCTAGTGCAACGGCTCTAGAAAAAGTTTCAATAGAGAGTCAGTTAAAATACAAAATAATTCTGATAATGGTGGCGACGGACTCTGGTTGTTGCTTACTGGTCTTCAAGCCCTCAGTAAACTCTTGCACCGCTATCATATCTTCAGCTGTCAGCCCTAGTGCAACGGCTCTAGAAAAAGTTTCAATTTGGAGATACAAATAACAGCTAAACATACAGCTTTGGTGTTTCAAGAATCATGAGTTAATAATGAAAGTTTTTCTAATATGTTATGAATGATCCCTGTTCTGTGAAACTCTCCATTACAAGCACATACTTCTGTCCAGTATGTGGCGCTAATATTATAAAGTCACAAAATTAAGAAACAAAACTTGAAAAACTAGTAATCGCTAACTCTCAAAAATTATTTTAGCTTTGAAAGAGCGATTTCTACGTCAAAACTATCAAATATTTAATATTTGGCCTATTCGAGTACATCACTGCTTGCACTTCCGTATTGTGCTGATTTACTTCTTTTTCTTGTGATTGTATTTCTTAATGATTGCCACAAGTAAGCTGCATCCTCTGCTGTTTTAAGACTTGACAAAGATAGCCCTGGATATATCCTGTTTTGGAAATAGTGTAGGTACAGATCAGCTGCCTTCTGAGAAGCTAGCTGATCAGGAAGTATACTATTTTCTGCTTGGCATGTAAATACATGTGAATAACTGGAAGCTTGAAGAAAAATTTGGGGAGGAGTGTAGTACATAAAATATCTAGCATGGTAAGGTATATTGTAATTTAAAGCCTTAACTAATAAAACATAAAAGATCACCAAGGTGAGGATGAAAGCAAGATCATTTATTAAACTCCCCACCACAAGCATATACCTCTGTCCAGAATGTTGAGCCAACTTCCTGATCTTCTGTTTCAGTTCCAAGTTCTCATCCTCCAGTCTCTCCACTTCCTTCTGTGAAACTCCCCACTACAAGCATGTACCAATCAAACTCCCCACTACAAGCACCTACCTATGAAACTCCCCACTACAACATATACCTCCGTCCAGTATGTTGAGCCAACTTCCTGATCTTCTGTTTCAGTTCCAAGTTCTCATCCTCCAGTCCCTCCACTTATTTCTGTGAAACTCCCCACTACAAGCATGTACCTATCAAACTCCCCACTACAAGCACCTACCTATGAAACTCCCCAGTACAACATATACCTCTGTCCAGTATGTTGAGCAAACTTCCTGATCTTCTGCTTCAGTTCCAGTCTCTCATCTTCCAGTCTCTCCACTTCCTTCTGTGAAACTCCCCACTACAAGCAACTACCTATGAAACTCCCCACTACAAGAACATGCCAATGTAACTCCCCACTACAAGCACATACCTCTGTCCAGTATGTTGAGCCAACTTCCTGATCTTCTGTTTTAGTTCAAGCCTCTCATCCTCAAGTCTCTCCACTTCCTTCTGAAGAATGTAGTTCAAAGCCTTGTCTTCTTCCTTCCGGACTGCCTTCTTGGAGCGGAACTCTGTCAGGTCGAGTGGTTTCCGCGGGTCCAGACCCAACCTCCCTCGTAGGTCCTCATTTTCCTCACACAGGTCATTGATCGCCATTTCTGATTTGTTGATGTGTTGTGTCAGCTCTTCTATTTGTCTGGAATTATAAACATATGCCAACTTAAGAGTAGTCTTCATAGGTCCAGTTGAGCAAATATTTTGAGTGTAAAATTGCTAATATTTTCTCTACTATTTTCTTACCCATAAGATTAAACATAGGTTTTGGGTGCTCAAAAGAACCGTCTCACTGAGACGGTTCTTTTGAGTACCTACAACATAAGTTTTTGTTTGGAAAATAGAAATAATGATTTTCAATTATGTACTCTTATCTGGGCACCTGTTGTCCAAATTGGCTTGTTCTTATTTCTCCACATAAAACATAAGGGCCAATTAATGAGATTTTGGTAAATATCTCACTTGCACAAAGGCCTCCTTTAAATACCCATGCTGACGTATACAGCTGGACTAGAGGTCTAAATTTTTGGTTAGGGTCCAGGGAATTTTTTTTTGCAATGTTGGGAAGGGGCCCTAGGGCCTTTCAGATTACTAAAATTAGCGTGACAAACCCGCAAATTGGGAAATTTGTTATAGTGCACAATTATGTCATTCTTCGTCAATAAAAAGACAAATTAGCTATTACACATACTATTGCCATTAAATTGAATGTCACCATGTAGCTTGTGTATGTGTTGACTGAATGAAATCCCAATTTTTTTTTTTTGGAAGATTGGAATTTTTTCTTCAAAACTCAGAAAAAAGTCACCTAAATTCCATTGGTAATTGGGCCGAATTTCGGCCCCTGAGAACACACCCTAAAAATCCCTGGGGTCTTCATCTACATCCATACTATGTATGCAAGCAACAAAGGCTCTAGTGAGTCTGCACATAAGTGCATAATAAAATAGTAACATTCAAGGGAGGTCACCTAATGTGGTGAAAGTGATTTTCTATACAATAAGGAACTGCTCTTAAAGGTAAGAATTTGCTCCCAGGAGTTCCCATTTTGAAACGGGACATAACTGAAGAGAATCACTGATTGATCCAGTAGTCTCTGTTTGATGTGCACAACTTTTTCAGTATTCTGGCTACGCCATTGATGCAATAAGTACCATTATTATATAACTAAGTAAAAAGACCGCTTTTCATTGGCTTAGAGCGCTCACGTGGCTAGTCTATATATTGTCATATTCACTGGCTGGCGCGCGCTTGCCAGTGAATATTAGTTACTAAAATTAGATTCCTTGTGTTTTTTTCCCGTTCCGGTTCTGCTTTTCTAAAGCATCACTATTTTTCCTATCGTAGTTGCCGAGAACACAACAAATCACGCACTGGGGCTGATCTATTTCGATTTTATTGCACAATAAACGAAGAAAACAAATTTGAAGTCTTCAGCTTCTTCCAACTTTCCGCCTTTGCACTGAAGAACTCACGCCAATACTTAGACCACGTCGCATACGTTTACATGTATTTGTAACATCTTTCAAGCGTAAAAACGACTTTACACCGTCTAACGCCTTGAATGACGTCATTTTCCAGTAACAAATGACGTCAGCTATCACACATTTTCCCTGCGCTTTCAAAGCTGTGAATTATCACACTATTTTAACATTGGCTTTACAGGCGAGGCGTGTTAGAATTCTTGTTAGTAAATGTTGAATGATGACACTCATGCACAACATATATAAAATAGTAAACGGGTGGTCTTATCTATGTCTGCACTGTTTACTATACCAAAACTTGTATATAAGTTCAGTAGTTTTTCCAGGTGCAATGATACCTGTACATCTTTCTCTAAATGTTATATAATAAAACAGTTATTGACTAATGAGGCATTTGATATGATGTGATATCGACCAGAGAATATCAGTATTGACCTCGGCTTCGCCTCAGTCAATATTGGTATTCTCTGGTCGATATCACATCATATCCAATAGCTCATTAGTCAATAATTGTATAATACCTCAATCATGTGCTGGCTCATTTCTGTGGATACTTACTTGAAACATTACTTTCCATGAGTATTACAACATGTTTCCTTGCAGAATTGTGTTTTTGATTGAAAAAATGTGCTTTATTGTATGTTATGAATAAAATATAAGTCACATGTTTAAATTGCCTGGTCAATTGAAGCACATATCATAATATGGTAACGATAACTTGTGTTTTTTACAGAACATGGTCTACCATGCATAGCATAGTTTTATTTTCCAAACTCATTACATATTTATGGCCATCAGCTGTACTAGTGAAAATATTTAGTGGATAACAGTATTCAAAATTTTCATTTGGGAAGGTATATCGTCGGATATACAGTCGGAATTTTAGCTTTACGGGGACGCGCAAGCGGAGCCGTAAAACGTGATTTTCGACTGTATATCGGACAATATACCTCCCCAAATGAAAATTTTGAATATGGTTATCCCCATTCTAATGCTCTTCTGCAGTTGTGTCTCAAATTTGAGCATTGCAAGCCGCACAAAGCAGCATGTCATCCAACGAAATGCAACATGATTAATGATGTCAAGCTATTTCTAACAGTAGATCGCAGTATATACTTTCGCAAATATTTGACATTATCCAATCAGACATCGCATTACAAAATTAAGTGCATTAGAAATGAGAGTGGTAGTCTTTTTTTCAGAGTATACAAAATAGCATTAACTCTTTGCATGTTGGTCGTTATTAATGTTGTACCAGCTGGCGTCAACACAGTAAAACCTGTCTAAAGCAGCCACTCAAAAATAGACAAAACAAAGGTCTTATTGACAAATTGTAGCTTAATGAAGGTCGAAAGAATTGCAGAATGCTCCCCTTGGAGCATTCTGCAATACTTTTGACCTGCATAAAGTGATAACCAGTCTTGAAAACCTGTCTTAAGCAGCCACTCAAAAATAGACAAAACAAAGGTCTTTATGGCAAACGGTAGCTTAATGAAGGTCAAAAGAATTGTGGAATGCTCCCCTTGGAGCATTCTGCAATACTTTTGACCTGCATTAAGCGATAATCAGTCTTGAAAACCAATTTTTGTCTTTTTGAGTGGCCACTTAAGACAGGTTTTACTGTATCTGAGTTTCTTGCATGAATACATTTTTGCATGGGAATTTTTTGAATATAGACTACATAGCCCAATGTGTAAAACATAGTTTATGTTACTGTTTGAAAGTGTTGGTGTATATGGAGACAAAGTGTAAACATGTCATACAGACAATCTTCTCCATTTTCTAATCAAACCTACCTATCTCGGACTCTGATCTGGTTTTTGCCATCTTTGATCTCAGCTACAGCTTCAGCCAATCCATATTCTCCCTACAATAATAGAACACATCATCATATGGGCCATGACGTGAGAAAATCTGTCTTTGGGGTTTTTGATCAGATCATACCAAAACCAGCCTGATCAGCTTCAGAGACAAGCTAGGGTAGTGAAATTTCGCCTGGAGCAAGTTTTCCAATAAGCGAATAACAAAGATAATGATCAGACTGTGAGGATGCGCCTTTGTTGTTTTCAAACCCCCAGAGACAGGTTTTCTCGTGTAGTGCCCCATATAGAACATATTGAACCCTTCACATGCTGGGTAATTTTCCATACTTTTGTTGTCTGCTGACTTTTTCAAAATTATTAATTTCAAAAAAAAAAAAAAATCAGGAACACTATCTCGATTGTTTTTGTTTGTTTGTTTTTGTTGCTTTACGTCCCATGTCGACAGCTATGGTCATTGCGGGACGGTCAGTTCACTTAACCACACTTTTTCCTGGGCAGGCTTGAGCAAGCGGTTAACCAGTAATTTGTGCACATACTTTCGCTTGTAACTGACAACAACCCTTCTTGAATTAATCAGCAGAAGGGAGGAGAATGACCGTAGAAATTATTTCATGATCAATCTCCACGAAAGTATGGTACCGGGCCGGGATCGAACTCGCGACCCCTGGATCTGCAGTCAGACACGCATCTGTAGCCAGACACATTACCGACTGCGCTGCGCGGCCAGGTCTATCCCGATTGTAAAATGATTGGATCCAGATCAGGACTAATGTTCTGTCAGTTCTGGTTGGTGTCCAAAATCTTTGAAAAGGCTATCAGCAGACTACAAAAGTTGCTGCTAGCAAGGAAGAGTTAAAATCTAGGTCTTCATTGTTTCCTCAGTAATATCTGTAAAAATATTTAGGATAAAAAATCTTGTAACTCCTTCCACCATTTAATTCAAAGTGCCAGATGGGGAGTAGAAAATAAATTTATGGAAAAGCAAACAAAGTAGAACTGATAAGACAGATTGCCCTTAATGAGCAGACTGATCAGGGTCAAAACTGTTTGCCTATTAGTCATAGCCATCCACATATTAATTGAAAATATGGTACCCATAAGAAATTTCATAATATCATAAACCCTCAACTATTTTAGAACTACCTGGCCCTGAGGTTATGAAATGTTTTTCATGCACAATTCAACTGAGCATGAAATTTCAACTGCTCATACAAACTAAAATGCTGAAAAATATTTTTCTTGCTTTCAAACTCTCACATGTTGTATTTATCATGCTAATAAATGTTTTAACACTTGAGTTGAGCATGAAAAAGGTTTTATAACATCTGGGTCGGATTAGGTGTGTAATATGAATTGAAAAATTGCAAAGTAGACCCTGATCAGACTGCTGTCTGAGTCTACAAACTTTAAAGGAAAATGCGATATCAATCTAAAAAATCCTACACTGTTTTATAAATCACGAGGGTGTGAACTTACAGATTCGTACTGTCTCATTCTCTCTAGAGCCTCGTTCAGTTCTTTATCTTTAGAACTAGCATCAGTCTCAGCCTGAAAGAAGACAAAATCTCACCATAAACATATTAAATCAATCATTGCACTGAACATGAAAGTTGTTGTGTATTAATACTTTACATCCTAGTCAACAACTTTCAGTCATGTCAGGACACACGTTAAAATTGACAAATTAGAAAATATTCACAATTTTACACCAAAGAATTTTCTTGACCTATGGTGCTACATTCGATTAAGATTAGAGGGCTAATTTATTAATCATTTTCCTAAATTTAATTTTACCTCTTGAAAGACGTGCTGTTGATACTTGATAAATAGTCTCATCGAGACATCCTTTTAATCCAACAACATAGCCTTTGATAGGAGTTATTGCAAGTACTAAGTCAAACTTTGGTTTTTATAAACTAACTCCTTTGAGCTCACAAATCAATGATAACTCAAAATGAAAGCTCGAATCTAATGGACTTCAAATTGGAGAGTTTTTTTGTTTATGCTTTATGTCCCAGTCAACAGTTTTTCAATCATGTTGAGTTATTTTCCAGTCTTCCTGGGTTGAACCAATACTAAGTAGAGCATAAAGTGTCTTGCTCAAGGACACAACATACTGCCTCAGGTGAGTCTCAAACTAGCAACTCTTCGATCCCAAGTCTAACACTATACCAATGAGCCACTGAGAGTTGACTGCAAGTCTAACTATAATGCACACAACCTAGGCTTGAAATTGTTAAACTTACATGTTTGGCATCTTTCTCAAACTCTTTGACCCGTTCTTTCTGGTACTTGAGGTCTTCTTGCAGCTCCCTAATCCTCTGTTGTTGTCTGTCCCCTGGACCCTTGCCAGCTATAAATAGCAACACTTTGCTATCAAAAATCTTGCATTTATTAGATTTTGACACCACAAATTTTTTTAAAGCAAGTAAACAAAGAGTTTTTTTAAAGGTATTTTAAAATACACCAGCCATAAGCATAGCTGAGATGGGTTTTTTCGATTGAAAAGTGGTAATATTTTCTCTCTCATTTTACCATTGAGTAAGATTTTTGGCCGGATTAAACAAATGAAAGAGGGCTGCATAATCACTTCCACCTTTCAAATCTGCTCCCTAAGAGAATTGTACTTGAAAACATTATAAAACATTCATTCTCTCTCTTGGTCAATAAAAATACTAATTCCTTTTTAATTGCTGGGAAAAAACTTATTTTCTTGTAGAGATTCTAATAAAATGTAGTCAACAAAATGTGTTTATGATACATTATGGGCAATGTTTCAAATTTTTGAAAATCATGAGCTTTAAAAATACATATCTAAAAACTTGATTTGTAGCTAAAAAAAAATAGCAACAATTTTCAGTTTAAATGGTCAAAAGTCTTTAGAGAAACTGAAAATAAATGAGAGAAGCTATTATTATCTGCCAAATTCAGCATTTTCAGGCCCACTTTCCATGGAAAGTCAGCCTCAAAATCCTGAATTCAGGAATAATCATGAAAACATTCAATGTATACATTAGCCATAGTTGTAGGCAAGCAAACTGTCATGCTTTTAATATTTCCAATGATTTCTATTGGTACTTATTTGAATTGTAGTACCAAGCACACAGGTGGAATTTCATCTTTTTTAGATTTAAACAACTGACAAGGAGATAAGAGTGTGTAATTGAAAATTAATTTTCTTATTTCTCAACCAAATATATGTTGTGGGTACTCAAAACAACAGTCTCAATGAGATGGTTCTTTTGAGCACCAAAACACATATTTATATTTAATGGGTAAAAACGTAAACTCAAAAAGTTCTTATCTTGACCTATGCTCTGAGTGAATTTCTGACATTTAAATCACAAAATAATCAATCAATAAGCTGTATAACATCTAATTATAGAAGAAAACTGCAGGTTTTCCCACATGCAATAATATTCTTATTGGTAGTTGTTTGTTTTGGATAAAAATATGTCCCCCACCCCATCCATATGAATTAAATGGATTTAAACAAGATAGCGATAGAAAATTACTAGTCCACAGCAGAGTAAAAAAGAAATTTACGTACATTTTTGTATCTCCGCTCTCAGATCCTCTATTATAGCAGCGTTATTATCAAGATCATCTGCGTACGTCTTCAGCTGCTCCGCCAGCTCTTCTATCTGACTATCTTTCTCCTTGACGATTCTAGACATGGCCGCCACCGAGGACTTATCGCTGTCCATGTTCATGGCGATGATCTGTTCTCGGAGACGGAAGATCTGATCTTGCTGCTCGACAATCGTCTGATCTTTGTCTTGTAAAATCAACTAAAATAGGAAAAAATATGACTTGTTAACCCTTATCATGCTTAAAAAATTCTATGTACTACACACATCCCCATTTTTTTTTTATTCATTTAGCAGTAACTTATAGAATTTGAGATATTGCCATGAAGATGATGACAATGGGTGACAGACCATTGCCATCATAATACCTCACTTGAACCATCGGCTCAGATGAGCAAATAAAAACACGCTCTGTTTTCAACATAGTGTGTTGTTTCTGTCCCTATGGAATAATAAGTCATAAGGCTATTGTTTTAAAGATATTTTAAAAGCATTAATCTTTAAAAATGCGTAATGAAAGTCATTTAACAAACATGCAGATACCACTCAATATTAGCATACTTTATAAAGATATGTTTACTTGGGTGTATTAAATGTAGCATTGGTTTGCCATAGATTATGCTTACTGCCCATGCTGAAGTATGCAAACTGTGTATTAATCTGTATAAAAATCTGACTCATACATCACAAGAACTCTATTTTCAGGTTGGTAAATAAGTGAAAAGTGCTGTTTATACCTATAACAATATTATATGGGCCTTGTTGGAAGAAAATCTGATTTAGCTGTATGTGAACAACAAAGGCTCAGACCAGTTTGGGCATCCACCCAGTCTGATCAGTGCCTTTGTTATTTGCTTTCTGGAAAGCATAAATGCTATACTTATTTTCTGGAAACATAAAGGCTTTACTTATTTTCTGTCAGCATAAAGGCTATATGCTTACTTTCTGGAAGTTTGTTTGTTTGATTTGATTCTTTACGTCCCATCGACAATCTTTCAGTTAAATAGGGACGGGTCTTCCTGGGTTGAACCAGTACTAAGCTAGGATTAATGTGTCTTGCTCAAGGACCACAACACAGTGATGCCGGTGAGGCTCGAACCCACGGCCATTTTCTGGAAGCATTAAGGCTATACTTATTTTCTGGAAGCATAAAGGCTAAACTTATTGCATGCAAAATTCTAATATTCTAGCTAGCCTCTGTAGAGGAGCCATTCCTGGTCGCAGACCTCAAGGTGAGGCCCACATAGAATTGAAAAGTATTCTGGCAATGAATATTGTCCCTCACATCCCAATTAAGGACAACATTAAGGACAACATTCACCATTATCAGCAGATGAACTTTATATATCAGCCGCGACATGGTTTTTTTGTTTGATTTGATTCTTTACGTCCACTCAACAATCTTCCAGTCTTCCTGGGTTGAACCAGTACTAAGCAAGGATAAATGTGTCTTGCTCAAGGACCACAACGCAGTGACGCTGGTGAGGCTCGAACCCGCGGCCCTTTGGTCTCGAGTCAAGCACTCTACCACTGAGCCACTGCGCTCCCTGCCGCGACATGTGATTTCTAACAATGTGGTATTTTGACATGTGTAGACTCAGACGAACCTGTGCAGCCTCCTTTTAATCTTAGAATATCGAAATGATGTTCAGTCAGTAGCTTAACACTCATATAATATGCAAGTGACTAGCAAAGGCTCTGATCAGACTGCGTGTATGCCCAGGCTGGTCTGAGCCTTTGCTGGTCGCATAAACCACATTGTTGGAAATCTCATGTCACGGCTCATATCAGAATTTACTGGTGCTCACCTTCCATTCTTCGATCTTGTTGTCCACAGCAACCATAATAGCATCATCAGCATCTGTCTTCGACTGTACTTGTTCATTTAAATCTGCAACCTATAACAAACCAATAATTGAGTACAGTCCAGTTCCTTTATAACACTATGTTTGGGGTCCATAGGAAAAGATCAGGTTACAAGCTAAGGCTTAAATGAAATATATGTGTGGTTCCTGTTGCCTACCTACCCTATTTTTTTTTAACCCTACCCTAAACATTAAAATGGTCTTCTGAGAAAAAATACCTAAAATGGGCACTTTTTCAGATTTTGTCACTATTTTCTTTGTTAAATGTTACAACAAAATTTAATAATTTCCCTACCTACCCTAAATTTTGTTGGTATGCAACAGGAACCACACATATATTTCATTTAGGCCTAACCTTGTAATAAAGTGACAATTTAACAAAGGAATTATTGGAAAATGACCATTTTATGGTCATTTTCCTATAATTTCTTTGTAAAATTCCATGGTAAAATATTTTGGGAGCAACAACATGGCCATGTTACATCCAAATCTGTATAATAACTGGTGTGTTATAAAGGGACCGCACTGTATAACAGGCAATATAATATATAGTAGCACAAAAAGGCAGTTGTAATGAACAATAGGGCTGCCACATTTACGAAATTTGGTAAACGTTTACAGGAGTTCCAGTAACCAAACAATTCCATTTACACGTAACTTCCAGGCAGATTTTTTCCATTATGCAGCTCCGTAATAACGCAAATATTTTCCCTAAAAAAAAACCTTTGAAAAATGTACCTTGAGCGAATATTCGAGATTGTTTCTGGTTGGGTGTTGTGATAGAACTAATTTCAAGTAAATGGAAAGTGATTGCATCATGCGCAGACTCCTACATTACGAACATTTTCTTCAGTTGCAAGCGTGTAATTAATGAGTGGACACACAAGACATAACTGTGAATATGTTTCATTAGAAAATGCTATTATTATGCGTACAGATATTCAGTGAACAACGCTTTTTTGCGTTTATTTCGTTATGTGCGGACTGATCGCACAATGACCATCAAAATATAATGCATCTATACACCGCCTAATTGGTGATATTTTTTTCGTTACAAAATGTATTGTCCAATGGGCTGTGATATGATGGAATTTGCTCTCATTTGAGCATCTGCATTTTTTAATTTACCCTAAATGCACCTTTGTACGGACCACTGCCTTTAGTTTACTATCGATGAATAATTATACAGTTTTATAAGACGAAGTAACGTGTCTTATCATATCAAAATAGTTGCATCAAATGTGATTTATGGCAATAGTTTGGACTCACAGAAACTTGGCATACGAGAAAATATTGAGGCCTTAATCCCAGTGGGCACTCGTCCACTTGTTCCTATAAAATGAATCTCTGTGTTCCCCTGTTCCTCAATTTGTAATCTTGATCTTCTGTGTTCCCTTCTTATCTGATCATCAGATTTTAAACACTTTCCAACTTGTTTTATTAAATAAATTGAACTTTCTATTTGTTTATTCCAAGTACTGATTTGTTGACACTAGACAATGCAAAATATGCATGCCAAAACGTAATTCTGGGCAGTTATAAATGATAAGAGAAAATAATCACAGGGCTCACCCATTAGGTGTGATTCAAGTGAAAAAGGACTCATCCAATAAAAATAATGCTGAGGTCGGAAGGAGAAACTAGTGATGGGGTGGGAATGTGCTTGGAAATAGGTTGAACAATATATCAGCGGATGTCATATTTGAGCCGTGACATGTGATTACCAACAATGTGGCATTTTGACATGTGTAGACTCGGACGAGCCTCTGCAGCCTCCTTTTAAGCTTAGAAACTCCAAATGATGTTCAGTCAGTAGCTTAACAATCATGGAATACTCAAGCGACTATCAAAGGCTCTGATCAGACTGTGCGTATACGCAGGCTGATCTGAGGCTTTGCTGGTCGCATATGCATTATTGTTGGAAATCTCATGCACTGGCTCATTTTGTGTTTGGGGTCAATATAGTTTTGGGGGTGGCTGAGAACTAAAATTTCATGCGAAGTGCATTATAGGCTATATATAATGCACCAGTCATTTTTAACCACTGCTTCACCCCAGCCCCTGAGCAGGACGGGGATATCCATGGCCTGGTAAATGTGTTGTGCTTTTACTTTTACATTGCCTCCATAAAGCGGAGGAAATGTATGGGTTTGATAGACCTAGACAAACATGACAGTGCAGTATAATAACAGGCTGCAGGGGAGAACTGTCATGGTTTTGCCAGCTAGCTGTCCCCACAGTGTGGTGGTTATTATGGGGAACCGCAGACACAAAGTCACTGTCCTCGACATTCCTCTGGGCTGGTGCGTGGTCACAAATGACTATTGCATAACGGCGAAAAAAATATGCGCACCAGCCATTTGTGACCACGCCCAAGCCGGGCAAATGCACTGTTAGTACAGGGTCATACCAGGGACCTGCAGCCAGGAAATCAAAGTCCCCGCCGTTCCCTGGCTCTGTGGGCCGTAGTTGCGAATGACTTGTGTATTAGACGATTCAATCAAATGATGTGACTCCCGTTAATATATCTGATGAACAGCCTCCTCATATTTTTTTTAATATTATTATCTGTTGCACTTGTAATATGTGTCCTAGAGCTGTCGAGCAAGCAACACAGGCCACAACGCGAGAAAACCTGTCTTCTGGGTTTCCAACAAAGCGAGTTTTAAACCAGTCTCTTCGGCTAAACAGGCTAGCTAGAAATTGAAATTTCTCTCGTAGCAAGTGTAGATATGATTCATCTAAAAAGCAGACAACAAAGTTGCTGATGAGACTGCGCTGATGCGCAGGCTGGTCTGCGCATTTATTGTTACAAATCACCGAGGACAGGTTTTTGCAGTCGCGGTCCAATTGCTATCCATGAACGCTTAGAAAACACAGGAAATATGATAACTCAGACATACTTGTGATTTGCGCAGTCTCTTCAAAGCATTTGTAGTGTGTATGTAGACACACCAAGAGTTATCCTGCTGGTGACTGTTTTCTATATAATACAACCTGATATACGAAAGTAAACATGGTAATCATTGAACTGTATAAACCACGTGCTACCCATATGAAATACATTGAGGGAAAATAAGGAATTTTCTAAATCGAAAACGACTAAGTTATTTTATTTTACAAGAGATTCCAGACTTATTTTCCTATCATAAATATTCAAATATGCAATTGTATATTAGGCGGTGTTTTATTATATGTATGTGCAAAATTTTAGTCTAAAATTTTATCATTAAAGACATTTTAAAAAAGAAAAACGTTGTTCACTGAAATTCTGTACGGACTATAATAGACCACAATGCTATCACGTGCTAAAGTTCATGTAAACGGTAGGTCAATATTGTAAACGTTTATTACAGAAACACGAAATGGTGCCGTTTACACGTGTAAATGTGGCAGCCCTAATGAACAATGACCCAGAAAAGCATAGAAATCTGCTCAGTCTGATCAGGGTCTTCAGTGTGATCTAGATACAAGTAGTGGATACCCCAGCTTTCTTTCATGTTGAAAGTGAATACTCTGATCAGGGTCTTCAGTGTGATCTAGATACAAGTAGTGGATACCCCAGCTTTCTTTCATGTTGAAAGTGAATACTCTGATCAGGGTCTTCAGTGTGATCTAGATACAAGTAGTGGATACCCCAGCTTTCTTTCATGTTGAAAGTGAATACTCTGATCAGGGTCTTCAGTGTGATCTAGATACAAGTAGTGGATACCCCAGCTTTCTTTCATGTTGAAAGTGAATACTCTGATCAGGGTCTTCAGTGTGATCTAGATACAAGTAGTGGATACCCCAACTTTCTTTCATGTTGAAAGTGAATACTCTGATCAGGGTCTTCAGTGTGATCTAGATACAAGTAGTGGATACCCCAGCTTTCTTTCATGTTGAAAGTGAATACTCTGATCAGGGTCTTCAGTGTGATCTAGATACAAGTAGTGGATACCCCAGCTTTCTTTCATGTTGAAAGTGAATACTCTGATCAGGGTCTTCAGTGTGATCTAGATACAAGTAGTGGATACCCCAGCTTTCTTTCATGTTGAAAGTGAATACTCTGATCAGGGTCTTCAGTGTGATCTAGATACAAGTAGTGGATACCCCAGCTTTCTTTCATGTTGAAAGTGAATACTCTGATCAGGGTCTTCAGTGTGATCTAGATACAAGTAGTGGATACCCCAGCTTTCTTTCATGTTGAAAGTGAATACTCTGATCAGGGTCTTCAGTGTGATCTAGATACAAGTAGTGGATACCCCAACTTTCTTTCATGTTGAAAGTGAATACTCTGATCAGGGTCTTCAGTGTGATCTAGATACAAGTAGTGGATACCCCAGCTTTCTTTCATGTTGAAAGTGAATACTCTGATCAGGGTCTTCAGTGTGATCTAGATACAAGTAGTGGATACCCCAGCTTTCTTTCATGTTGAAAGTGAATACTCTGATCAGGGTCTTCAGTGTGATCTAGATACAAGTAGAGGATTCCCCAGCTTTCTTTCATGTTGAAAGTGAATACTCTGATCAGGGTCTTCAGTGTGATCTAGATACAAGTAGTGGATACCCCAGCTTTCTTTCATGTTGAAAGTGAATACTCTGATCAGACTGGGTGCCTTAACTTATCCGAGTCTTCAGTGTGTTCTAGATACAAGTGACGGAGTCCCCAGCTTTCTTTCATGTTGACTGGGTGTCTTAACTGATCTGAGTCTTTCCTGGATGCACAGATCATTTCATTGGTTTAGTCATGAATTATTTTATTCCCCTATGGTTAACCTTTTTTCATTTATTGGAGATTGATTCTTTCATTTGCTTTGATACAGATAAGAGTGTACATTATAAACTAAAACTCTATTTTCTTACTTCTCACCCCAAAATATGTTGTAGATTCTCAAAAGAACTTCTCAATGAGGCGGTTCTTTTGAGTATATTTTTATGCACAAAGGCCTATGACATGTTTTGCAAATTTTTGCTTGTTTTGATGCTTAACATCCCAGTCGACAATTTTTCAGTCATGTTGGCACGACTTCCTGTCTGCCTGGGTTGAACCAGTACTAAGCAGAAAATAAAGTGTCTTGCTCAAGGACACAACACAGTGACTCCGCCGACAGTGAGTCTCGGACTATGTTTTGCAAATGAAAGAATAAATGAGCCAGTGCATGAAATTTCCAACAATGTGGTATGTGTGACCAGCAAAGCCTCAGATCAGCCTGTGCATACGCGCAGTCTGATCAGAGCCTTTGCTAGTCGCTTGAGATTTCTATGATTGTTAAGCTACTGACTGAACATCATTTGGAGTTTCTAAGCTTCAAAGGAGGCTTCACAGGCTAGTCTGAGTCTACACTTGTCAAAATGCCACATTGTTGGAAATCACATGCCACGGCTCAAATGAAGGGAAAACATACCTTTGACTTTAGAATCTCATTATCTTCTCTTAGTCTGTCTGTGACTGAGTCACTCTGCTGTAAGACAATCTAAAAAAACAATAAGAATAAGGTGCATGCTGGGTAATTTTTTATGCTTTTGATTTCGTCTGCTGACATTTTTCAAAATTAACTTTTTCAAATAAATTCTTTTAGGAACACTACCAGAGTGTTAAACAGTTTGGATCCAGATCAGGACCAAAACTATGCTTTTGATGTCGTCTGCTGACATTTTTCAAAATCAATTTTCTCAAAAAATTCTTTCAGGAACACTACCAGAGTGTCAAATGGTTTGGATCCAGATCAGGACTGACAGAATGTTGGTCCTGATCTGGGTCCAAACTGCTTGTATAGGTTATCAGCAGAGGATGAAGTTTGTCGCTAGCACGGGAAGAGTAAATATATCCATTACTGCGGATCGCTCAAATTTACTTAGAGCTACTGTCCAGCCCATATTTGGAGCTACGATTTTGAGTTCCATATAAACATTGACGAAAGTTAAATATTTTCAAAATCATAAACTTTTGAAATTCTAAAAAACTTTCTATTAACAATTTAAGTTTAAATGGTCACTTGTCTTTAGGTAAACTGAAAAAAACATCAGAAAACTTTATTCAACCAAAACATGGGTGTGGTTACTCAAAAGAACAATCTCTTTGAGACAATTCTAATGAGTACCCACAAGATATGTTTTTGGTAAAAAAATAAGAGAAATAGAGAGGCACATATTCCGGGCAATGGAATTGTTCTTGATAGCTATATACAGTGCAGTCCCTTAATAATGCTATGTTTGGGGTCCACAGTAGTCGGCCATGTTGAAAGTGAACCATGTTCTGATGCAACAAATTTACAAAGAAATTTTATGGTCATTTTCCTATAATTCCTTTGTAAAATTCCATGGTAAAAAAATATGGGAGCCATAACATGACTGTTATATCCAAATATGTGTTATAAAGAGGTATGTTATAAAGGGACTGCACTGTACTACTTTCTCATACGAGTTCCCCACACCCACCCAGAGAAATCTGAATGCACATCGGCCAATTCCATGGAATCCTCTGCCGTACATAGATCGTCTACTTTTCATGGACTTTGATAATGTGACGTTGATGTCACAGAAACCATGCCAGCACAATAACAAGTTTGATTGCAGCGAAATAAACGGTGCAACATTCCACAATAAACATAGTAAAAAAGAAGATGCTATAGCGATATTTTATGGAAAAAAATAAACTTCATTTATCCTGCTGATAAAACTTTTCGGATAATCAGAATAACTGAATTTAACAGGGCTGAACCCACATGCAACAGAACTAATTTTCACTGCGCCATTTCTGGCGAACAAAATGGAGCTTTTTGATACATAGTACTACGCATAATCCTCCTTACATACACCCGAGCCATGAGTGGATTCTTGAATTGTGGCGGACTTTCCTGAATGCCAAACAGAGCTGAAGCACTGTCATTGTAACTGTATAGAACCAAACTTAATGTTATTCCTTGTCCTGCTAAACCGGAATTAAATCCCTTTTTGAAAACACTGGAGATCCAGATCAGCTGGCTTCTGATGAAGCCCCCCGATCAGGATTTACTCTGTATTCAAATACGCTTGTAAATACATATTTTTTACTGGAATGCTACTGGTTAACAGGATGAAAATTGGTGAGGAGTGTAGTACATAAAAAGCTTAGCAGGGGACAAAAATATTTAAATATTGCACTTGTCCTGCAGGACGAGTGACTTACAATTTTCACTCGTACTGCAAACACATGCACTTGTCCTTTAAAAGCGTATGCAATAAAGAACATAAGGGAGTAATGTGTAATATGATTTCCACAAGTAATTCTTCCCAAAGCACTCATCCTACAGGACGAGTGCTTTGGGAAGAATTACTCGTCCTTTCTAGATTTCAATTGTATTTTCCAGTGGACGAGTGGAATTTTTGTCCTCTGTTTAGCACGACAAGGGTTAAGATTTAGAGAGCAAACTACCTTTAACTTAGCATAATCTTTGGCAGTTCTGTCAATCTGTTGTGTGACTTCTTCTTACTGGTCTTGCTTTACAGCTCTCAAATGTTGTATTTATCATGCTCATAATGTTAAAATGCCAACAATTGTTGGCATTTTAACATTAATGAGCAGGATAAGTTTCGTGCTCAGCTGAGTTGAGTATGAAAATTTGTTGTAACCTCGGGCCCTGGACCTGAAGCAGTGTCAATGTAATTGTGAATATTAGGATTGAAAAACAAACTACCTTTAACTTAGCATAATCTTCGGCAGTTCTGTCCATCTGTTGTGTGGCTTCTTCTAACTGATATTTCAACTTATTCACTTCATTCTGTAGCAGGTCGTTGGCATCTGTCAAATTCTGAAAAAAAAAGTTGAAGACTTTTATTAAAGCTAAAATCTTGATAACTTATGTCAAAGTAAACTTGTAAAACACCAAAATCAGGTGTCAATATATATACTGAGGGAAAAAAGTTTAGCAACTAGTTATAATGGGTTTTCCCAAGCATTAGATCTTTTTTATTAGCAGGTGCTCAAACATGTCAGTTGTTTGAAAACGGCCACCTGCAAGAGGTCAAAAGAAACAATTTCCAATTTGATATTGAGAGGATTTGATCTGCTGAGCATTTTAATTTCAAACGCAATTTAATTGAAATGGAGGTAATTTGAGAAAATATGATTTTCAAGTAAAACTGTACAATGAGTTTATTTAAGGTACCAAAATCATGCATCAACAGCATGTGATTTGCCTTGTTAATACACGGGTTGGGGCTCATTGAACGATAACAGTTATAAGCATGCGGCACTGTTTTTATTTAATAATTTATACTGAAATTGGAAAATTAGTCATTATCCATCAAAGGGTTAAATATACAGTAAAACCTGTGTAAAACGGCCACTCAAAAATAGACAAAACAAAGGTCTTAATGACAAATGGTAGCTTAATGAAGGTCGAAAGTATTGCAGAATGCTCCCTTTGGAGCATTTTGTGATGCTTTTGACCTGCATTAAGCTATAATTGGTCTTAAAAACCAATTTTTGTCTTTTTGAGAGTGGCCGGTTTATGCTGGTTTTACTGTATACCTGAAGTTCTTCCATAGCCTCTGCTAGGTCTTTGTTCTTCTTCATGAGTTTGTTCTGAATGTCTGTGTCCTCGGCCCGTGCCACCATCATGTTTCTCTGTGACTGCAGTTGTAGCTTGTACTCTGTTAGGTCTTGGCGCATCTGGTCATTCTGTAAAACACAGCAACAATTCTCTATCAAAGCACAGGTTTAGATAAACACAAATTTTGAGGGTAAATTTGTAAATATTTTCTTAACCATCAGTTTTCACAAACGTTTTGAATGCTCAAAAGAACCGTCTCATTGAGATGGTTCCTTTGAGTACCCACATCATATGTTTTGGTTGAGAAATAAGAAAATTATTTTTTTGTTACACACTCTTAACCTGTTAAAGCGAAAAAAAATGAAGCGTAAAATTTATATCAACTTCCATCACAAAATTAAAACATATTGCAATGGACTTGTGCAGGTAAGATCTATCATGGTGGGGAACTTTTTTCAGCATTATGCTTGATTCTGCTTTCACGTTGGAAGAAGTATTACCGTAAAATGGAATATTTTTGCTTCGCCAAATTTTCGCGTTTTTGCCTCAAAAACACGAAGATAAATATTCACGGTTTTTAATTTTCGCGGTCTTTTGTACCTGCCGAAATTATCACTGCAAGTTAGATGTCCTGCGAAATGTCTGAAGTATGCGTTTATTTGGTCATTTCCAATGGATGGTGCTTTCTGTATTCCATCTGGAGGATGAATTGTAGTTTCTCGTTGGTATTAAGTTGTACGATAGAATAGCGGTACATTTTAAGTGTCAACTTAAACTGGCAATGCAGTGACATTGTCTTTTTTCTCTTTTTAGTACCATTTATTTAATATTGCGAACACGCTTGTAAGTAAATATTAGATATTTTGCAAAATATGTGAACACATACTGAAAATGACTGGTCCAAGTCTGAATAAATGACCAGTTTATTTAAGGGTAATTAATTAATTATCTTTCCAGCTTGTCCAAGCCATCAATTGTATAACCTTTGAACTCTTGATTGTAAATTTCATGTTCAATGAACAGTTAACATGTAGCTTGACAAGTAAACTACGCTGGTCAGTCTATGAAAAACGGTGTTTATGAGCACAAATGAATACACAATTATTGATCTGTATAAAGGCCAATAAAACAATTGGTCAAACTTGTAAAATATTTCACGGATTTTAAATTTCGTGGTTCACGACTTAACGTGAAATACCCCGAAAATTGGATGATGCGAAAATTTTGCATTTTAGGGTATATTCCTACGAGAGTCTCTGTAATAGTAGCTGCTAGCTTGCAGTGTGAGCATTACATTCGGTAGTAAATGCAAAAGATAACCCTCCACCATTGAGTATAGAATAAGATTATTATTTCCAAATCTAAAAAGCAGAAATTGTCTCCCCCTTTTTGTTTATTTTCTCATCTCCAGCATATATAAACCTTTTTGAAAACAATGTAGATTCTGATAAGCTGGGTCCTTGCAAAGCCAGCTGATCGGGATCTACAGTTTTCAATCAGGGCTTTGGAAATACACAGAATCATGCAGCTTATGTGTGCATATAATAGATAATTTTTTCAGCATGACAAGATCTCATTAAGGTAGCTTACCGCGCCTCTCAGAGCTCTAATATGCTTATACATGTATACTTTGGTAGGCAAAATTGTAAACAATATGGACTCACATCAGACTGCTCCCTTAGGAGCAGTCTTATCAGGGTTCATAATGTTTGCTTCAAGGGTATAAGTACTCTTGAATGCATCTGAATAAATGCAGCAGACATAATATTGAGCAAAAGTCATTTTCAGGAAAGAGAATATTGGCGGGAACAAGACAATTCGTCGACAGGTCGTGAGACAACTCGTCGACACTTTTTGAGACAACTCGTCGACACCTTTATTCTAAGTCAATTGACCAGTAAATGATAATTGCTATAATTTTTAATCAGATCACGGGTAATTTTAAGACAGTTTATCAATGACCATTTTTCGTAAAAAAAGAATATGAACAAAAAGACATTAAAATGATACAAAATAACTCTTAAAATATGCAAAGAACGCAAGACCTAAACAAGAAAAAAATAACTATTTCCTACAGATAGACAAACACACAGAGAGAAAACAAGAATGGGGTAGACTAAACCTCCTCCCTAGATCCAATCTCCACCCAAACTTGCATAAAGTGAAGCAATTTTATCTGTCAACAACCCACTCTGTTTTCGTATGTATAAATATGACACAGCTTATCACTAGAAGTCATATGCAGAAATATTGCTTATTGACTGCATTCAATATACATTATATTAGAATCCCTGATTGCATTGCACCTTACTATCAATTATAATTATAAGTCACAGGGCAATTAACTTTGAACAAAAGTGTCGACGAGTTGTCTCACTATCTGTCGACGAGTTGTCTCGAAAAATGTGTCGACGAATTGTTCTGTCGACGAGTTGTCTTGATTCCATATTGGCAGGATGAATGTTAAGGTAGCGTACCTCATCTCTCAGTTCCTTAGCCTCCTTCTCCAGCTCACTGATTCTTTCACTGTACTGAAAGTATAAAAAACAAAAACATTATGTATGTTTCTGGATCATATACTGGGACCAAGCTGGCCCAGAATTTTAGGGAGAAGTGACTTATCCCTGCAGGAAAATTAGGGAGAAGTGACAGTCAGATAGGGAGAAGTTATTGCGCAAAATTACGGCATTTTCTGTCAATTTAGAAGCAAATTCGCCATTACAAATACTATTGCCATTTAATAGAAAGAGAAACACTATGCAGTGGTAGTAGATTGTCTGATAATGTCATCACAGCTTGCATTTGTGTGGTGACAGAATGAAAATGAGTCTCCCTAAAAAAAAAAAAAAAAAGAAAAAAAAAAAAAATTCTTTTTTTTTAGGGAGACTCCCACTTCTCCCTGGGTCCAATTTAGGGCGAAATTTCTGCCCCTAGGGTGACTATTTTGCCCTAGTCGCCCCCTAGCTTGATCCCTGATATAAATAGGCATACCATTATGTAAGTTTTTTGTTTGTTTGTTTGTTTTGTTGCTTTACGTCCCAAGTCAACAGCTATGGTCATGGGGGGACGGTCAGTTCACATAACCACACTTTTTTCCTGGGCAAGCTTGAACAAGCAGTTAATCAGTACTTCGCGCACATACTTCAGGGCTCGAAAATAGCACTCGTCCGCTTGTATTTACGAGTGGCTTAGGCTGCAGGGCAAGTGAAAATTTTGATATTTATGGTGAAAATTAAATTTTTCCCATGTATGCCAATATTTTTTGTGAAGCAGGGCAAGTGCCTATTTTAAGATATTTCGAGGCCTGTACTTTCGCTTGTAACTGACAGTAATCTTTCTTGCATGATTCAGCGGAAGGGAGGAGAATGACCGTAGAAATTATTTCATAATCAATCTCCACGAAAGTATGGGACTGGGCCGGGATCAAACTCCATTATGTAAGTATAAACACAAACAAACAAAAGAGACTTACATAATAGCCAATTTCATACCGAGTTTTCCCGACACGTTCTGATTTGCTCCGAGTCCCCCTGAATTGAAAATAATCTGGCCAATCATCGAACATCCCAACAACGTGACCTATATCTAAATAAGCGTTGCAGATACCCAATGTTGACAAGTGAAAACGTGCGAGTTTATATAATTTTTGGTTATATTAGGAATTTTAATTGCCAGATTGGCTTGATAGCTCGATACCACACCCCAATGATGTTTTTGGCGATATTTTGAGTCATTCTAGAATGGTGAAATGTTTACATGAACACCAGCACCGGTCGGGCGATGTTCTCAATATTGACCTCAGAATGTAAACAAATAGATGCTGTTTGAAAAATCATAAAATTGGTTTTCATGGTAAGAAAAAAAAACCTTTAGATTCTGGATTTTTTATGTAGATTCTCATACAGAACCAATGATTCAGCACAAAAAACAGTATGTCTCCCTTCCAGACATAGGGCGAATTAATCGTTAATGCTAATGCCTTATCAATGCATTACTTCTTCAAGTAATTCAAGGTAATGATTAATTCACCAGTTTTTTTAATTACTTTAGCGCTAATTCAATGCATTACTTCAGTCAAAATTCACTGCATTACTTGCATTACTTTGAATTACTGTCTATCAGAAATTTTGCCATCAATAGTATACAGATTGCACAATAGAGAAATGAGATACACAACAAAAGGGTGTGTTTCCATAAGTTACTTCTATCCACAGTTTTCCTTTGTTCAATTTGCTTGTAAAGACTTTTATTTGACTAAGGAACATGTAAAATGAATGTGAAACTTGCAAGTAAAGGCTTTGATTTTATATCAATAAAGTGAAAAAGCTTACAGTCTCTGGCAATCCCAGATAAACCTTGAATAGTGAAAATGTAGCTGGGAAGTGTTGAAATGTAAGGTATTTTAACCCACTTTATTTAAGTCAAATGTGTTTTTTATCTATAAATCATTTTAAAGCTAATTAAATGGTGTGAATTTTGTTACATTCCAATATTAATTACAAAGAAACAAATGTTTTGATCACAATAAATACACATTATCATAATAGTAACTTGATCTGGCGTACTGTATCACGTCGAGTGGATGAGGTCATACCATCGGATCACCCGAGACGCGTAGCGTCGAGGGTGATCCAATGGTATGGCCTCATCCACGAGACGTGATACTGTACGCCAGATCAAGTTACTATTATGATAATATATTTATTATATGCCCTTTTTCTGACATTCTTTCTGATTTTAAAACCTGTTTGGTATTTAATCCCGAAAAAGTGCGGGAACATTGGCCATAATGTTACGTTTCTTGACGTCACTTCATCATGTCTTCAATCTCTGGTTCCATGCTTGAAATTTACTTTACGTAACGTCGCCGCAAAAACAGGTAACCGACTTTAGCCTAGTTTTAAAGGATAGTGATATGGAATCAGAAAACCTCAGTTCGTTGATCCGACTTTCTGTATCAGATAACCAGAAAACAGACAGTTTAAACGTTGTATCATTTAAAGGTATATAATAAGGGTAATTATCACTTGATTGTTCTGTTCATACATTTTGAAAATTGACCACTGATACTAACAGTGTGTCTCTGTGGTCAGGTGAGCTACAGGGTAAATATATTGGAGTCAAAAATAAAAGGGATTAGAAATTAAGATACAGCCTGAGCTGTGTTGATTGGATAATCCAGTCAAGAGGCTCAAAATGTTTATAATTTTCCTGCCATAAAATATTCCTCCAAATAAGAAACTATTTTGGAAAGCTTCACAGTTGTATGATAATAATATACAATGAAATATGATCACTTGTAAAAAAGATCTGGCGTTGCTACAGCTGAGTGTTATTTCCTCAAATTTTCAAAAATTATAAAATTCCAAACAATGTTACTGACAAGAATACAAAATTCACTACAAAAAGTGTAAATATTATACAATTATTGACTTCAATGAGGTAGACATAAGGATTTATCTACCCAAAAAAGTGATAATTCACCGAGGCCGCTAGGCCGAGGTGAATATCACTTTTAAGGGTAGATAAATCCTCATGTCTACCGAAATTGAAGTCAATAACTGTTTTGTTATATGACTTTTCAACTTAGAATGTTCTACTTTCACTTTTGTTGCTGAAGTCAACCTTCAATCTAAGGACTTTCTTACAACTTTTATCAACTGTTATTAAAATATTTAATGTAGTATTTTGCAATTTGAAATGTATATTAATTCTCTATATGTAGAATGTAATATTTAATCATAAAACTTTTTTTACATTTTGTTCATTCAAACAAAGATAAATGAACAAACAAAACATAACAAAACAGTTGTTAAAATTCATGAAAGTCTTTAGTTTACCTGTTGGGATGTGAAACAGCAAATCATGTCAATTTCATGCAGCACATGCTAGTTTTATACTCATCATGCTATTTTTAGCTCTCTAGAGGGTGATATTGCAGAAGTGTCAAAAATATTAACTTCTGGAAACTAGTTAGAGCTGGATTTCATCCTATATCACCTTCTGAGCCAGTTTAGACCAGTTTTGAGGTAGATATAGAGATTTATTAAGACAAATTGGGCCAATCAGGAAACAGGATTCTCTCCAGTCATATAACAATGTAAAATGTGGCTCATTTGAAATATTCATATATATAATATCTACATGTTTAAGTTATGCACACATTTTGTTTATTGTATCAAAAATGTTCAGAGTTAACAGTATTTTAGGATTCCGTTTTACATGAATGAAAGTAATGCTGAATTCAATGCATTACTTTCTTACTTAAAGCTAATTCAATGCATGCTTTTTTCAAATTCAAGTAATGGTAATGCTAAATCAATGCACATTTTGGCAAATAATGCTAATTCAATGCATTACTTTCCAAAGTAATTGGCCCCAAGTCTGCTCCCTTCCCTTAGGTGGAGATTGTAGATTTGCTAAAACCAATAGGTAAGAAAATAATTACATGTGCAATTGTACTCCAAAAATATTCTAGCCCTATGACATTCCAAAACATTTTTATAACAGGACCGCTTGTCTTTCAAAACATTATAACAGGACCGCTTGTCTTTCAAAACATTATAACAGGACTGCTTGTCCTTCCAAAACATTTTTATAACAGGACTGCTTGTCCTTCCAAAACATTATAACAGGACAGCTTGTCCTTCCAAAACATTAAAACACGACAGCTTGTCCTTCCAAAACATTATAACACGACAGCTTGTCCTTCCAAAACATTATAACAGGACAGCTTGTCCTTCCAAAACATTATAACAGGACAGCTTGTCATTCCAAAACCATATAACAGGACTGCTTGTCCTTCCAAAACATTATAACAGTACAGCTTGTCCTTCCAAAACATTATAACAGGACTGCTTGTCCTTCCAAAACATTATAACAGGACAGCTTGTCTTCCAAAACATTATAACAGGACTGCTTGTCTTCCAAAACATTATAACAGGACTGCTTGTCTTCCAAAACATTATAACAGGACTGCTTGTCCTTCCAAAACATCATAACAGGACCGCTTGTCCTTCCAAAACATTATAACAGGACCGCTTGCCCTTCCAAAATCTAATTCTCAAACAATGATAATAATATAGTATGTCTTATTCAGCGTTTGGGGCTGACTTTCCAAAGAAAATTGTAATCTTTTAAAATTTCACCCATTTATCAAGTTTTATCTAGACCTACAGCCACAGGGATTTTCCTAGGCCTGATTTGTGGTCAAATATAAGCCCCTTTCTAATTAAGAAATTAGCAAAACTTCCCAAAATGGTGTATATCATTCCAAAATTTCTTAGTTCTTCATTGTTGTGAAAATTTCATTAAAATCCGTATAAAAATAGCAAAGTTACAGATGCCTGAAAATTTGCATAAAAATGTGAATGAAAACATGTTTTCATTTACATTTTTATGCAAATTTCAGCAGTTTTTAAGACGGGCAATTAAAGCTACAAATGCTTTACACTGTAAATTTTTCATATGCTTTTTAATCCATTTAAAATGGCTATCCAGTTCTTTTGGACTGCATCAATTTTTCCCAATTTTGATGACCCAAATGCTTTTTTCCCAAATTCAACAGGCCCCAACTTCATAAAGGTAGGAAACTCCCTGAGTGGGCCATGTATTACCTTTTCTGCAGTTCTTCTTTCAGTTGCAAGATCCTGCTGCAGATCTCGGACATCCTGTTTGAGTTCAGTGTTCTGTTTATCCAGGTCCTGAAGCTCGTCTCGTAGAACTCTGGCCGTTCCCTTGCCTCCTGTGTCTGGTCCAAATTTCTGAATACAAAAAATGATTAAGAATGAAGTCACAAAAATATAGAAGATCTTACATGAGAGCTCATGTTTTATTGAATTTATAAAACGAGTTGGGGAAAATTTCTTTTTCATTCACATTTTTATGCAAATATTCATGAGTTTATATGATGGAAAATAAAGCAACAAATATGTTACAGCTTTACTGGCAGTCCAATTCATTCAGAGTTTCAGACTGAATCAAATTTTCCCAATTTTGATGGTCAAAATGCCTTTTCCCAAATTCAACAGGTAAGAAAATCTTTGGAACTCTGGCATGTAGATGCCTAACTGTTCCTTTGCTAAACATAACCAACATCATACCACTGTAAATGTTCTAAAATTTCAAACACTTTTGTCTTTCTGTTCTCAAATATAAAATGTTGGTTATTATGGCTGGAATTCACAAAATGCTTGCCAGAAAAGCCAGCAGGGAAGACGCTGATCAGACTGCTTCTTCAGAAGCAGTCTGATTTGAGTTTGTGCTGACTTGTCTCGGCCTTTTTAGCAGGTAACTAGTGTTCGAAATTTTAGACCATTTGAAAAATTGTAACTTTGATCAGGACTTTAATTAAAGCTGCATAGTCTGTAACTTTTGATCTGTTAATTTTAGAACTAATGTTTCTATTTTTCTAGAACACAGTAAAACACTAAAATTCAGGTATACCTTTTAGCAATTTGGTAAATCTTAACAAATTATCAGTTTCAAAACAACAGCATTTATGTTGAAATTGACTGTCTATAATTATTGGAGGGACGCAAATAATTACCAATATGAGAAAAAAACACACCTGTTTTTATAAGATAATTCACTTTTGTGTGCACTTTTCAGCTATAGTGAACAGATTTGTTGTGAAAACATAACTTAATTCTACTAATACAAATGATTTAAAAAGAAAATAAAAAAAAAATTGAAAAATGTTCATAGTTGCAGACTTAGTCTCTTTAAGAGTGCGTAACGATAAACTAATTTTCTTATTTCTCATCCAAAACATATGTTGTGGGTACTCAAAAGAACCGTCTCAATGAGATTGTTCTTTTGAGCACACAAAACATATGTTAAAAATTGTAGGTAAGAAAATATTTACAATTTTACTCTGAAAATTATTGTTTATCTAAACCTGTGTTGATAGGTGTTTACAATTTCAAAAACAATGCTGTTTCTTTATTTCTTCATCAAACTTAAGAGCTATCTTGACAGAGTCAATAAGGCCAAATAAAAAAAAAGTGTGTTTAGGGTAACGTGCCTGAAAAATTTAGGTAGGGTAGGCACCTGTTTTTTCTAATTATTTTTTTTTCTGGAAAAAATATAATTTTATGCATTTTGAAAGGCATTTCCCCTTTCAAAATGCATAAAATTTTATATTCTCCAGAAAAATAAAAAAAATTCTAGGTTTCACCAGTAAATTTAGGTACGTTCGGGTTACCCTAAACACAGGTATTTTTTATTTTTGCCTCAAAAAAATAAATAAAATGGCAATTTTAGTTCTATGGACCTAAATTCGCAAATCAATAAATGTGAACAAATTTTGGCCACCCAAATCACATGTTTTGACTGATTGATATGAGAATAATCACACTCTAAAGCTCAAATATTTGCCTATCTGAACTTATGAGAAATTGAAGATTACAGTAAAACCTGTCTAAAACGGTCACTCTCAAAAAGACAATAAAATTGGGTTTCAAGACGATCGATCTATCACTTAATACAGGTCAAAAGTATTGCAGAATGCTCCAAGGGGAGCATTCTGCAATACTTTTGACCTGCATTAAGTTACCATCTGTCTTTAAGACATTTGTTTTGCCTGTTTTTGAGAATTTGAGTGGCCCCTTAAGAAAGGTTTAACTGTATTGAGTGATCTAACCTCTAGGTCTTGAACTTTCTTCTCCAGGTCCTTCTGTTCTTTCAACATCTCTTGTTCTGAAAAAATATCATCAAAACCATTGATTAACTTGTTTAACCTTTTCCTTCTGATGGATTATCATGTACATATTTATACAATACAACCGCGCAAGTAGCAAGTTAGCAAAACTACTTCTATGATAGGTTCATAAAACGGTGTCACTGTCAAGAAACAAAGGCGCGCCGACCAACTACTTTCGTCACAAATGTTAAGTTTGAATGTTAAGTTCTCAGTGTGCGGTCAGAAATCAAAGACAGTTAGATTACTTGTCAAACTGCCTATCAGATGCTCCTGTGCCGGTTTCAGAGATGATTGACAGTTGTGTCTTACGCGTAGACAGGTCAATGCCCCTTTTTCTCTCATGTGATAGGACAAAACCTGTTATGTGACGATTCCCATAATGGTCTTTCCACAACAAAAGAAGCTAGTTTCTCTTGGCGTTTTGAGAATGTCAGCACTCAAATACGAGTTTTCGGTTCTTTTATCCATGTTGGAATATCCAACTTTGATATATAAACGTTATTTCACCAACAGAAAATTAGTATTCAGCGCCAAAAATTGCTTGCAAAGAATCTAGATATTGAAATTAAGCTGCACCAAACGAAACTATGATTTGTGCGCTAACGGAAGACTCGGATCAGCCTGTGCCCAAGGTTCTTGTTACACTACGCTGTCTGCATGGGGAAAGCTTAAGGTTCTTTAAATAGCTATCAAGTGCCCATTCAGGGATCCCGATCAGCCTATACATCTCAACGTCATGCTCTCAAACGGACAGTTTATTTTGCCACGTTGCGGCACATTAATGTTTACAACCGCTTCGCTCTGCCTCCTGACTAAATGATCATGACTTTTTGACAACCATTTAGCCACGCCTACTCGCTACAGGCGGGAATGTTCAAATAAATTGGTGTTGCTAAATATGGATTGCGGTTTCTTTTACTTTGACGAGCTTGTCATTTAATTTGCCGTATCTTGTTCGGCGAGTCTTTGAAATCTGACCCTGTGGTCTTGCGATGACGTGACTCCAGATGTGCTTTTGCTAACTTGCTACTTGCCTGGTTGTAAGTATAGAATTTGTATTTTAAAGTAAATGTTCATTTTTTTAACATTCTACTTAAATCAAAAATGAATATTTCATTATGTACTGATTTAACTTTCAGAGATCATTTATTCATCTGCAAATTAATTACAGAAGTATTTATAGCATTTATCTAAACAACTGGAAGCATCCATCTTAAAGCTAATGGCATTAAACAGATACACATTAACCTGACTTAACCTCTATATGCAGGTCAGCTAAATGATTCAAGCAGCACCTTTCAGTGGGTTCCATATATAACTTTATATCAATATTGGATAATCAACAATTTTTCAGTTATGTCGGGACGGGTCTTCTTGGGCAGTAAGGCTCAAACCTGCAACCCCTCGTTCTTGAGTCAAGCACTCTACCACTGAGCCACTGTGCTCCCTTAAAATTTGATTGATACAGAATTATTACATCAATAAACTTATCTCATTATCAACAAAATATTGCCTTAACCCTTAAAGCGCCAAGTAAAAATGCATCTGAAAATGTCATCTGCTGAAGTCGTCTGCTGCAAATAATTGCCTAGCTTTACTGACGAATTAAGTATAGAAGCAAACAGTGTGGACCCAGAACAGACTGCTCCTATAGGAGCAGTCTGATCTGTCCACACTGTTTGCCATAGAGGCTTCTTAAATATTTCAGCAGACAAGAAAAGCAGACGACTTTTATTGCATTTGGCCCATTAAGGGTTAACATGCTTTATTGATTTCAGGTGTCATTTTAGCACAGAGATAAGCTCAGACCTTTTTTCTTTGTCCTCTTTGCGTCCTTCTCCATCTCAGCCATGAATTGCTCTACATCATCATTCCGATATTTCATCACTGCCTTGGCCACCTTAAACAACTGTTGAAGCTTGGCCACGTCGCTCTCAGTAGGGTCATACTGAAAGATAATTATATGATCCGTGATATGAAATTTCCAACAATGTGATATATGCAAATGCGACCAGCAAAGTCTCAGATCAGCCTTCACATATGCGCAGTCTGATCAGAGCCTTTGCTAGTCACTTAAATATTCTATGATTGCTAAGGTACTGACTCAGTGATTTTATTTGGCCATTTTTACTGCCTATTATTGGAGGCATTCCCAATTCAAAAATGGCTTTTATCTTCCCAATTTCATGTATTTTAGTACTTCTTTTGCCAATTTTTATGATATATTTTCCCCAAATTTGACGGAAAAGGTAGCTTCCCAAAATCCACATAAAATCACTGTGACTGAACATCATTTGGAGTTTCTAAGCTTAAAGGGAGGCTGCACAGGCTCGTCTGAGTCTACACTTGTCAAAATGCCACATTGTTGGAAATCACATGTCACGGCTCAATTATAAATAAACTTTTAACCCTTTATATACATGCACTGGAAAGTCAAAAAAGGTAGGAAATTAATCAATGTTTAAAGTATTACCTAACGCCAGGGACCAAGCTAGGGGGCGACTAGGGCGAAATGGTCGCCCTGGGGGCCGAAATTTTGCCCTAAATGGGACCCAGGGAGAAGTGGGAGTCTCCCTAAAAAAAAAAAAAAAAAAAAAAAAAATTTTTTTTTTTTAGGGAGCACCATTTTCATTCTGTCACCACACAAATGCAAGCTGTGGTGACATTATCAGACAATCTACTACCACTGCATCGTGTTTCTCCTTCCATTAAATGGCAATAGTATGTGTAATGGCTGATTTGCTTCTAAATTGACAGAAAATGTCGTAGTTTTGCGCTATAACTTCTCCCTATCTGACTGTCACTTCTCCCTAATTGTCCTGCAGGGAGAAGTCACTTCTCCCTAAAATTCTGGGCCAGCTTGGTCCCTGAACGCACATGGTATAATTAAGTAACATTACCGCATGTGCTTGCTCATTTATGTATGGCTGGAGCATTTTACACTCAGCTCCAACTGGGATTTATTAATGAGATAAGCCTTTGTTTACTAGTTATGTCTGCTGATAATTTTTATGAACAGTTTAGACCAAAAAGGCTGGACCTGATCAGGATCCAAAGGAAACATGTATTCCAGAAGGACATTTTTGAAAAAATAAATTTTGAAAGAAAATAGCAAACAACAAAAATACATGCAAAATTACACAGCATGAAAAGAGTTAATACATGTACAACAGCAAGTAGCCGATAAGGACAGAGCTGACACCTTCCATATAGTCGCACATGAACAGTGGTTTTAGCAAAAGTTTTACACATTGGATTTCTACAGAGGGATAACAGTATAGTTACTATAATCCTAATCTCTCAAGGATCATTAGTGTCAGAAGTTGGGGGTTTCATTACCTCTAACATTCCATTACAGAGAACCTGATAGCCATCAACAAGTTAATCATCAAAGCAAAATGTACAACTTGACATGCCAACCAAATAAAGACTCAGATCAGACTGCACATCCGCATAGTCAGATCAGAGGCTTCACTGTCCATGTCAGGAAATGTCTATGTCAGGAAATATTGAGTATTAAGCAAAGACTGATCAGACTTTTGAGAAGGACAGACTGATCTGAGTCTTCACTGCGCATACATTCAAATGTCTACCTTTTACTGTGCCCGGACTCATTTAAACTGTCTGAGCATTGATGCTGATTCAGATTTATTCTACAAGAAATATTGGACCCTGATCCAAACTGTTTACTTTGATTACAATGAAATATTTTTGAAAAAATACTAACTTTGAAAAAGAGTCAGTGCTTAAAGCTAGAATGCTGCTGGTAAACAGGATGGAAATTGGGGAAGAGCATTGTAAAAGAAAATATTCTGCATGACAAAGGTGTAGCTTGTTTCTCAGAAAGGTGTATTACATCCAGCTGTTTCGTAGTAGTAAATTTATGGGTCTAGCATACCAGTCTGACCGCAATGTTTAGATTTTAAGATAAAGATTTAGTTGAAATGAACCAATGAGAGCACCTTTCAGTAAAAGAACTGTCGGCATAGGCCATAGCTATTCTTATCGGCTGTTGACAACAGGAAATAGTACAGCTTGACTACTTGATAATTATACCGCAGGGTATATTAATTTCATACCAAAATCGGTATGTATGTCCGTACGTGCATCACGTTTCTTGTAAATGTATCTCCTCCTAAACCGTTAGACGTAGCAACTTCAAACTTTGTGGCTGCATAGGTCAAATGATGTAGACATCATGTGACCTTGACCCCAAGATCAAAAGTCAAATACCGTATTTTCTTGTAAATGCATCTCCTCCTAAACCGTTGAACTTAGCAACTTCAAACTTTGCAGGTGCATAGGTCACATGATGTAGAGGGTGCTGTGCAATGTTTTGTGACCTTGATTCCAAGGTCAAGGTCAAATATTGTATTTTTCTTTTAAATACATCTCCTAAACCATTGGACATCAGGGCTCGAAAAATCCACTCGTCCGCTCGTATTTACGAGTGCTTCAGGCTGCAGGGCAAGTGAAACTTTGGATGATTTCCAATGTAAATTAACGTTTTTTCCATATTTGCCAATAATTTTTGTGATGCAGGGCAAGTGCCTATTTTTAGATATTTCAAGGCCTGGACATAGCAGCTTCAAACTTTGCAGGTGCATAGGTCACATGACATTGAGGTAAAGGGACAACATTTCATGTAACCTTGACTCCAAGGTCTAGGTCAAAGGTGAAAAAGTGGGTATATGAGATAGTGTTCATTGGACTGCTAGTTAGCTTTAAGATAAGAGAAAAAATTAAGATTGGAGTTAGAAATTTTAGAAGAGAGATATATCTTTAATAGGGCATATATTTACCTGAATAAAAGCTTCATAGAAGCTCTGAACCTCATCCTCCGATAGACTGCCAGGCTTGGCAGCCATCACCTTGTCCCACTCCAGGGGAGGCATCCTGATGTCTAGCCTTCTGGTCTACACCTGTAACACAAACATAGCCCTTGATTAAAGGAGTTCCAGTTCCCATAAACCAAATTTGACCTTATAAACGCACATGCTCTTATAGGTGCACACTGGGTATTTTTTGAGCTGTTTAGGCTAGATTTTTTTATTAGTTGATTTACGGGAAAAATTTTTCAGATCTAGGGTCGGGGGGACGAAAAAAAATAAATAAAAAAGCTCTGAAAATGACCAGTTGACTGGTCATTTTATGAGCTTTTTTTTTTTTTTCAGAGCTTTTTTTCTTTCTTTTTTCTTTAATATCTCCAGAAAAACAGTAAAACTAGTAAGGTAATCTTTAAATATTTCATCATTTTCCTAAAAATCTGGACAGGACAATCACTTTTAACAGTGTCACTCTCAAAAATGCACAGACAGAACCTCAAAAAATATTATTTTTTTAATCCAAACAATTAATATTTAGAGTCGGCGGATAAAATAATTTTTTTTTTAGAAATTAAATTTTATTTTTTTCCTACTTTCCGGAAAATTACAGTAGGAGGGTTCGTAAATCAACTAATAAAAAAATTCTGGCCTTATACTTCAATTATGTGGTGCAATTTCACAATACAGAAAAAACGGTGTAAAACTGCCACTCAAAAATAGACATTTAACAAAGATCTTAATAACAATTGGTACATGTAGCTTAATGCAGGTCAAAAGCATTGCAGAATGCTCCAAGTGGAGCATTCTGCAATACTTTTTACCAGCATTAAGCGATAATTGGTCTTGAAAACCAATTTTTGGTCTTTTTACTTGTTTGATTTGATTCTTTATGTCCCAGTTAACAATCTTTCAGTCATGTGGGGACAGGACTTCCTGGGTTGAACCAGTACTAAGCAGGGATTAATGTGTCTTGCTCAAGGACACAAGGCAAAGACGCCAGTGAGGCTCCAACCCGCCGCCCTTCGGTCTCGAGTCAAGCACTCTACCACTGAGCCACTGCGCTCCCTAATAAGACTTTATTTAGATGGCCGTTTTACACAGGTTTTTCTATATGGTTTCATTGTGTGGATGAAAAACAAAGTAGAGCCTGATCAGCTGGCTTTCTAATGATGCCAGCTGATCTGGATCTACACTGTTTTATATAGGATGTCTAAAATTTTGAAAACTTATGAGCAGAATGCGCTCATTAGGTTGAATAACAATTATCCAGCAAATGCAAGATTTTGAGTGTTAAAGATTGGATATTCTCTTATAAGTGTATTCATTCTAAATAATGCATGCAACCTTTTAAGCAAGCATGCTTGTATAATTACACACAGAGTTCTTACCGGCTGCAGGAAGCTAGTTAAGAGGGAGTAACAGAATTTTTTTTTTTTTTTAACTTTCTATTGAACTTTTTCAAAACTGGAAAGAAGTTCCTTTGGAATCACCTTTAATGGCCCTCAAGCTTATCAAATGGTTTTATCTCCAGGAACTATGGAGAGAAAAGTCCCAGTTTGAAAATCTGGCTGGAGTTTGGAACCTTCAGATTAAAGTCAAAATATGTTTTTCTTCCTTTTGTTTGCATTACTGTTCTGTTTGTTCCATCTTCAAATTATGGCCTACATTTCTGTGTTTTGCATTAGGGCCTGCTGTTCACCGTGCTTTGCATTACTGTTCCGTTTTGTGTGTGTCTGAAATGATGTTATATAACTGTTCCCTCTGTTCCGTTTTGCATTAGGGTGTACTGTTCCGTGTTTTGCATTACTGTTCCGTTTTTGTATTAGGACCTACTGTTCCATGCTTTTGCATTACTGTTCCATTATTTTGTTGCCTACTGTTCCAATCTGTTCCTTTTTTGTTTTAAAGCCTAGTTTCTGATTAATTACTCTGGTCCTCGGGTGGGATTTCCATGTCCCACAACAATACACATGAAGGATACTCTAAGTCCCATGACTGTACATTTCGGAGTACAGAACAAAAATGGAACACACAGACAAAGAAATGAGGCCTTTCTCAACTGCGAGGGAACAAGTATAAGAGATGTTCAGCTATCAAAAAGATTGCACTGTGTTTGCCCAACAATACAAACTTGTTCCTTCATATATACTTTAAGAGCTCGGCACTTTAAGCGTTCTCATACCTATACTAAGGATGGTTTCTGGGCTCAGATGTAAAGGCATTCAGATCAACAAGTTATGCAGCTGTCAGCTGCAATTTCAATACATCAAAATATGCTAGAGAAGAATCTAGGCCCCAAAAATCCAGGGTCAGAGAGGGAACCAAACACAACAATTTTTTTATTGGCCTGATGAATTTATGTCCCAAACAAACTGTGTTAACGCTGATGAAATCCCAGCAAATTTTATTGTCGATGGAAACTGATGTTACATAATAATTATACAATTATTTCATGCCTGTTTGTAGTATAGTCAAAACTATTACCCCGAGGTGCCATGGACGACCTGATGCACTATTGCATGAGGCCAAATGCCTAGTGCATCAGGTCGTCCAAGGTACCTCCGGATAATAGTTTGACTATACTACAAACAGGCATGAAATAACTGTTTTATTACCCAACCTATTTGATAAAATACTTAGCACCTTTCCTTGCATGGAGTTGCTGTGGACGATAAACAGAAAATTTCACCAAATCTGCTCAATTTTGGTCTCAAAATGTTTCGCTCGTTCTAACAGGGACCAAGCTGGGCCAGAATTTTAGGGAGAAGTCACTTCTCCCTCCAAGAATTTTAGGGAGAAGTTTGCTCATCCTAGGGAGAAGTGAGAGTGTTTACCCCCAATGGACTACAATGGCCAATACTATATATACATTAGTTCAGAAGAGAACTTTTTGATTAATTAATGGAATCCACTGTGCTGTATCTGAAAAAATATAGAAGAAACAGTATCTTCTCTTTTCATTCTCCTTTCCCCTTGGTGGATGGATGGATGGATGGATGGATGGAGAGAGAGAGAGAGAGAGAGAGAGAGAGAGAGAGAGAGAATTTATTTACAAGTGAAGAGAGGATCAGGGTGGATGAATGGATAGCAAAACACGATAGTAAAATCATTACTTTTCTTTGCAGTCATTGAACTTATCTAGCTATCAGCAAGACCAACTTATCTGGAGCTATTTATGTCATCGGTCTAAGTTCTTAGATCTTTCACTTGAGCCTTTCCAAGAGAAAATGTTCATTACGTAATTTGACATAGAGGAAAGACTCCAATAATGACAATGTGAATAAGTGCCCTTCACACCTGACCGCTTTGGCTCCCGTGGAGTGTCAACCATTTACACAGTGAAAATCATTAATCAGATGGACAAAACAGCTGTTTTACACCTGCTGAGAGGGTTATTTATTTACGGATTATCTTTATTGACGGTCACTAAATGAACTCTTAGCATGCTAAGGTAAATATTTCTTGAAATTTAAAAGCAAAATCACTTCTCTTTTCCAAGTTTCCAAGGCGAAGTGGTGCAGAAAAAAGCGAAAATTTCGCTCAAGTCGCCCCCTAGCGTGGTCCCTGTTCTAACTAAGAAAGCGAGTACCCACACTTTATGTTTCAGACCATAAACAACGGAGTTATTGGAGTTTTTTGGGGAAAGCGTGGATCAGTGGTTAGGCACTTGCCTCTGGTGCTAGAGGTCTGTTACGACATAAAGCCGGTCAGGAAGGAAGAGGGGAAATCTTATTGGAAAATTCCTTTATGCGATGACGATGCTACCAGGGAAAAATAATGCACACAACTAGCAAAAACTTTTCAGTACTTTATGTACTAAGAAAACATCAACAACACATTAATATACAATGACACCACCTACGCTGTTATTTCTGGCTAATTGACCATCCTATACTAGATCAAGTTGCCACTCCAAGATCGTTTCAATTAGAACCAATCTTGGACTGTCCTGTTCTAGATGTACGTCAACTAGTCAGAAATAAGAGACGTAAAGAATATGATTAACATATAGCTTAAGTTCTCATAAAAGAAAAACAAACAATTGGGCCCTTTAATATTTAAGTTCTCGTATTGACGAGAAATCTCGAGATTATACGCGTCTCGCGAACACTATGTCTTCTAAGCTGCACGTGTGTCTTCTTCAGACCATCGGCGCTGAGGTGATCGAACCTGTACTTTGGTCGTCACTGGATTCACGTAATCGTATTATCTGTTACGCGTACTGCTGATCGTCACTCAAGACGTCAGTATTAATATATGTCCTCCTGATCATATCCCCGCGTTGGGGTGTCAGATTTTACATATAACCATTCGAGCCGGTTGGCTTCCCATTTGATTGTGCTACGTTGTAACGATTGGGCCTTGATCCACGCTGGTCGTGGCCTGAGGGGGACAACTAATATGTGCCCTCAGGTACTAATCAACGGCTCACCAACATTCAGCCTCCAACGTAGGAGGGGACACAAGAGACGATTCTGCAAAAAACAATCTATATTTAGAATCTCAGAATCACTCTTTTGCGTCGATAATGGGGTTGTTCGTTCGAAGTTCACAAAAATAGAAATAATTTCAGTGGTCTTACTCTTTTAAATTACAGCCTAACCCTATAAGCGCGCGATTAGCCCACACCCGTGGGTGTATGGCTAACGGCTCCCATGCGGTTAGGATGGATCGGCTCTTCTAAATACCCACACTTAAACTTATATAATAGAGAAGTATTTTTTAGTGACTGGCCTATGTCAGCGCTAAACAATACCTCTTATGCCAAACGAACAAACCCATACGTAACAAACTCTTCTATACACTGTCGTAACGTCACCCTGGTTGAGACGCTATCGCAGCCGAAACATCAAGATCCTGTGGCCCTTTTTCCCTTCAAGGTCACGTTATCTAGATAGTTTCGAGGTTTACAAATACTGATACCAATTCTCTTAAAATTCCAGGAAAAAGGTTGAACAGTGTGGTGCCGACGTAACGTTTGGACGTTTACGTCGGACATCACCCTGCCCACGCACTAATTTCGTACATGTATAACGTATCAGTTGTAAACAACTAATTATGACCTCTCGGCAAAATATATACATCAATATTGAGAGATTACATTCTGCTGTTTTATGTGTGTAAAACCGTACAATGCTTTCTTACATTTATTTTGGTGTAACACAAAATGCTTTACATTTACTTTGGTGTAACGAAAATATCTTACATTTACTTTGGTGTAACAAAAACTATTTTACATTTACTTTGGTGTAACATTACACCTACCTAATCTCTAAACATACATGTCAGCTATCACCTTATTTATGTAAGTGTGTTGTAGTGTATGCACCTAACCCTTATTCTTATATGCGTCAGATATAACTCGAGGTGACACAGACAGGTCGCTACAGAAAGTCGATTATCACTGGCAGTTAAATCGTCTTTCCAACAACGCCGTACAAATCACAACAATTTAAAATCTAGCTGCTAAAATTGTTTTTCACCTATCGGTCCCTGGTAAATCTTTCAGCATGCCATTATAGTTTTAGGTGCAGGCCCGACATGGCCTGTGACTACTTTTGTCCGAAATAACCCGACGAGTCCATCCGGACAGCTTTTACTATAGCCGCAAGAATGGTCCCAGCAGATTTTTAGGCAATACGCATGTGCGTAACTTCATACGCAAGTGCGTAACAATCGCTATTTTCACCAAAAAAAACGGGATGTTATTGATAACACCCGAAAGAACACATACACGGAATGCTGGCCGATTCAACAGACGACAAAATAGAAAACGAGTGACTTATTATTTCAATACAATGTGACATGCTAGAGACATCGCGATTCAATGCAATTACACGGATCGCCATCGCCCTGTCATGTACAATATCAATACAGTAACAATATATATAACTTCACGTACCTTTTATAATAATGAATAGCATCTCTATATCGAACCTTTCAACGGTATGTTTAAAATGTCCCCTAACAAGAATGGGAAATTCCATCCTTTATATATTGAAAAACGCACAAGATTTCCGAGATATTCAAGAAGAATAAGGAAAACGTGCAAGCGTTGATAAATATAGATACAATGAATTCCATCTCAGACAAACCGACCTTTTATTGGGACTATCAATAGAAAGAGTACCGTATCATGGTTCGAATAGGTGACCAGGTGCATACCTAAACCACTGCGTATTTGTGCGTATACGCAACCATAGCTGATTCTGTTATTCCAGCCATTCTGTATCGTAACAAAGGCCCTTCCTTTTGGGAGAAAAAGGAATGACTTTTTCTTACGATACACGATGCAGAAACGAAGGAATAATACAGAATAAATATATAATATTATATATATACACGTGCGAATTAAATGGCGGACTACCTGGAAAGATAGTCTGCCCCCACATTGTCTTGTCCTCGGATTGCCACAATGATAGACCTGTTTCTGTTGCAGCTTTAATGCTCAACACATAAACAGGGGTTTTGCTAAGTCCCAAAATGCCACTGGCCCGCAGGGCCACTTGGCCTGAAAATCTACTGGCCATCCAAATTTTCAACTGGCCCGACTATTTTTCAATATCGAGGCCGCTTTAATAGGATGTGAGTGCACTGACGTCCTTTTACCCCCTAGCTTGAGCCCTATATATAGTAAATGAACTGGAAGCTACAAGAAAAAGATCTGGAAATTATTTTATTTCTTGAAACTCTTCGATCATATCAAATTCAAATGGAGTCGGCATCTGAATCAGAATCTGAGTCCACATCCATAGCTTTAAGAGTGTCATAGTACAATTCCACCATACCTCCAAGAATGTCCCTCTCTACCTGCACATCAGAGTTGAGATTAGGTCCAGCTTTTCAATCAGGGTTCCACTCTCTGAAACAGCAATATTTCAGTTTGGAGTCTCTGAATCTGGAGGAACTTTCGTGTTTGAATATGGATAATGGGTTTTGATTTTATTTCTATTGCAGATCAAAATATGAACAGCCAGCGTAGCCTACCACCTTTCCTCCTACCCCACCCTCCCACGAACAAAAAATTAAGCATTTAAACTTTTAAAGGCCCTTCAGAACTCATGGAAATGATGTCAAGATGGTAGGGGAATCAAACAGAGAACTTTTCCCTAATATTGAATGCTTAGCCCTCTCCCACTGCCCGCCCGAAAAAAACTAAGTCCAACCCTTAAAAAAAATTGGGCATAGGTTCCCCTGTATTTTGTACTTTTCTACTCACCCCCAACCCGATAACCCTGGCCATTGAAAATACTTAGTGTTGGGCAAGAAGAAAGAAAAGGGACAAGGTGGGTGGGGTACATTGACTCATATTGACAAGTGTCCGCGTTCAATGTACCGCCTTGTCCTCATTTACTTTAGATAGATAATAAAATGAGCCATACCTCTCTCAAAGAAAGCAAATAAACTTGGCTGATTTGTTTTGTTCTGGTTATTTTTTACTGTCTTCTGTATTTCTTCAGTGGCATTTTTTCCTTTTCATTGAACTGCCAAACTCCCGGACAAAGGCGTCCTGCTAGCGATCATATTCTTCCCTGATCCCAAGAGCTTGCTCGAGGAGACACTGTGTAGCTATAGGGGGTGTACGAGTCCGTATTCTATTCTATTCTACCGCCGAATTGGCAACCGGAAATCGATACGAAACGGATAAGACCGAAGCTCTCCGCGTGCTGTAAACAAAACGAAAGTACAGCAATTTACCGATAAAAATCTACTTTCAGCCTAAAAAGTAGCCGACTTAGCATGCGAAATCGTCGGGCGCCGGGGCTCACATAGAACACTGATCACGGCGGACGTTTTCAGCCGAAAACACCGACTTCTGATTCATTTTTCATGCGAAAAATTCAACTGGCCTGACGGACCTGTTACAGCGTGATTTAACTGGCCCGAGCTGAAATTTTACTGGCCCGGGCCAACGGACCCGCGCTTAAAAAAAGCCCTGATAAATATGGGGTTGTACCCCTTTAACTTTTCTTTATATATGGGGTTGTACCCCTTTAACTTCCTATGAAGTTTTATGTCTTATGACATTTAATATATATGGCTCGATAGCCAATACCTTTTGCAAAGATCCATATGTTACGCATGTTTTATGCAAAGTATCCCTATTAATAACTTCCTCCATAATACTATCTTTGCTCAAATAAATTAACGTGACTCTTCACGTTGAAGCCAACCTCCATTGCTAAAATATATTATCGTGACTTGCTCACGTCAACAGTCTACCGTCATACGTCATGACTTAAATAATTTCCGTGACTCCTCACGTCAAAAGTACACCTATGTGACTACTACCATGCTATCATAGTTAAAATATAGGTCAACAATCCGAGACAATTGGGTCATAACACTATCGCACACCTTTAACACTAACACTGACTACTGCTTTCAGTCGTTATATTGCGCCAATAATATGGTATTGGGCAACGTCTACCACTACCATATGAACGTCGTCGTTCTGTCTGGTTGTCAGTCCGTCTTGTACGGCTAACTACTGCCTCCTTAGAGGATATGTTTCTCTGGGGTACACTACAACAATGAGTCATTGCGACCTTTATATTGTGAGTTGTCCTTTGACAAATGGCACAAGATCTACAAAATTGAGTTACCTCCCTACAAACACCGGGCCAATAAAATTCATCTAAGACCTTAGATATAGTTTCCTTTCTGCCTCTATGATTTACCACCTTTCGTGATTCATGGGCTAAATTTATAACGCTATGCGTCAAACTAGAAGGAATAACTAATTGTAGTGAAATTTTACCATTTTTCTTAAAATGTCTATAAATTAAACCATTCCTACGAATGAATTTAGTTTCACCATTAGAGAAACTGCGACTTTTAGTCACACTACCAGACTCTACCCTTCTTCTAATATCTGCTAACTTAGCATCTGACGCTTGCATCATACATAATTCTTGCCTGTGCTGCCTTATAAACTTATCTGCCACCTTGACCTTTCTATTCTTTCTCCTATCTTTCCTTGACTGCTTATTCTTAACTACCCCTGATGAAAAATGGGTGATATCGGGAAATTTGGACCCCTCAACATTACCAATGACTAAGTCATGTGCTGGGTCATCAATGCACAATGCATCCGTAGTCCCTCTAAAAAACGGACAATCAATATTAATACGGGCCATAGGACATCTCTGTTTATAATTGTTAATAAGAGTCACACCAGACTGCTTATTTAACATCTGACCATCAGAAACTAAACTTCTCCTGACAACTACCCCCGTAGAACCTGTGTCTCTCAAGACTCTGACCTCTTTACCATTTACGGTACCAATCGCTGTCGGCAACCTTGACCTGGGAAATTGACAAGAGCCCTTTCTATCCTTACGGGGTAATCCTTTCCCTACATCCGAACTTTCAATTTTACAAAAATTGACCTGATGGTCGGTCCTGTAATTATTATCATAATGATTGTCACAGTGGTCAACTCGACCACGATTCCTATCTTGACCCCAATTCGAGTTATCTCCCCTATAAGTATACTGGGAATCAAATTCTGCACTAGATGCCACCCTCTTGTTATTGGGGTTATTCCAACATTTATGCGTGGGATGGGGCTTGCCACAAATCTTACATTTAACCACAGGCCGTTGATCTTGCTTGGGCTCTACCTTAGGCTGGGCTTGACCTACAACTTTACTTTCTTGCCGCCCCTTAGTAATACACAAGGGAACACCCCCTTTGGCATCGGCGAACAAATCCGCCTCATGGGCTAACTCATCAATGGCTTTAAATGGCTTGGGCTTAAGATACAAATAGAGCTCATGACTGCAACAGTCAAGGAACTGGTCTCGGGCCAAAAAATCACAAACCGCCTCGTAGGTCTTTTCGACCTTAGCCAAACCCAACCATTTATCAAGGTAGCTCGCTAGCCTACCGCTAAATTGTCTGAAAGTTTCGGCTTTCTCGGGCCTACAATCCCTAAATTTCTTACGAAAAGATCGTTCGGTGAGGTCGAAATTAGTAAGCAGAGCCTCCTTAATCTGACCATAATCCGACTGGTCATCTCTGGAAAGCCTAACGAAGACTTCCAAAGCGCGTCCCTTTAATAAGGCACTTAAGTATGATGCCCACATGGACGGGTCCCATTTATTTGACAAAGCATAACTTTCGAACCTAGTTAAATAGCTATCCATCTTATCCGTATGTTCGTCAAAGTATGGAAGCTTGGGACTCCTAGGATTTGAACTTTTCTCTTTGGGCCCCCAGGGATGTGAAGTGGTCTCGGCCTCGATTTTTTTTAGTTCCACTTCGGCCTCAATTTTTTTTAGCGCAATTTCTTTTTCCATTTCCATTTCCTTATCCTTGCGCGCGGCCTCAATTTTCAATTTTTCCGCCTCAATCCTTAACTTTTCCAATTCCCGATCCTTATCTTTTTGCTCCCTATCTTTCTCTTTTTGCTCCCTTTCTTTATCTTTTTGCTCCCTTTCTTTATCTTTTTCCTCCCTTTCTTTATCTTTTTGCTCGGCCTCCCTTTTCTCTTTTTCATATTCCCTTTGGGCCAACCTTTCCTCCCTTTCTAAATCTTGTTGCCTCTTAAGATAATCCCTTAGTTCTTGCCCTTCATATCCTAATTCCCGTGCTAATGAAATATGTTTATCCATTTTAGCCTATCGTTGGGAATGGTATGAGTCAACTATACTGTTGAAAATAAATAAGGGTTCGCTTTGTCCCTTTTAGATAGGTATGGGCTAACCAACGTTCGCGCTGGTAAACTAATAATTTTACTAGGGATTTAAAGATGTTACATATGAGTAACGTAAAGTACAACGTATAAGAGATCACCACGGAAAGGTGCCTAGGATATATATCAACCTTAAATAGGCCTTCACTAAACGCATTTGACTAAAAAACGTCATTCATTTTCTCGCATTTACGTCAAGAAATGTATACCTACGCGATATTAATATAAACGCGTTACAGTCAAGTCAACAGTCACTTGTCATAGCAAGACATAATAATTGACTAAAATAATCTTTCTATGGACTTCTTCTAATAATAGAAATCAGTTGAGTGGCGTCACACACTATGACGTCACTGAGGTGATTTAAATTATTAGTACCCCCAAACGATATGAAATTTTCCACATCAGTATCCTTAATTAATAGGAATACAGGGCATAAGCCAATACACAATGATATGGGTAAAATAAAGATGGACAAGTCTAATAATTAAACTCTGTCAAATTTTCCTTGGGTTTTATACCCTAATGGCAATCCACAGAACAAGAAAGTATGGGTCCCCTCAGAATGTTATGTGATGACTTATTTACATGTGTCGCACTTCATCACAGGGGAACGCATGCAATCGGTACTGTGTGTTGACACTCACAACCTTTCTTGTAAAGGAAAACTACTAGTGTGCGCCCGTAGCAACGTCACAGCAGAGAAATTTGCCAATAAAACCTCAAAAATCCCACTCTTCTGACACCATTGTTACGACATAAAGCCGGTCAGGAAGGAAGAGGGGAAATCTTATTGGAAAATTCCTTTATGCGATGACGATGCTACCAGGGAAAAATAATGCACACAACTAGCAAAAACTTTTCAGTACTTTATGTACTAAGAAAACATCAACAACACATTAATATACAATGACACCACCTACGCTGTTATTTCTGGCTAATTGACCATCCTATACTAGATCAAGTTGCCACTCCAAGATCGTTTCAATTAGAACCAATCTTGGACTGTCCTGTTCTAGATGTACGTCAACTAGTCAGAAATAAGAGACGTAAAGAATATGATTAACATATAGCTTAAGTTCTCATAAATGAAAAACAAACAATTGGGCCCTTTAATATTTAAGTTCTCGTATTGACGAGAAATCTCGAGATTATACGCGTCTCGCGAACACTATGTCTTCTAAGCTGCACGTGTGTCTTCTTCAGACCATCGGCGCTGAGGTGATCGAACCTGTACTTTGGTCGTCACTGGATTCACGTAATCGTATTATCTGTTACGCGTACTGCTGATCGTCACTCAAGACGTCAGTATTAATATATGTCCTCCTGATCATATCCCCGCGTTGGGGTGTCAGATTTTACATATAACCATTCGAGCCGGTTGGCTTCCCATTTGATTGTGCTACGTTGTAACGATTGGGCCTTGATCCACGCTGGTCGTGGCCTGAGGGGGACAACTAATATGTGCCCTCAGGTACTAATCAACGGCTCACCAACATTCAGCCTCCAACGTAGGAGGGGACACAAGAGACGATTCTGCAAAAAACAATCTATATTTAGAATCTCAGAATCACTCTTTTGCGTCGATAATGGGGTTGTTCGTTCGAAGTTCACAAAAATAGAAATAATTTCAGTGGTCTTACTCTTTTAAATTACAGCCTAACCCTATAAGCGCGCGATTAGCCCACACCCGTGGGTGTATGGCTAACGGCTCCCATGCGGTTAGGATGGATCGGCTCTTCTAAATACCCACACTTAAACTTATATAATAGAGAAGTATTTTTTAGTGACTGGCCTATGTCAGCGCTAAACAATACCTCTTATGCCAAACGAACAAACCCATACGTAACAAACTCTTCTATACACTGTCGTAACGTCACCCTGGTTGAGACGCTATCGCAGCCGAAACATCAAGATCCTGTGGCCCTTTTTCCCTTCAAGGTCACGTTATCTAGATAGTTTCGAGGTTTACAAATACTGATACCAATTCTCTTAAAATTCCAGGAAAAAGGTTGAACAGTGTGGTGCCGACGTAACGTTTGGACGTTTACGTCGGACATCACCCTGCCCACGCACTAATTTCGTACATGTATAACGTATCAGTTGTAAACAACTAATTATGACCTCTCGGCAAAATATATACATCAATATTGAGAGATTACATTCTGCTGTTTTATGTGTGTAAAACCGTACAATGCTTTCTTACATTTATTTTGGTGTAACACAAAATGCTTTACATTTACTTTGGTGTAACGAAAATATCTTACATTTACTTTGGTGTAACAAAAACTATTTTACATTTACTTTGGTGTAACATTACACCTACCTAATCTCTAAACATACATGTCAGCTATCACCTTATTTATGTAAGTGTGTTGTAGTGTATGCACCTAACCCTTATTCTTATATGCGTCAGATATAACTCGAGGTGACACAGACAGGTCGCTACAGAAAGTCGATTATCACTGGCAGTTAAATCGTCTTTCCAACAACGCCGTACAAATCACAACAATTTAAAATCTAGCTGCTAAAATTGTTTTTCACCTATCGGTCCCTGGTAAATCTTTCAGCATGCCATTATAGTTTTAGGTGCAGGCCCGACATGGCCTGTGACTACTTTTGTCCGAAATAACCCGACGAGTCCATCCGGACAGCTTTTACTATAGCCGCAAGAATGGTCCCAGCAGATTTTTAGGCAATACGCATGTGCGTAACTTCATACGCAAGTGCGTAACAATCGCTATTTTCACCAAAAAAAACGGGACGTTATTGATAACACCCGAAAGAACACATACACGGAATGCTGGCCGATTCAACAGACGACAAAATAGAAAACGAGTGACTTATTATTTCAATACAATGTGACATGCTAGAGACATCGCGATTCAATGCAATTACACGGATCGCCATCGCCCTGTCATGTACAATATCAATACAGTAACAATATATATAACTTCACGTACCTTTTATAATAATGAATAGCATCTCTATATCGAACCTTTCAACGGTATGTTTAAAATGTCCCCTAACAAGAATGGGAAATTCCATCCTTTATATATTGAAAAACGCACAAGATTTCCGAGATATTCAAGAAGAATAAGGAAAACGTGCAAGCGTTGATAAATATAGATACAATGAATTCCATCTCAGACAAACCGACCTTTTATTGGGACTATCAATAGAAAGAGTACCGTATCATGGTTCGAATAGGTGACCAGGTGCATACCTAAACCACTGCGTATTTGTGCGTATACGCAACCATAGCTGATTCTGTTATTCCAGCCATTCTGTATCGTAACAAGGTCCCAGGTTGGATCCCCGCTCACGGCGAGGAAAATTTCGGTGTAGGAACACGCTTTCTCTAGTGTCATTTGCAGGTATGACACTAGATAAGTGCATTGTCCTTCGGATCGGGACGTTAACTGATACTGTACGTCCATCATTGTTGCGCATGTCGATAAGCCCCTGTGTGTTTTTAACAGGGACGCGGGTAACCAGGCCATGGTATAGTGCCAGTCAATTGTCAAAATACTGACCGGTCAATAGTTCAGTGTGACTAATGACATAGCGAAAATAGACAATTACTCCGTATATAGACGGTTAGGTAATAAAGCTTTTTGTATCTAGATCTGGGTATTCACTAATTTCAGACAGACTGACATGTTTGATCATGAAAATTTTGAGGGAACAAGTAATTCTTTCTGTTTCTGGCAGTGGCAAACAAATATTTGCAAAATAATGTTAACGGAGCACTGAAATAGGAAGGTGTGACAAGGATAACTTTCTTCGAATACGTAAACAAAAAGAAGTTACAGCTAATTTTTCATCCAAACCAAGGCGATATCCGCCATAATTTGTCAACAAACAATTTGGATAAGAGATACAACGTAAATATCCGAGTATTCCAATTGAGCAAAATTTGACTGACTCTCGATCGATTTCAAACTCCCCAGCACTAAAAGTCAAATTACATCGTCCCTAAGTCAAAGTGTCCTAGATGTAAATATATTGCTATTGCGATCTCTGTCTGTCTGTCTGTCTGCTTGTCTGTCACCCTTTCTCTCTCTCGCTCTGTCTCGCACTGTCTCTCTCTCTCTCTCTCTCTCTCTCTCTCTCTCTCTCTCTCTCTCTCTCTCTCTCTCTCTCTCTCTCTCTGCAAGATGGGCACCAAGGGCCTAATGCACTAATGCAATAGTGCATCAGGTCGTCCACAGTACCGAGGGGTAATAGTTTGACTATACTACAAACAGGCATGAAATAACTGTTTAATTACCCAACCTATTGGATAAAATACTTATTTATGTTTTATTACCCAACCTATTTGATAAAATACTTAGCAAACCAGATTGTGTCAAGTCCTAAGTTAGATTGTTCGCGGACGATTGTCAAAGTGACCTTCCAATATTCCAGAAAGATCTTGAAGCACCTGAAAAGAGGGCGAGTGACTGGGGTATGAGATAAAATGCCAAAAACTGTTACCCAATGAGTTTCAACAGTAGATCCAGCCATTTCTATACACTGAATAACCATATACTAGAGAAAGTTAAACAGAACCCATACCTTGGAATCTTGATATCAGAGGATCTTAAATGGGAACCTCATCTCATCAAAATTACCAAAAAAGCAAATAGTACATTAGCTTTCCTAAAACGGAACCTCAGATACTGTCCAGAACCCTGTAGAAGAACAACATATATATCGTTAGTTCGTTCAGTACTTGAATATGGATCAATAGTATGGGATCCTTATTATGTAAAGGACATTAATAGAATTGAGAAAATCCAGCGCCAAGCAATACGTTTTATATCTGGAGACTACGCTACACGCGAACCTGGGTGTATCTCCAAAATGCTGAAAGATCAAGATCTTCCATCTCTTAAAGACAAAAGGATGACAGCTAGATTAACGTTCTTTTACAAAGTGGTCCAGGGGCTAGTGCCGGCAATATCTACAGATGCTTTCCTAAAACCGCAATGGCCAAAACACCAAATTCATGCAAAAAGATTTCATGGCTTTGATACTAAAAACATTGTAGAAATTCATCAATCCAAAAAACACCCAAATCTTTCATAGTTGATCAGTCAAACACAGTGCAATATAGCAGTTCTTTTTTCATTAAAACAGTGAGAGACTGGAACAGCCTAGAAGAGGCTACAGTGTGCGCGGATTCAGTTGAGCGCTTTGTTTCAGCCCTACATTTTAGTGACTAATATTCTAGAAACATTATAAACACTCTCTCTCTCCGGCGCATTTAAAATAGTAAGTGAGTTGGATCAGGAAATACCACAATGAGAAACTGCAGACAACCCCCTGGCACCGCGAGGAAGAGCCGCTCAATCATCACGAGACACCAGGAAGACAAATTAAGTAAAGCAGCCAGCTCTCTCTTCCCCACCAAGATGATTGCAAAAATAGTAAGTGAGTATGATCAGGAAATACCACAATCACAAACTGCAGACAATCCCGTGGCACCGCGAGGAAGAGCCGCTCAACCATCACGAGACACCAGGAAGACAAATTAAGCAAAGCAATCAGCTCTCTCTTCCCCATCAAGATGATTGCAATACTAGAATGGACATAAAGTAACGTACAACAAAACATAGAGCAATTACAGACTCCCACAATTGGAGTAACATTAAACAAAAAGTCAACAACAACAGAACCATCGCCTTAGAACGGACAGCAGCCTAAGCCACCGGGGGGCTTAAAGGCATTTTACTTGTCCCAAAACTTCGCCCTAGATTCTGCTATTGTTGAAGTACAAGAAATGTTCAGCTCGCATGGAGGCCATCTAACCAATGCAATGTATCATCATGGGGAAACACTAATCAAATTAACATACCATGATGAAAGAAAGAAAAGGGCTCATGACTCACAGATAGCCAGAGCTAAAGAAAACCTCATGTTGAGCCACGGTGGGTCCAGCTACAGATAAGGATCAGGCACCAACCCACCGATTAAAGCTTTACGTCAGAGCCGTCATAGAGTCTGAGGCCTGACCCACCGTCGTGCAACCAAAGAGGAAACCATAGCTATAAACGGTGATTGGGTTTAAAACTAGGCATGCAGACTGTCGCATGATATCCAAGTTATATAAAACCCTTATATAGCGTTTTACTATCTTTTTGAATTGATCACTAAAATTAGGTTTTCCAACAATTCGTTTGAATTTATAAACTAAATTACCATAAAATATAGGTTTTGATATGCCTTGTTGCAGAAGAGTTTTTAACCCAATGTTGTATTTAACAATTAACTCTGAGTGTCTGTGGTAGAATTTAGAAAATGCTTTTCTAATTTTATGATATCTATAACCTTGTTTTAATAACTTAGCAGTTAAAAATAATGTTCTGTTGTTGAAGTCATCAACATTAGAACACACTCTAGCAAAACGAATAAGCTGGGAAATATATACACCATAGGAAGGAGAGCGAGGAACATCTCCATCAAGAAAGGGGAAATTTACTATTTCAAAATTAAAATCATCCTGTTTATCATAATTTTTTGAAGAAACTATGCCATTTGTTATTGACAAGTTCAAGTCCAAAAACGGAGCTCCAGTATCAGAAGAATTCGCCTTATTTAACTGAAGTTCAGTGGGATATATCTGATCTACCATTTGTTCAAAATAAGGATTATCAATATTAAGTTAGTCATCTAAATATCTGGAGGTTGAGTTAAAAGCTTCAATAATATCAATTTGATTATTGTCTGACAGAGACAACATAAAGTTTCTCTCATAACAAAACAAAAACAAATCTGCAACAAGAGGAGCACAATTAGTACCCATTGGCATACCTACAATTTGTCTATATAATTTCGAGCCAAATCTTATAAATATATTGTCCAAAAGATAATGGAGCGCATCACACATTTTCTGACATGACCACTATTTATATCATTTAGGTTCTTCAGAAGTAAAAAAGGCATTTTTATCATTACAAGCTAAATAAAGTGAGCCCTCTCTGTTAAATGTTTGTTCAATTAATTCTGTTAGCTTTTCTTTGATTAGATTATGAGGCAATGTAGTATAGAGAGTAGAGAAATCATATGTAGACAAACCAGATGCTAGAAAACCTCTAGACTTTAATTTATTAAGAATTTCACCTGAATTTTTAATAGACCAAAATAAATTTTTACCATTTCTTTCATAAACTGTTGTGCAATATTTAATGACATGGTTTTTAATCGCAGTGAGGCAAGAAGTCAAAAGAACAGACAACTCAGTAGTTGTACATGCACTAGAATTAGCAATAAAACGTGATTCATATGGCAGTTTATGAAGTTTAGGTAACAAGTATAACGTAGGAAGCTTGCTATGGTCCTCATCAACAAACAACCCAAACCTAGCTGCCATATGGCATCGATGTCTATCAACGATAGACGTCTCATCAAGCCTGTTATGCTCATACGTTTTTGAATTGCTAAGTTCTTGCTGAAGTGTGTTAATATAATATCTTTTTCATACGACCACAACATTGTTAGTAGCCTTATCAGCGGGGGGCAAAACAAACCTCCTATGGAATTCTTGGATCCCTTTCTTCAAGTGTCTAAAAGTGAATTTAGGTTTAGGTGGCAGAAGATCTAAATTGTTGCAATAAAATGAAATTCTACCATCAATAATTTTAAAAATGTTTAGTTTCCAACTATTTAAGGCATTAGACTCAACATGCTCTCGTTTACACCAGCGATTGCAAAATTATTGTAAGGCTCCTGCAATTTCCTCACGACATGATTTGAAGTCTATTGGCACAGGAAACCTATATTTTGGTCCCTTACATATAATAGACCGAATTCTAGAATCAGTTGTGATTTTTAAATCCCCTGTGACTATATGACCAGCCGGTTGATAGCAATACTTAGAGTCTTTACAATCACAAGAGTCAGGAATAGAATTTTCGATATCAAGTTCTGTTACTAATTTGTTATAGTTAAAGACAGTACTACAGATAGGTTTATTATACTTATAACAAATGATAGGGGATTCCTTATTTTCAAAATAAGTAGGAATAGAAGAGATAACAGATTTATCTTTAAATATACTGGGTAAGTTAATGAATTCAATCCCCTTGTTGGCAAATTGAATTTTGATAAAATGCCTAATATGATTTATTTCGGAGTCTATGTATGGCCGAAGAGCATGTTGAGTGTAACACCGGGTAAGAATAGCTGCATCATAAAGTCGATGAGCTCTATAGAAAGCGTTACTAAACGTGAAAGGGCCATATGTCGACCGGAATGTTTTAAGATGATACTTAATTCTGAAAGAGTTAAAACATGTTTATTTTTGCGTTTAAAATTTCCATTTTTGCGTTTACCATGAGATCGGTTATTATGTTTACGTATATCTAAAAGAGAAAAAAAACCATCAAAATCAGGTAATCTAGAAATGTTACCCTCATGGTAAATATTATCATTAAAGCCAAGTGGATGTGGTGTTTGTAATAATTTTATCCACTTTAATTCTAATTCATGCCTAAGAATATTTCTATATCTTTTAGTTAAATTATCACCATATGTAATCTTTTCAACAGGCTGAATAGAAATACTGCTAGTAGAGTGATTAGTTTGTTTGAAATGCCTTTAAAGAAAATTATCAATTTTGCGAGGCTTTTTTGTTCAACGATAGTGCTCAGAAAATCTAGTTTTTAGAAATCTACAAGTTTGGCCAACATATTGCATGCCACAATCCTTCTCTTCTCGAGATAAAACATAAATAATATCAGTTGATCTTCAACCAAGGTCAAAATTAGTAATTACAGAAAATTGCCTACCATTAACGTTAGATTTAATAGTTGATCTTTTATGTTTTTGTTCTGTCTTGTGTTTGCTATGTTTTGTGCGCGTCTGTTTATATGTGCTTTTTGGTCACCTGCTGGGAAAGGGCTGACCTCTTGGCTCTCGTTTGTGGTGTCTTCTGTGAGTTTGTCACTTTCCTATTGGTATCCTGGGTCAGGTGTGGTACTTGATTGAATCGATTCCTGATCTTTGCACCATTACTTACTTTTACAACATAAATTTTTGCAACAGCTACACCTCTTGGCATTGCACTTAGAAATAGAGGGATACACTACACTTCTTCTATACTTACTCCTAGAGTTCCTAAGTACAGGTGACTTAAGAGGAGATAGACGAACTTTTAAGTGGTTTCTATAAAGGGCAGAATCAGAAACTCCATGCAAATTAATTTTAGTCGGCAAATGAAGTTTCAGAGGTGAAACATAAACAGATGGTAACATAGAATTATATCTATTGGTGGACTGGGGAATCTGTATGGAAGAAGCAGAATGTAACCGAAGAGGAGAAAGTAAAATTTTGTCTGTTTTTAGGCTATTCATAATTGAGTTTTAAGTTTATACCATACATTGAAAATCAGCATTCATATCAGTTATTTATAGCAATATTCAGCTGCTGCATTAGAGAAATAGCTAAGGCTCCCAACATATAACTAAGTCTAATACAAGTACAAAGAAACATAGAGAAAGCAATAGTTATCAACGAGATACGAATGCTGGTCTACACTGCTCCTTAAATGAGGTATTTAAGTGATACCAATAGGGAAGTTAATGCAATGAATGATTGTCAAGTGTAAATTCTGACTATAGTAATAATAACTACATTAAATGCAAGTACGGGGAAACTTTTAACAGTAACCACGCAGCACAAACACAGGATCGTGACATCAAAAATAGTAAGTGAGTATGATCAGGAAATACCACAATCACAAACTGCAGACAACCCCCTGGCACCGCAAGGAAGAGCCGCTCAACCACCACGAGACACCAGGAAGACAAATTAAGCAAAGCAATCAGCTCTCTCTTCCCCATCAAGATGATTGCAATACTAGAATGGACATAAAGTAACGTACAACAAAACATAGAACAATTACAGACTCCCACAATGGGAGTAACAATAAACAAAAAGTCAACAACAATAGAATCACCGCCTTAGAATGGACAGCAGCCTAAGCCACCGGGGGGCTTAAATGCATTTTACTGGTACCAAATCTTCGCCCTAGATTCTGCTGTTGTTGAAGTACAAGAAATGTTCAGCTCGCATGGAGGCCATCTAACTAATGCAATGTGTCATCATGGGGAAACACTCTAATCAAATTAACATACCATGATGAAACAAAGAAAAGGGCTCATGACTCACAGATAGTCAGAGCTAAAGAAAACCTTTAATGCTGTAACAGGCCCTGCGCTGTATAAATACAGATACAGATATAGCACCTTTCCTTGAATACCTAGAAGGGGTCTTCCTAGTTACCGACAACAACCAACAACAACCATCAACAACCGACAACAACCGTTAACAACAGACAACAAACCAACAACAACCGTCAACTACCGACAACAAATTGACAACTTCAGACAACAAGTTTTTTAAGAGATATTTCCAAATTAAACGATATTTTATGCAAGTTTGCCCTTGAAACGTTTATATAAAGGTTAGGCTATAGGAAATATTTGACACTGAAGATTTTCATAATACATGATTCTCGAAGCCAATCGAGGTTCTTTATAGCAGTTGTTGTTGTTGTGTTTATCTGATATAAAATGTAGCAAAAATGCCTTAAATGTTAAAGCAAAAGTTCAAAAGATGACATTATTTATTAATCAGTTGTTGTCGGTTTTGACGGTTGTTGTCGGTTGTTGACGGTTGTTGTCGGTAAATAGGAAGACCACACACACACACACACACACACACACACACACTCACACACACACACACACACACACACACACACACACACACACACACACACACACACACACACACACACACACACACACACACACACACACACTGTGGATAGCAACATTAAACTATGGATATTCCAACGATAGATTTACCGCCTAAGAAAGGAGAGAAGCCTAGGCAAGCTGGGGCATAAATATATTTTACTGGCCGAATCTTCACTCTAGATTCTTCTGTTGTTAAAACCAGAGTCTTTCTACACAGTCTTTGGAAACACTGTGTTGATTTTGCTGATAGCTAGAATAGACACAGAACCATATAAACGGACAGTGTATGAAATAGCTAACTAACTTAAAAGTGATTTTTTCTGAATTAAATTGATGATTAATCACTTAACGAAAATTTAAATAATCCAGCACCCCATACAGCATTTCAGCTTCAAAACCATGTAATTTTCAACAATATTCATTATACAATTTTACAAATAATCATATCGAAAGTTGATTTGAGCACCAGAGCTGCTACAAATTACACGGCAGCACATATTACATTCCAGAGAGAGAGAGAGAGAGAGAGAGAGAGAGAGAGAGAGAGAGAGAGAGAGAGAGAGAGAGAGAGAGAGAGAGAGAGAGAGAGAGAGAGAGCTTGTTGCTTTATTCAATTGTGTTTGTGAATGGTAGTCTTTAGTGTGTCTTCTTCGCGGTGCAGTAGGATGGCTGCAGTCTGTGATCTTGTCATTTCCTGGCCATACTCACTTTTTTCAGTCCTCAGCTTTAATATATTGTTTCTATTACACATTAATGACTAACCTGCTTTTGCTCTGTCACAAAAAGTAAATGAGTATGACCAGTAAATGCCAAAATTACATACTGCAGAAAACCGAATGGAACCGTGAGGAAGAGACACAGAACATCAACAACCACACAATTTTAAGAAACAAATTAATGTAGAGCATCCATCTCTCCCTCTATCTCTCCCCCCCCTCCCTTTCTCTCTCTCTCTCTCTCTCTCTCTCTTCCCAAACAGATGATTGCAAAACTAGAAAGGAAACTAAATGCTGCACAAAAAACAAGGACCAACACCCCCTACATACATACGCACGCACACACACACACGAACGCACGCACGCACACACAATATGAACAACAATAAACAATGAGAGCCACCCCCTTACAACTGCCAACAGCCAAAATGTAAGTATGTATGACCAGGAAATGCCACAATCACACACTGTAGACAAAAATAGTAAATGAGTATGATCAGGAAATACCACAATCACAAACTGCAGACAACCCCGTGGCACCGCGAGGAAGAGCTGCTCAACCATCACAAGACACCAGGAAGACAAATTAAGCAAAGCAATCAGCTCTCTCTTCCCACGAAACCCACGATACTGTGAGGAAGAGTCACAGAACGCCAACAGCCACGCGACACCAAGAAACAAATTGAAGTAGAGCCTGCAGCTCTCACTTCTCCATAGAGATTATTTCAAAACTAGAAAAGACACTAACTATTATACAACAAAACAATGCCTAAACACGCCCTCCACCCACAATAAAAAAAACAACACTGAACAATGGCTAGTGAACAAAAACAGAACCACCCCTTTACTGCGGAGAGCAATCAAAACATAAATTAGTATGACCAGATAATACCACAATGGCACGCTGAAGACCAACCTATCCCGGGCCACGGTACCACGAGGAAGAACCACAGAATGCTGACAGTCATAACACATAAATTGTTAATCTCGCATGGTGGCTTCCTTAATTATGCAATGCATCACCACAGAGAAACAATCTAATCACATTAACACAGTCACTATGATGTTAACAAAGAAAGTGGCTCATGGCACACATATAGCCACGGTGGGCCCGGCCAAAGACAAATACCAATCACTACCCACTGACAGGGTCATCATTGAGTCTGAGGCCTGACCCACCAGGGGAGGGAGGTGAGCTTTAATTAATTTTAATGATCAAATCTTCGCCCAAGATTCTGGTCTGTAAAATGTAAAACCCGTGTATAGCTCATGTAGAGGCATTAATGTATTGCAGCAGACTGCATGCTTGGTGGTCAACCCAATCACGCTTGGCAACTTTGCTTTCCTCTTTAATTACACGCTGGTGGGTCGGACTGCAGACTCTATGATGGTTCCGACTTAAGGACTTATATATTGATAATGTGGTATGGGCCTGGTGCTTTGGCTGTTGTCAGGCCCAGGGGGGTTTACCTGTTGGATTTCTTTTGCTCCAGTACTCAGTTTGATTTACTGTTGATTCCTAATCTTTGCTTTATCTCCTTTTTATATCTTGATTTATATGTTCTAGGAGATGATGCTTGATGCTTTGATAAGTTAGGGGTCTTTCATGCAAACCAAACATCTATGTGTCTTGATCCACATCTAAACTAAGGGTGAGGTTGGTGCACCATTAAACCGGTTTAAGCACTCCAGTAAAATATTTTACTGACCGTTCCAAGGCGGTACTTCTTTTGTGGATCGTTTTTGTTTTTGCTGTCTTGTGTTTGCTATGCCTTTGTGCGCGTCTGTTTATATGTGCCTTGTGGTCACCTGCTTGGAAAGGGCTGACCTCTTGGCTCTCGTTTGTGGTGTCTAACTGTGAGTTTGTTACTTTCCCATTGGTATCCTGGGTCAGGTGTGGTACTTGATTGTATCGATTCCTGATCTTTGCACCCTTAAATACTTTCTTAACTTATTCAATGTAATGCCACAGGGAAACAATCAAATCAAATAACTTACTGCAATGAAACAAAGAAAACGAATCTCAACTCACAGGCAGTCAAAGATAAAGAGAAAATCCTTAATTGAGCCATGGTGGACTCAGCCACACATATATCAGTTTAGGTCAGGGGCGTCTTTTGGGTTTGAGACGTGGCTCACCCTCGTGTACTTAAAGAGGAAACCATAGCTATAAAGCTTGATTGCTTTCCTCTTTAATTGCACGCCGGTGGGTCGGACTTCAGACTCTATGATGGTTCCGACTTAAAGACTTATCTATTGATGAGATGGTAGGGGCCTGATGCTTTGGCTGTTTGTCGGGCCCACCGGGGTTTACCTGTTGGATTTCTTTTGCTCCGGTATTCAGTTTAATTTACTGTTGAGTCCTTATCCTTGCTTTATCTCCTTGTTATATCTTGATTTATATGTTTTAGGATATGATGCATTGATAAGTTAGGGGTCTTTCATGCAAACCAAATATTTATGTGTCTTGATCCACATCTGAATTAAGGGTGAGGTTGGCGCCGTTAAACCGGTTTAAGCCCTCCAGTAAAATATTTTACTGACCGTTCCAAGGCGGTACTTCTTTTGTGGATCTTTTATGTTTTTGTTCTGTCTTGTGTTTGCTATGTTTTGTGCGCGTCTGTTTATATGTGCTTTGTGGTCACCTGCTGGGAAAGGGCTGACCTCTTGGCTCTCGTTTGTGGTGTCTTCTGTGAGTTTGTCACTTTCCCATTGGTATCCTGGGTCAGGTGTGGTACTTGATTGTATCGATTCCTGATCTTTGCAACCTTATTACTTTTATAACCAGGCCAGCAGACTGTTGCATAACTTACATGTTATTCCACACTCTTTTATAATGTCTGATGATTTTTCTTAAATTGATACGGAAAAGAAAGCTTTTTCAACAATGCTTTTGAATTTATAAACTAAAACACCAACTCTGAATGTCTTTGGAAGAATTTAGAAAACCCTTCGAAAAGTTTATTGTATATTGGTAGCCTTGTCTCGTGATTGTTGTGTGGCTCTTCCTCGCGGTGTCATGGGTTAATCTGCAGTTTGTGATTGTGGTATTTCCTGATCATACTCACTTACTATTTTTTAGTAACTAAGCAGTCAAAAATTGGTTTTGGATATCATGCGACAGTCTGCATGCTTGGTTGTAAAAGTAAGTAAGAAGGCAAAGAGTAGAAATCGATAAACCAAGTATCACACCCAATCATGGTTTATAGCTATGGCTTCCTCTTAAATTGCACGACAGTGGGTCAGGCCTCAGACTCAATGGCGGCTCTGATGTAAACCTTTAATTGGTGGGTTGTTGCCTGATGTTTGTCTGTGGCTTGGTCCGCCGTTGCTCAACTTGAGGGTTTCATTAGCTTTGACTATCTGTGAGTCTTGAGCCATGTTCTTTGTTTCATCACTGTGTGTTAATTTGATTAAATTGTTTCTCTATGATGATACATTGCAATAGTTAGGAAGCCTCCATGCGAGCTTAACTTTTTTGTGCTTTAACAACAACAGAATCTAGGGCAAAGATTTGGTACAAGTAAAACGCATTTAAGCCCCCAGTGACTTAGGCTACTGTCCGTTCTAAGGCGGTGGTTCTGTTGTTGTTGATTCGTTGTTGATTGTTGCTCCCATTGTGGGATTCTGTAATTGTTCTATGTTTTTTTTGTGAGTTACTTTGTGTGCAATACTAGTTTTGCGAAATCTCGATGGGGAAGAGAGAGCTGGTTGCTTTGCTTTGTTTGTCTTCCTGGTGTCTTCGTGATTGTTGTGTGGCTCTTCCTCGCGGTGCCACCAGTGTGTCTGCAGTTTGTGATTGTGGTATATTCCTGATCATACTCAGATCACTTACTATTTTTTCTACTGCATAGTTGAAGTCACTTACATTTGAACACATTCTTGCAAAACGATTAAACTGCGAAATATAAACAATAGGAAGCGGGCAAAGAACATCTCCATCCAGAAATGGGAAATATAAAACTATTTCAAAATTAAAATCATCTCGTTTATCGTAAATTTTATATGAAACTATGCCGTCAGTTATGGACCAGTCCAAGTCGAAAAAGGGGGCTTCAGTCCATGATATATCCCACTTTTAAATAAAAAGGTAAGTGAGTAATGAGTATGATCAGGTAATACCACAATCATAAACTGCAGACCAACCCATGACACCATGAGGAAGAGCCATAAAAACACAAACACAAGTCACAATACATCAGGAAGACAATTAAGATATAGCAGCCAGCTCTCACTTCCGTCTTTCACTAAAAAGTAAGTGAGTACAATCAGGTTTAACCACAATACCACAATGCAGACAACCAACGGCACCAAAAATTCAGATCAACCAGATTGGTAAAGTTCAGAGGACGTCAGTCTGCTAAACATGGAGCAGAAAGCAAGTGATTATGACCAGGAAGTGCGACAATCAAAGACTGCAGACCAACCTACGTCACCTAGGCTGCTGTCCGTTCTAGGGTGATTCTGTTGTTGGTTATTCAATGTTGGTTATTCCTCCCATTGTGTGTAAGGTTTTGTGTAAGGTCCTTGTTTTGTGATGTGGTCCTTGGTGTCCTTGAAGAAGAAATGGCTGGTTGCTTTAATTTAATTTTGTTATGGCTGTCTGTGTGCTGTGTCACTTCCTCTGAGTGCCGTGGGTCAGTCTGGACTCTGTGGTTGGGGCATTTCCTGGTTCTACTCTCTTACTTTTTAGAGTAAAATCGTCCAAAAGATAATGAAGAGCGTCAATTACTTTTTGACATGGCCAGAAAGTGTAAATTTTACGCAGGTTGTTCAGAAGTGAAATAAACGCGTTTCTCATTGCTTTGTTCATCTTTTGGGTTGGTCTGCAATGTTTAATTGTAGCATTTCACTTACTTTTTCTGGCTTTAAAAGGTACATCTTTGAGTATCTGTGTTCTGGTCTCTCTTCCACATGGTGTCATCGATAAAAGTAAGAAAGAAGGAAAGTCTGTGATCTGTAATTGTGGCAGTTTCTTGTCATATTCCGTTGCTCATATTCATATTCTGGCCATATGCGTGCGACAGCTTAGTGGAACGCTGCAGATGTAGAAAGGGGCATTGTCTTAATATTTTAAGACCAACCTGTCCATCACGAAAAACAGGTGTTGTGCTAATACGCGATATGTATTACTCAAAACACTTCCCATAAAATGTAGCGAGCGGCAAATAGCTTTAAATAATCCATTTGTGTAACACTAAGCAAACCATAACAACGATTTGTATATACAGAAGACATCTTTTAGCACTTCAGAGTTTCATTACATAACTAAGCACTAGCAACCAAACATATATTGAAATAATCATAATGCCATATTTACTGATACTTCACCATGTTAAAATGCACCCAGCCAGACGCGCGCGCGTGTGTGTGCGTGTGTGTGCGGGCGTGCCTGTCTGTGTATGTGACTGTCTGTGTGTGTGTGTGTGTGTGTGTGTGTGTGTGTGTGTGTGTGTGTGTGTGTGTGTGTGTGTGTGTGTGTGTGTCCTTCCATGCCTGCATGCATGCCTGCCTACATGTCTGTCGGGTCTGTGTACATTATAATTTAGCGCCAATGTATTTAGGGAAAAGAAGGTTAAAGGTTGTGGGTCGAGAGGGTATGCATGGTTGGTGGATGGGTGGTAGGATGTGCTATTTGGCATATGGTTGGCTTAGGGGTGGTTTATGGTGTTTTGCAGGGACCGTGTAGAAAGTTTATATAGACTTACACAGCCGTCTATTGAAATTGACGAGCTTGTACTTTATATCTATAGATAGGGGCGTTTTGACTTGGGTACATTTCCTTGCGGTCCGTGGAAACACCCCAAACCACCCCAAAACACCCCAAACCACCTCTAAACCACCCCAAACCACATTCTAAATACCCAGAGGTTGTGTTTGTGATAGTATCAATACTTGAAGAACACATTCAAAAGCATTTTTATAACGTCAACCTGCCATGTTAGCCCCAAAGCACATATAAACCACCCCAAACCACATCTAATCAACCCCAAACCACCTCAGATCAGTCTCCATGAACACAAACAAGCTAACCTACCTCCCCCACGCCCACTTACACACCCCTCCCCTCTTTCTCTTTCCTTCTCTCACTCTCTCTCTCTCTCTCTCTCTCTCTCTCTCTCTCTCTCTCTCTCTCTCTCTCCCTGGACCAACACACCCACAAACAGTAAATCCCTTTTTTCGCTTCATGCCATTCATTGTGAAGCCATGATCAAACATGTGATGCACCTTTAATCCTTACTCGGAAGCTAATTAGTCCGTATTTAATTTCGACTGCTTGTATGCAAAATTAGAAAAAAAGAAAAGTAAGAAAAATTAACTGGCTTTAATTATTGATACTATCACAAAAACATATTCTGGGTGTTAATAATGTGGTTTGGGGTGGCTTAGATGTGGTTTGGGGTGGTTTGATGGTGGTTTGGGGCTAACATGGCAAATCAACGTAATAAAAATGCTTTATAATTTCTTCTTCAATTATAGATACTATCACAAAAACATATTCTGGGCGTTAAGAATGTGGTTTTGGGATGGTTTAGAGGTGGTTTGGGGTGGTTTGGATGTGGTTTGGGGTGGTTTGGGGTGTTTCCACGGACCCCATTTCCTTGCGCTTACTGGGGAGTGCGATTTGAAAAATCTAAACCAGTCCAAAAATGTCAGCTTCCTTGCATCAGAATCGAATTTTCTGATTTTCTTTAATAACTGCTTAAAATTGAAACTTGGAAATGGGTGACATTACAAATTTTACAAAGGAAGATTTGCACAAACCAGTTAAAACTATAGAGGTAAATCAAATTTGATATAATTGGAAAATGTTGCTGCATGCAACTAGTTTTCGTGGTTTAGAAGCTCCAGATAAGACACTTGTTGGGCCTTTATCCCTGAAATTACAGTGGTTTTTGAAATCCCTGTCGCCTTCATAGGCTCGTGTAGCAATCTGTTAAGTAGAAAGACCACCAGATATGTTCTTTCTTACTTTTCTTTCTTTATATTCTGCAACACCCCGTGCAGGTGTGATTACGTCTTACTGTCACAGTACTAAGTGTAAGAAAAAGAAAAAAGTAGATGATAGCGGTTAAAAGTTCATATACAAGAAGATAAAAACAGGTTAAAACAGTTTTTGTTGAGTTATGGGGTGTGGTGGTTATGCGCCCGCACTGCCACACTGAACTGATCCAGAGTTGGCAGTAGTACTATCTGGGCTGGAAGTTGGTTCCAATAGACAACAGTTGAGGGGAAGAAGGAAAATTTATAATAATTTGCTGTAGTATGAATTTGACGAAGTGCAAGGGGGTGGCGAGTATGGCGTGTAGATCTCATGGGTTGTTCAAAGTATGAAGGTATGGGTATGGCAACCAGGCCATGTATAATTTTGTATAGCATTATGACCGTAGCATCCACCCTCCTCTGTTCCAGCGACCTCAGGTTCAATTGTTGCTGGAGTTCCGTAACACTTTGGTAAGGTGAGTAGTAGTTGCAGAACTGCGACTTTAGATTTTTTTTCGATCTGGCTGAATCTAAAGTCGCAGAGTTTTTGTGCTCTATCTTGACCAGTGATGGAATCCCCTTTTGTTTTGGGAAAAAACTCGTTTCTTTGACAATCCAACCATTCAGACTTCTTCGTGTGTTTTACATACACAACCAAAGTTCTAAAAATGTTACCATTGACTTCGTTTTTGTGACACGATCAATGCAATCTGTAATATTATGTTCCTGTTGTTGTTTTTCGGCACATCACAGCCATTTTGCATGCTTTTCACGAGTTAGGGGTGATGACGTTTTTGCGATAAATTTCGGATGTTAAATTGATGAGACGAACTTATTAAAACGTTGAGAATATATTATAAAAAAAAAACGTACCGGTCATACTCCCCATGACTAGGTAAGGGGTGTCAGCGCTTTTTCAAAAACTCAGTACATTATAAGAATAACATTAACAGTGGATTTTGCACAATATAAGAAACAAGTAGGGGTTTGAATTTTGAAAATCAGCGCAAAATTGTTAGTTATCGATTCTGTTAACTTACTCAATGTTGGTACGCTCGCAGCAGTCTCATTTCTGTATTATTGTGCATTGTAGCGCCCCCTATTTTCTATTAATTAAAAACGAGTAATGACCTATTTCAGAAAATGAAAGTCGATTTCCAAGAATGGTTTGATTTCAATTTAATATAGCATGCCAAAGAAAATGAGATACTTACTTGACAGAAATCCTTAACAATCACATACCCCACCCATATTACACTAAATAAATCCAATTTTCGGAAAGGAAGCTTTGTCATGTCCCAAAATGTCATAATCAGACTGAAAATGGACTTTTCCAACATGGCGGACAATTGTTATTCTGATCATGTGCTCATGTGACAAGTTTCCCGCCAAAAGAAGCAAACTAACGCAAGAGTACATTGACCTCTGAACCGAGAGGGGGTCAGCTTGTTTACGACAAGAAGCGATGGATTGGAATGATCAGAATCAAATTACTTTTGCACAGTGATCAATAAGATATTAGTGAAGGAAAATATTTTTTATATCATGGCTAACCTTGCTGCAAGCTGAATAGCTTTACTAGCACACGCTTATGTTCAATTAGGCTATCAGTCAATACACACAATTGGTGCCCATCGTTTTTAAGGTGCCACGTGAATCTTATATAGAGACATTGGGTGTTTTGACCTTCTTTTTGAACATGTGCGCAATGGTTTAAGATTAGAATTGTAGAATGATGTCATTATTTGAATCTGCAAAATCATTTGGCATTTTTTTTCTATGTATTTCCTGTTAGTGGAAGTGGGGGAATTCCTTATCTGAAAATAGTCAATTTTCTATCCAGTGACATCCGTCGGAATACAGAACCAGGGTGAAAAATTTGCGTACTAGGTTGAAGATTGACCTTTATTTGTTGACATTCATCAGATATTAAAAGAAAACCTGAGAGGTCACCATAAAAATCAACCTGTATGCACAAAAAAGGATCCCATCCATTGCCATTAAGAACTCCTAGGACACAGTTTGTACATATCCAACTGGGTAGTTCTCGATGTCAACAAATTGGTAAAAAACGGCTCCAGTTAGATTGGTAATTGGTCATCTTTTTTGCAAATATCTATATGTAACAAATGTATGGTGAGATGGTATTGGATTATTTTAATCTCAACAGACCAGGTATGAACAATTTTTGGCCAATTATGATAATAAGGAAGGTAAAAGAAAACATTATATAAGTCTGATTTTGGTATTTAATGTTGTTAAAACATCTGTGTATTCAGAAAACGGAAAGTGAACGGGTCATTGTCGGTACATAAAATACCAAAACAAATTCGTGCATGACTTTAGTTTCCCACAGAAAAAGCATGCTCTTCAGCTCAGAAGACAAAAATGACGCCATGTTTTGAAAACAAATAGTGTAAACATTCTGTGTGGACAGGAGTATTTTATCTTTTTAGAACTAATCAGGTATGCATCAGCGGCAAACCAAATAGCAACATATAGATAAACCTATAAACATACAAAATGGAGTAGTGTTTGAGGAAGACACTGTTTGGAAATGTGTTTTCAACTTGGTTTACGTCCACGCTAACAGTAAGGGAAAAGATAGAGGCTTAAAAAATCAGGGCTATATGATAACATAAAATAAAAATCCATCATATGGCCCTGAATTCAGTGCTAGGTGAGTAGGAGCTGAGAATCCTAACGAGAGGCCCTTCTCTGAACCATCTCTACCTTATAAATGTCTTTTTTAGTGTACGTACTCCAAACAGATGATGCATATTCAACCTGAGGTCTAACTGTAGCTTTATATGCTGCTTCACGTATACCAGGATGTTTGGTTTTGATGTTTCTTTTAAGGAATCCTAAGCTTTTTGAAGCGTTAGCTGTGATGCGGTTGACATGATGGCTGAAGTTTAAGTCGGATGAGATATCGACGCCGAGGTACCGTGCATGGTCTATGGAATCAAGGACTTGTCCGTGCATAGTGTACTTGTTTTTGATCGGCTTACGAGACCAGGATATGTGCACGACCTGACACTTGGATGGATTAAACTCCATGTCCCATGCTTTTTCCCACTCTTGCAATATATTTAGGTCATTTTGGATGATATCTGTGTCTTCCTGACCTTGGACTGCCAAGTACACTGCAGTGTCATCCGCAAATAGACGGACCTTGGATTGTATATTATCAGGCAGGTCATTAATGTAAAGAAGAAACAGAATGGGGCCCAAGACTGACCCTTGAGGAACTCCAGAAGAGACTGGGAGTTCAGTAGAGGTGTCACCATCAAGGACCACACACTGTGTTCTCCCAATTAGGAAGGATTCAATCCACCCAAGTGTCTTACCCTGAACACCATGCACTTGAAGTTTGTAAAGAAGCTTGAGGTGATTTTCCTTATCGAAGGCCTTGCTGAAGTCTAGTAGTATGAGATCTGACTGTTTACCTGAGGTTAAATTTCTTGCAAGGTCCTCCACTAGCTGGATTAGTTGTGTTTCGCATGATCTTTTTTCACGGAAACCGTGCTGGAGGTCATGAAGTATATTGTTAAGATTGAGGTGTTTACACAAGTTGGATGCAATTATATGCTCCATTGTTTTGCATAATATGCATGTAAGTGATATCGGGCGGTAGTTTGCTGGGTCTGTCTTATCACCTTTTTTGAAGAGCGGGCATACCTGGGCCTTTTTCCAGTCTGAAGGAACAGTACCACTGTCCAGTGATGTTTGAAAAATAATAGTAATCACGGGTGTGATAACCTGACTGAGTTCTTTCAGTACTATAGGTCTGACAGAATCCAGGCCAGCTGCTTTTGACACATTTAAGTTTGAAAGGAGTTTAGCTACTCCTGCAGTAGAAATATCAATATCAGGCATGGAGGGGTACTTGCAAGTTATACTTTCAGGTAGTAGGCTTATCAGGGATGCAGTGCCATTAAGGAGCTTACTATGGCATAACTTTGCTAGATTTAGTGGTGATCTGATCGAAAAGACTGAATGAAATTGTGAATTTAGGAGGTTAGCTTGATCTACATTACCTGTGCATACTGCATCACCTTTCCTCACAACAGCTATGCCTTGTGCATCTGCACGTGAGCTTTTCAGAAAACTAAACAGCTTCTTCCTGCAAAAGGGTTGGTTACCTGTTTTGTCATTGAGTCCAAGGATGTCCTCCAGGTACTTGTCATAAGCTAGTTTAATTTTCTGTTTGACCCCGTGCTTGCTATTGAGGAATGATCTTCTGTGTTTTGGGTCTTTTGACCTTTTAAACTTTTGATACCACCTGTCTCTCTTTCTGATCTCTCTCCTAATGGACTGAGTTATCCAGTCCATGTTCTTTGACATGCCTGCTTCAAGAGGTTCAATCTTGCTGTCGTGTAGCCGGTTTGGATCCAGTTGCAGAACTACGACTATTTTTTTCATCTTTAGCTAATTTCTGCTCTCTCGGCTGTGGAAAAGCCATGCTAGACTTGTCCGACCTGGTCCAATTCAATTCAGGACAAGTTAGAAATTTCTAAGGACAAGTACAAGTGAAATGTATAAAGTTAATACACTCTGTATTTCACAGTTTGATTAATTATCACTAGCTCACATGCTGTATTGAAAACTGTGGATCCTGATCAGAGTTGATATCTTGTTTCATACTGTTTTCTAAATACATGTAGTTTATATATTGTTTAAGCACAGTAAGGTATATTAAAGATATGGTAATCTGTTTTTTCAGACAAGTAAACTTTTCTATGGACAAGTACATTATGGCCATTTACTTGTCCCTGGGGAAGTATAAATTTTTAATATTTCCACGGCCCTGTGCTCTCTAATTCGACCAGTGGTGGCTTTTCGTTCCAAGCGTTTAAAATACACACATACAATAATGAAAATGTTAGTTACCCTTAATTGACAATCATTGCAATCTGTAAAAATAAATATTTGCTTTTGTTTCTTGTTGTCTTCTATATCCCATCCATATTTCATGGTTTACACGTGCCAGGGGACACTGTCACTTAATTGTGCGATAAATTTGGGATTTGGAATCCATGACACAGAAAAGTATGGGAATGTGAAGATAATTTTGGTTAGCAGGTACCCTCTTAACAGCTCAAACAGACAGGCAAAGGATGTTGCTCTGTTGACTGCAATTGACTAAGTGATTTTAGGTGAAGATGCAGCTGCCGAAATAAGCAGCTTATTTGCGTACATACACATTAAAATCATTGAAAAAGCAATTAAAATTAAATGTGTGCATACTGAATAGCAATTCTAACGATCGGTATGCAATACATGTATTTGTTGTCTGCTGTAGCAGTGATTGACCTTTTAAGGGGTTAGTATTTGTTTCAATGATTTTTTGTATTTATTTATAGGAGAAATGGAAGCTGCTGCCAGCATTTTTGAAGGTGAAGGGTCTGGTAAAACAGCACATAGACTCCTTCAACTATTTCATCAATTTAGATGTAAGTACAGTAAATAATCTGGAAAAACGGATCCTTTGAAAACAGAGAGACCCTACAATATCAGAAAACAGCAGACTCATTTTTTTTTTTAGTCTGCTCATGAGACACAACAGAGTGTCTCCTGTGAGACTCGAACCAGGCCAACCCCTCAACCTCAAGTCAAGCACTCTACCACTGAGCCATGCGCTCCTACCTAAGAGTTTGAACATTAATTTTCTTTCCTGATTCGATTTTGGTGATGTCTATAAAGGGACTCCAGTGTATATCCTTAGATGACAATGAACAGAACAAAGGGATCAACTTTAGGCCATCCTTAAAAACATCTTTGTTTGCCATCACCCGACTGACTCACTCAAAGTGCCACCTTAGACCTACCCAAATATTTTATGGTCGTATCAGAGAAATATTTTCGACATTTTTTCTTTATTTTCAATGTCTTTTTAACAAATCTGTGAACAAAAATAAAATACCTGCCTACCTTCTCATCCGTAAAATTATGAGGTGGGTGACAGCAAACAATTTTTCAAGGATGTCCTTACTACAGTACAGTACCTTTATAACATATCTCCTTATAAGTTAACACAGTTTTGGATGTTTCTATGTTACTATGGTAATTTTCCTACAATTAATTTGTAAAATTGTCCCTTTATAACACAATACACTTATAGCATGGCCTATTCATATGGATCCCAAACATAGCATTATAAAGAGACCGCACTGTATTTACCACTAGAGAGAAACCAAGCGTCCTTCATTAGGTGATTCACAACCCTGAAAATTAAGCAGTGAAGGCACTGATCAGACTGCTCCTTCAGATGGAGTCTGATCTGGGTCTTCTCAGTTAACCCATATAAGCATAGCATTCTCTTTATGGGACATAGGCAAACAGTAAAGACCCAGATCAGATGCCGCTGAAAGCGACGTCTGATCAGGATCTCCACTGTTTGCTTACTGGATCTTCTATTAAAATTTGAATAAAAATGATTTAAAATACTACACACCAAGGCTTAAAATGGAAAAGGACTGGTCCAATTGATAAGAGTGGGAAATTCCATTCGGCCTGTGGTTGAAATCACAGGCCGGGGCCAGTCCAGCTTATTTCTTTGCCTACTAGTGTTGTCTGCTCATAACCTTTGCAAACAGATTGGACCCAGATCAGACCCAACAAAATGTCGGGCCTGATCTGGATCCAATCTGTTTGACACTCAGATGGTATTCCTCAAAGAATTTTTCAAATAGTTGATTTTGAAAAAAATCAGCAGGGGGCAAAGAATTATATATCTTGGCTAATTACACTGAAATAGACTTGGATTTGGGGGCATACTGTAAAGAATGGTGTGGCCCCTGTGGTTGATTTACAACAATATGGTATGTACGACCAGCAAAGCCTCAGATCAGCCTGCGCATATGCGCAGTCTGATCAGAGCCTTTGCTAGTTGCTTGAATATTCTATGAGTATTAAGCTACTGACTGAACATAATTTGGAGTTTCTAAGCTTAAAAGGATGCTGCACAGGCTCGTCTGAGTCTACACTTGTCAAAATGCCACATTGTTGGAAATCACATGTCGTGACTCATTTACAGTAATGGTGTGTTTTCAGATAAAGAGTATTATGAAGGCGAATGACAAAATAACAAGTGATGCTGATCCTAACTTTTATATGAAGTAAGTTGGTTGTTTATTTGAGTTGTTGCCTCATGTCCCACTCAGCAGTTCTTCACTCATTATGGGACTTTTTCCCAAGTTGAACCAGTACTAAGCAATGAAGAAAAATTGTGTTGCACAAGGACATACTGTCATGTAACACCATGCCATGGTTAGGGTTCTACCTTGCAACCTCTCGCTCACAAGTCCTACACTCTACCAACTGAGCTATGGTGCTTTCATATGAAGTAAGTATTTGATGGATTGTTTGTCGTTTTTTTCCTTATCAAATCATGGCAAAACAATAGAGCAAATTCTAGGGGATGGGGATAAGGGAGTTTATTTTATAATGAGGTGTAGGGAGCAGTCTGATCTGGGTCTATATTGTTTACAATAATTTATTATATGGGCTACTTAAGAACTTAAGCAGACGAGAAAGCAGAGGACAAAAATCTTGACTGGCGGGAAAAGGGGGTTAAGATTTGGAAAATTTCTATAAAACAGATACCTTGTTCTTGGAGTTTAACCTTATACAGTCAACCCTCTTTATAACGACATTGTTTGTCCCAAGCTATCTTTGACATTAAAGTGAATTTGCTGTTGTAAAAAAATTCTGACCATTACCAGATTTTAACATTATAATCATTTGGTAAAGGGAAATATTGTACAAATGAATTAAAATGCTATTATTCCAAATGTATACATCAGTTCAAGTTAATATTGCATCAAAATGCACAAAGCTTCCCACTTATCAAGTGAGACAGAAACCTGTTCATGTCAAAAAACCTTTTTCTGATCACAAAATTGTCTGACACATGGTAATAATTCTGTTATAATGAATTTATTTTCAATAGAAATTGTTTATCTGTTCCCAGAAGCTACTGTCGGTGTCGTTAAGTGAATATTCTGTTATAAAAATGGAATTTTATTGGAAATAGATCCGTTCCCAGCAATTTTATGTCGGATATTGAATATTCTTTTATAACAAGTGATTTTATAAAGAGTTTTGACTGTAAATAGTTATGAATGTTTTATAGGCTTTTTCAAGTTAGTTATATAGGGTCATTTTAGTCGGTATCCAGCAAAAAGTACCGGGCGGCGTAGCGCAGTTGGTAACGTGTCTGGTTACAGATGCGAAGCTGACTGCAGATCCAGGGGTTGCGAGTTCGATCTCGGCCCGGTCCCATACTTTCGTGGAGATTGATCATGAAATAATTTCTACGGTCATTCTCCTCTCTTCCGCTGAATGAATCATTCATGAAGGGTTGTTGTCAGTTACAAGCCAAAGTATGTGCACGATTACTGGTTAACTGCTTGTTCAAGCTTGCCCAGGAAAAAAGTGTGGTTAGGTGAACTGACCGTCCCGCAATGACCATAGCTGTTGACTTTGGATGTAAAGCAACAAAACAAACAAACAAACAAACCAGCAAAAAGTACATGTTGGCATATGTGTCCATCAAAGACTCAGATCAGCACATCTACGCAGTCTGATCAGAGTCTTCGATGGGTGCTCCATGGGTAGCCAAGGATCCAACATTTCTCCAGTCGGAAAACTCAGTCTCTGATCAGATTGTGTAGATGCACAGACTGATTTGAATCTTTGCTTTAAGCACATGCCAACTCATACCTTATGCTGGATACCAGTCTCAGACTCAAAATAAAGCGCAATGATTGGCTGCTTGCGGACATGTGTCCACAAGCAGCCAATCAGTGCACTTTATTTTGAGTCTGAGAACTCCAGTTTAATAACCTTGAGGCCAGATCATTTATCCTGTGGTTCATATGGTAGGAACATGAGGAAAGTTTCCTGAATTGAAGCTAAATTCTGACAGAATGAGCTTCATTTTTCAAAGACTTGAGTTCTAATGACAGACAATGACCTACTTTATCCTAAATTTAGTTTGCTTAAATATAAGTAAATTTATTCAGGCCTTTAGATAGGAGTGCGTAATTAAAATTAATTTTCAACCAAAACATATGTTGTGGGTTCTCAGAAGAACCATCCCAATGCTGCTTGCCTGTATGATAGGTATCAAAATCTCATGTGCTGGCTCATTTGATCAGAGCCTGTTGCCTTCTGGGAAATTTTGCATGTTTTTTTGTCATTTGCTATTTTTTTCAAAAACAACTTTTTTAAAAAAATTCTTCTCCAAATACATGTACCATCATAGTCTCAAACAGTTTGGATCCAGTTTAGGCCCAACATTCTGTCTGGCCTGATCTGGGTCCAGGCTGTTTGCAAAATTTATCGGATGACGACAGTTTTTAAAGTGTTGACAAGTTAATGTTTGAATGAAGTTGAATATTTGTACAGGTACATTTTAGAAGTATGTTTTTATGATTCCAGATATCTGAATGTCTAAAAATTCTTCTCAGAATACCATAAGAGTCTCAAACAGTTTGGATCCAGTTCAGGCTGACATTCTGTCGGGCCTCATCTGGGTCCAAGCTGTTTGCAAAATTAATCAGCAGACGACACAAGTAGGTATTATTAAACTATTTGGTCACTGTATCGCCACGTGGTATGCACTGTCCCAGTCTCTTGTAAAGCTAATGGAGATAGGAACCGGCAACACAGTGATCGAATAGCTGAGGAATGAAGAGTTATTAAAGTGTGTTTTTATGATTGCAGATATCTGAATATCTATGTTGGAATGCCCGATGTTGAGGAGGGATTTAATATTACTAAGCCTGTCTCACCTCATGAGGTATGTAACAATGCATTTATCTTAACTGCTAATTGCGTCTAAATGTCACCTGCTGCATGGTCTGCTGGTCCATTTCAAACATCTCTGTAGCAAACAGTGTGGACCTAGATCAGACTGCTCCTCTAGGAGCAGTATGATCTGAATCCACACTGTTAGTCTTTTATTATGTTAGCCCTTAACCTGGCTCTATTTTTGTGGTCCAGAAAATATCATCTGCTTATTACGTCTGCTGCATAGATTCAAATGCACTCTAGACAAATTTTATCACATAACTAAAACTATGAACCCTGTTCAGAATCATCAGACTGCTCCCTATGATATAGTCTACAGAAGTTGATAAGCCGAAGAGAGAGTTGACGATAATTGTCACGAATAGCGAGAAAAGCATAAAATTTTATTCAAGTTTGTATCTCATCAAGAGGCCTTTAGTTAAGAGTGTGTACCAAAAATTATTTTTCTTATTTCTCAACCAAAACATATGTTGTGGTTTCTCAAAAGAACCGTCTCATTGAGACAGTTCTTTTGATCACCCAAAACATATGTTAAAATTGATGGGTAAGAAAATATTTACATTTTTACGCTCAAAAATTGTGTTTATCTAAAACTATGCATCAAAAAGCATGGTCTGCAATGTATTTTCCTTTCCCAATAATCAATGGTCTAAAGTTTTGAACCTTTGCTACATGTATATGTATCTCATTTAATTATTAAAGTGCCAGTCACAACAAAAGCTGTCTGCTTTGTCATTTGCTAGAAGCCTCTTGGTTAAGTTGGTTTAACAGTGAAGACCCAGTATGAGAGGTCTGATCTGGGTCCATGTTTACCTCAGTACCTCTTTGCTTACATCAGTCAATAAGTTTAGCAAATAAACACAGCAGATTACTTTAGCAAATAACATTTTCAAAAGCATTTCTTGCAGGCACTTTAACCCTTTCCCTCATGAATATTCATGCTAAGCACCACCCACTATGAATAATTCATTAAATAAACTATCACATTTGTACATTGAACAAAGAAATTACTTGTCAGGTCCACTAGTTTAGGATCATATCTAATCATACATGTATTTCCATAAGCAAACAGAGTACACCCTGATCAGGCAGCTCTTATAAGAGCTGTTATAAGAGCTGCCTGATCTGGGATCTGCTCTGTTTGCAAAGACGTCAAAAGGCGCCTCTATAGGGTAAAGGGTTAAGAGTTAAAATCTCTCATTTTGGTATTATTCAGTGTCGACTGCGAGACATGACCTACTCGGCTCCAATAACAGTGGATATTGAATACACACGTGGTAATCAGAGAATTGTCAGGAATAATCTACCAATAGGAAGGTCAGTATTTACAAGGGTGAAAGTTTTCAGGATTATTCCTGAATTCAAGATTTTGAGGCTGATTTTCCATAGAAAGTTAGTCTCAAAATGCTGAATTGGAAGAATTATAATAGGTTTTCTTATTTATATACAGTGTGACTGAAGACAATTGGCCTTTTAAACTTGAAATTGTGAATATTTAGTGTGCATAGTTTCAAAAGTTCAGGATTTTGGAAATTTTGAACTTTCACCCATGTATTTATGGTATCTATTTATAAAACTAGTATATATGGAATCTATGAACTTCACTACGGTAAATGCTCTAAAATATTGGACACCAATCTGTTGCTGTCCTCATATATAGTTCTGGCCCGTAGTTATGAGCAGTTGAAGTTTCATGCTCTGTTGAGTTTAGCAAAAAATTATCTAGAAATGATGTCTGCATAAATCGTCTGCTGCATATACTTGCTAACATTATTCATTAATGTAAGTTTAGAGGCAAAATGTGTGGAACCAGATCAGACTGCTTCTAAAGGAGCAGTTTGATCTGTGTCTACATTGTTTGTAGAAGAGGCTTCTAAAGCATTTCAGCAGATGACAAAGCAGACGACTTGTTGTGATTGGCGCTTTAAGTGTTAAAAACTTTATATCAACTTTATCATGTGACATCGTGTCTGGGAGTAAAATAACGCCATGCAATAAAATCAATAAACCACTAGTGGTTTACAGATTTTATTTTCGAGAAACGTTATGACGTCCATAACAACATTGCATACATAATGACAAAATTCAGACAAATCAGATTTCAAAGTTATCTTAATGTCATATGATTAATAGAATCTAACATTCATACTCTTGTATTATTGAATTTATTAAAGTCGTTGCAAAAAAGAGATAAAATGCTCGGCAAGCCTCGCATTTTATCTCTTTTCCCCAACTTGTTTAATAAATTCAATAAAACATGAGCACTCATGTAAGATCTTCCATATATTTTATAGAATGCCAATCATGTTGAGAAGTTCCAACTGTGTACTGAACAACAAGAGCCCCGCCGAGATGGCGAAGTTGAATGAGTGTCCCATGGACCCAGGGGGCTACTTCATTGTGAGAGGGGTGGAGAAGGTGATCTTGATTCAAGAACAGTTGTCCAAGAACAGAATGATTGTTGATACAGATGTTGGGAGGAAAGGAAGTGTTGTGTGTTCAGTGACAAGGTAAGAGGATATTGAATTGTTCATAAGAAGTACATAGGTTAAGATAAACAAAAAATTTGAGCGTAAAATTGCAAATATTTTCTTACCCGTCACTTTTAACAATATGTTTGGGTGCTCAAAAGAACCGTCTCATTGAGACGGTTCTTTTGAGTACCCACAACATATGTTTTGGTTGTGAAATAAGATAATTGTTTTTTTGGTACACACTCTTAACTAAAGGCCTGGTAGTATTTAAGGATCCATCATGAGTGTGAGGGTGGGATAGAAAAATCCATCCCGAGGATCACTGATTGGCATCACGAGGCTTGCCGAGTGATGACAAAGTTTGATTGCGAGGGTCGGATTTTTCTATCCCATCCTCACAAGAATAATGGATTCTTTTTCTTGCTAAATACCTCATTTTATATTGGAAAAACATGAAAAAGGCTTCCAAAAAATCCTGAGTTTTCTGAGATGCGACATGGTGACGTCATTTTAAGATAACAATGACGTCACGGATCGATGTGTGCCCAGCGTGCGAATGTTTGTTTTTTATCTTTCCAATGGGCTGGTAGGGGTGTGTGAGATAGAATTATATCACATTAGTAAAAACAGCGGAAATCCTGATCTGTTGTGCAAGATTTTTTTTTTATCTAAATATCGATTGAGATTAAACAAACCTGAGGAGTGGGGTGGCTCAATGGTAGAGTGCTTGACTTGGGATCAAGGGGTTGTGGGGTCGAGCCTCACTGAAGGCACTGGGTTGTGTCCTTGAGCAAGACACTTTATTCTCTGCTAAGTGCTAGTTCAACCCAGGAAGACCTGTCCAGACATGACTGAATTAGTGTTGACTGGGACATAAAGAATCAAACCAAACAAACCAAAAAATCAAACAAACCTGAGTGTGTTTGAAGAAACCTGACAATAAAACAACATTTTATAGTAACTTAAAAGCACTATCTTTGTCTAATCATTTTCCTTATTGAATTATAAAGTGTATATTTTATAAGTTTTAGTGTTTGAAAACTGTAGGAAAGTCCCTTAATTATTTGCATGCTTGGTAATTTTTCATGCCTTTGTTGTTGTCTGCTGTCTCTTTTCAAAATTATTTTTTTCAAAAAAGTCTTCCAGGAACACTATCAGAGTGTCAAATGGTTTGGATCCAGATCAGGATTGATGTTCTGTCAATCTTGATCCAAACTGTTTGCCAGATGACAAGTCACGGCTAGCATGGAAAAAGTTAAATGTCCTTGAAAAGCCATTAAATTTTGTTTAACTTTGCCATTATGAACCATGTTTTGACACCTTAATGCATATCCACTCTTATCCTGAGTTTTGACCAATGACCAAATGTTATTTATACCCCCGGTACGAAGTATATAGGGGGTATATAGTTTTTGCCTTTTCTGTAATTATGTTTGTCTGTCTGTAAACTTTTTTTCCGTCAAAGATTTCTCAGCAACTACTTGGGTTAGGATTCTGAAATGCAACTACTTGGGTTAGGATTCTGAAATTAGGTACAAAGCTTTATAGTGATGAGTTGTATTGTGTAACAAAAGAACAGCCACATATTGCTTATCAGTCCCTTTATTTGTTGATTTTTCTTTCTCTCCAATGGAAATTTCTGTCACAGATTTCTCAGCTCCTATTGGAGCCAGTGTTTTCAAATTTTGTGCACATCTTCAGGAAGGCAAAGAGTACTGTGTAAATGGAAATTAAGATGCTAATGCTCATTTTGCCTTCTTTTTTCAATTTTTCATTTTTTCCTTCTTTCTCTCTTATATAATACATATCAACATTTTTTCTGTCAAAGATTTCTCAGCGACCACTTGAGTTAGGATTCTGAAATTTGGTACAAAGCTGGATAGTGATTAGTTGTATTGTGTAATAAAAGAACAGCCACATATTGCTTATCAGTCCCTTTATTTGTTAATTTTTCTTTCTCCCCAAGGGAAATTTCTGTCACAGATTTCTCAGCTCCTATTGGAGTCAGTGTTTTCAAATTTTGTGTACACCTTTAGGAAGGCAAAGTGTACTGTGTAAATGGAAATTAAGATGCTAATCCTCATTTTTTCTTCTTTTTTCAATTTTTCATTTTTTCCTTCTTTCACTCTTTTATAAATCATATAGACATTTTTTTCTGTCAAAGATTTCTCAGCAACTACTTGAGTTAGGATTCTGAAATTTGGTACAAAGCTGGATAGTGATTAGTTGTATTGTGTAATAAAAGAACAGCCACATATTGCCAATCAGTCCCTTTATTTATTCTCTTTTCTTTCTCTCCAATGAAATTTTCTGTCGCAGATCTCTCAGCTCCTATTGGAGCCAGTGTTTTCAAATTTTGTGTACACCTTCAGGTAGGCTAAGTGTATTGTGTAAATGAAAATAAAGATGCTTATGCTCATTTTGCTTCTTTTTCAATTTTTCCTTCTGTCACTCTTATATAACACATATGTACGTTTTTTGTCAGAGTTTTCTCAGCAACTACTTGATTTAGGATTATGAAATTTTGTGTACACTTTCAGGTAGGCAAAGTGTATTGTGTAAATGAAAATTAAGGTGCTTATTCTCATTTTGCCTTCTTTTTCAAATTTTCAATTTTTCCTTCTGTCACTCTTATATAACACATAAGGACATTTTTCATCAAATTTTTCTCAGAAACTACTTGATTTAGGATTATGAAATCTTTGACAATTTTGTCTTTTCTCTGAAAGTGTTACAACCTCTGATGGCTACTGCCGGGAGTATGTGAGCTTTGCTCACTTCTTGCTATATTTGATACATGTAAAGCAAAATAAAAAATACCTGTGTTTAGGGTAACCGACCCTACCAAAATTTACTGGTGAAACCTAAAAATTTTCAGGTTTTCTGGAAAAAAATAAAATTTTATGCATTTTGAAAGACAAAATGCCTTTCAAAATGCATAAAATTATATTTTCCAGAATTTTTTTTTAAAAAAATGTGTTCCTACCCTACCTAAAATTTTCAGACCTGTTACCCTAAACACACATATTTTTTATTTGGCCTAAGGTATGTATATAAACTTACAGATGATCAGAAAACAGGGTATACCCCATCTTGGATTATTTGTAACAAGCCCTGTTTAATGGCCTAACAATTTCTTTTTCTTACACAGTTCCACCCATGAAAGAAAAAGTAAGACAGATTTGATAGTTAAACATGAGAAGTACTACCTTAAACACAACACTTTCTCTGAAGTAAGTGCTACATTAAACACAACTGTTACAATTAATCTGCGGTACACAATGCCTTCTCTGAAATGAATGCTACCCTAAAGATTGCATTTTTTCTGAGGTAAGTATTATCTGAAAAACTGGACTTTGCTTGATGTTAGCGCTACCCTAAACACTACTTTCTCTGAAGTAAGTGCTACCTTAAACACAACTGTTACAATTAATCTGCGGTACACAATGCCTTCTCTGAAATGAATGCTACCTTAAAGATAACACTTTTTCTGAGGTAAGTATTATCTGAAAAAATGGTCTTTGCTTGATGTAAGCGCTACCTTAAACACTACGCTTTCTCTGAAATAATTTCTTAACCCTTTACTCCATAATAACGCCTTTTGACACCTTTTAAATATCATGTATTTGAAAATATTATGGAAAATGGAGCATTTGCTCTCTTGGAGCAAATGCTCCATTTTCCATAATATTTTCTAAAGTATTCACAACTTAACTTAAATTTTTCTTGAATTTTTAAATGTTGTCTAAAAATAGAAAATGATGTCATGATCTAAAAATAGCCTATGGTGTAAAGGGTTTAAGACAGGACAGGAGTAATTGTGTATAAAAGAATAAAAGGCAACAGAGTCTATCAGTCATTTCATCTCCAGATATCCAATCAAGTTCATATTAGCCATTTCCTCTCCCCTGATTGGCTGAATAGATTTTCACACCTTTACCTGTAGTCAACAGGGAACCAGACCCCCAGCATGAAAATCCTGTCTTTAAACACTTCTTTTGTGGCCAGTTCTGCGTTAAACATTGTGTACTACCTTTAACACAACACTTTTATATAGGTACTAATAAAAAAACTATAACAAGTAACTTTATCTGGTGTCCCATGTATGACATAAGTATGCTTGTCGTGAGGTCTTGTGATATGAACTAATCTTTTTGATCTGATATTGTCTGTCAGAATAAAGCTATGCTATATGTTCTGTTGTAATAATGTGTATTTACTACAGCATAAAATGTGGATCAACGATGAAAAATAGCAAGAGGCAAAGTTAAGAAACTTAAAACTTACCAGTATAGTTACCAATAGATCACACAGGCCCCTAGATAAGAGTGCATAATTAAGAATAAATTTTCTTATTTCTTTACCTAAACATATGCTGTGGATACTCAAAAAACATCTCAATGAGGCCATTATTTTCAGCACCACAAAACTTATGTTAAAACTGATGGATAAGAAAATAGTCTTATTTGAGTACTCAAAGATTTAAAGACATGTAACACACCGAAATGTTTCGCTTTTTTGATTGGATTAAAAATTCCATTAAAATGCATCAGGCCTTTAGTTAAGTCTACAGTGCGTATCCAAAAAATGTTTTTTTTTATTTCTCAACCAAAGCACTTGTTGTGGGTACTCAAAAGAACCATCTCAATGAGATGGTTCTTTTGTACACCCAAAACATATGTTAAAACTGATGGGTAAGAAAATATCAACAATTTTACGCTCAAAAATGTGTTTAAATAAACCTGTACACTTAAGATAACTTTTTTTCAGGATATTCCAATAGCGGTGGCATTCAAGGCCATGGGATTTGAGTGTGAACAAGAATTTGTACAGATGATTGGTTCTGAGGAGGAAATTCTAGCAGCAATAGCCCCGTGTCTGGAGGAATGTCACAGAGCTCAGGTGTTCTCACAATTACAGGTAAATGACACATTAAACCTCTTGATTGTATAGATATTTCTGAGGAAATCCTTGCAGCAATAGCCCCATGTCTAGAGGAATGTCACAGAGCTCAGGTGTTCTCACAATTACAGGTAAATGACAGATTAAACCTCTTGATTGTATAGATATTTCTGAGGAAATCCTTGCAGCAATAGCCCCATGTCTAGAGGAATGTCACAGAGCTCAGGTGTTCTCACAATTACAGGTAAATGACAGATTAAACCTCTTGATTGTATAGATATTTCTGAGGAAATCCTTGCAGCATAAGCCCCATGTCTGGAGGAATGTCACAGAGCTCAGGTGTTCTCACAATTACAGGAATATTACGGATTAAACCTCTTGATTGTATAGATGATATTTCTGAGCAGGAATTTCTGGTCAAATAAGTTTTTGCTGCATGATGGACTACTGCAACTTATCCTTGTCAGTCATGCCATCATTTGCCTCTTGTAATAGTCAGTCTTTCTATTGATGAATTCCACCAATGAGCATTAATATCTAACCATGCTAACTATGAAATGTAATCAAAATAAAGCATTAGATCCATTTTAATCCTTTTCCCGCTAATATTTTGCCCAGAACATGGTTTCTGCCTTTTCTGTCTGTTGCATATGTTTTTATGCACTTAAGACTACATTTACCATAGAAGCAAACAGTATGGATTCTGTTCTGTTATGTGATTTAAGTTAGCAATGTACATTTACCAGATGATTATGTAGTTGATATTTCTTGTGTATGGTGGGAGAAGGATTCTCAAGAATTCAATCCGATATTCATCCAAAATTACCAAAATGTGGCATTTCACCAGGGTCCGCGACATTTGTTATGGTAAAAACAATCTTTAGGGATAATAAAACATCCTAAAATGTAACCCCTCGAAATAGATAATGGACAATCCCATCCTTATTGTATCAGTCTGTATGGGAAAATCCATTCGTACATAAAGGGCTAAGTGCTATTAAAGCTACATATATTAAACTGACAACTTTCAGGCCCTCCGTTACATTGGCAACCGTATCCGACAGCGACAGATGTGGGGTGGTCCAAAAAAGACCAAGGTTGACGAAGCGAGAGATGTGCTACACGGCGTGGTCCTGGCCCATGTCCCAGTACTGGAGTGGAACTTTAAGATCAAGGCAGCATACCTAGCTCTGATGGTTCGCAGAGTGATACAGGCCCAGAGGGACAAGGTCAAGGCTGATGACAGAGATTACTATGGTAACAAGAGGTTAGAGTTGGCAGGTCAACTGTTGTCACTGTTGTTTGAAGATCTCTTCAAGAAATTCAATGCTGAGGTAAGAATGTTCAGGGCTTAAAAATTCCACTCGTCCGCTCACAATTACAAGTGAAACCTGGAAAGGAAGAGTAAATCTTCCCAAAGCACTCGTCCTATAGGACGAGTGCTTTGGGAAGAATTACTCAAAGAAGTCATATTACATATTTCTCCATTTTGTTCTTTATTGCATACACTTTTAAAGGACAAGTACATGTGTTTGCAGGACGAGTGAAAATTGTAAGTCACTTGTCCTGCAGGACATGTGCAATATTGAAATATTTTTGTCCCCTAATGTTGTAACCATAGGTACTTTTGAGGAAATTTTTTAGCATAAAATCTTAATAATTTCTTACCAATTAGCTTAAACATGTGTTTTGGGTGCTCATGAGACGGTTCTTTTGAGCACCCACAACATACGTTTTGGTTAAGAACTAAGAAAAATAATTTTTGAAAAAAAAATAAGCGTAAAATTGTCATTATTTCTTACCCATTAACTTAATCATAATAATACAATTCTTTAGAGCACCCAAAACATATGTCATATGTTTTGGGTGCTCAAAAGTACCCTCTTTTTTGAGTACCCACAACATATGTTTTGACTGAGAAATAAGAAAAAAAGAATTTTGAATTACACTATCCTTTCTGGAGGCCTGGTTACTTCTTTTTGATTCATGGAATCTTCCAGTCAGTCTGATGAAATAAAATTTGAATGGTCCTTTATATTTGAGATGTCACAGTTTAGAATATACAATTTACACTAAGCTTCAATCCCTATTTCAAATTAGCAAACAGTGTGAAATCCTAGGTTTAGATAAACACAATTTTTGAGCGTATAATTGTAAATATTTTCTTACCCATCAGTTTAAACATATGTTTTGGGTGCTCAAAAGAACCGTCTCATTGAGACGGTTTTTATGAGTACCCACAACATATGTTTTGGTTGAGAAATAAGAAAATTAACTTTTTGGTACAGACTCTTAACAAAAGTCCTTGAAATTGATTCGTCCAGTTGATAAGGGCTGGAAATTCCATTAGACATAAAGGGGTTAAATCAACAGTAATGGTTGATAATTGTTTCTTTTTTTAGCTGAAGAAGATAGCAGACATGACCATACCCAAGCCCCGGGCTGCTCAGTTTGATATTGTTAAACATATGAGACAGGATCAGATCACGAATGGTTTAGTTCATGCTATATCATCAGTGAGTATTGCACCCTTATTGTCTCAGTCCCCAACTATTGAAACTTTCAATTTAACTGTAATAAGTGTTTGTAGAGTGCTTGATTCAAGATCAAGGGGTTGCGGGTTCGAGCCTCACTGGGGGTGCTGCCTTGTGTCCTTGAGCAAGACACTTTATCCTCTGCTTAGTGCTGGTTCAACCCAGGAAGACTCGTCCCGACATGACTGATAAATTGTTGACTGGGACATAAAGAATCAAAACAAAAGTTAGTGTTTGGGAATGTTTAAATTGGAGTTGACGACTTTGACAATGACTTATTGCTAGTTAAATGAATGAAATGCAATTTTCTTTACTGATTTCTTATGATGAGACAGTGAACTTTTTTTTTGTAAGAAAGAATCATGTCAGTTGTTATATTTATGAAAATAAATTTTTATATGTTGTTGCAAAACTTAAGGATTTAAATAAAAAATAGCTCTAAATTCAGACTTTCTGTTCTGGTATCATTATATTTTATATAGCCATGAGCCATGTCATGTGATTTCCAACAATTTGGCATTTTGACATGTGCAGACTCGGATGAACATGTGCAGCCTCATTCTAAGCTTAGAAACTCCAAATGATGTTCAGTCAAAAGCTCAACACTCATAGAATATTCAAGCGACAAGCAAAGGCTCTGATCAGACTGCGCATATGCACAAGCTGGTCTGAGCGTTTGCTGGTCACACATACCACATTGTTGGATAAGTCATGTCACGGCTCATATGTTAATTCAGGGTAACTGGACTATCAAGAGATTCAAGATGGACCGAGCTGGTGTGACACAGGTGTTATCTAGACTGTCGTATATTTCCTGTCTCGGCATGATGACAAGAATCTCCTCACAGGTGAAGTATAACTGTCAGATTAACATTTAGCATGTTAACCCATTTAAGCTAAATGGAATTTCCTGCTCTAATCATTATACCCCCGGTACGAAGTATATAGGGGGTATATAGTTTTTGCCTTTTCTGTAATTATGTTTGTTTGTTTGTTTGTCTGTTTGTTTGTTTGTCTGTAAACTTTTTTTTTCATCAAAGATTTCTCAGCAACTACTTGGGTTAGGATTCTGAAATTTGGTACAAGGCTTGATAGTGATAAGTTGTATTGTGTAACAAAAGAACAAAAAGAACAGCCACATATTGCTTATCAGTCCCTTTATTTGTTCATTTTTCTTTCTCTCCAATGGAAAAAATTTTCGTCAAAGATTTCTCAGCAACTACTTGGGTTAGGATTCTGAAATTTGGTACAAAGCTTGATAGTGATGAGTTGTATTGTGTAACAAAAGAGCAGCCACATATTGCTTATCAGTCCCTTTATTTGTTCATTTTTCTTTCTCTCCAATGGAAATTTCTGTCACAGATTTCTCAGCTCCTATTGGAGCCAGTGTTTTCAAATTTTGTTTACATCTTCAGGATGGCAAAGTGTACTGTGTAAATGGAAGTTAAGATGCTTATCCTCATTTTGCCTTCTTTTTTCAAATTTACATTTTTTCCTTCTTTCTCTCTTATATAATACATATGGACATTTTTTCTGTCAAAGATTTCTCAGCAACCACTTAAGTTAGGACTCTGAAATTTTGTACAAAGCTTGATAGTGATGAGTTGTATTGTGTAAGAAAAGAACAGCCACATATTGCTTATCAGTCCTTTTATTTGTTCATTTTTCTTTCTCTCCAATGGAAATTTCTGTCACAGATTTCTCAGCTCCTATTGGAGCCATTGTTTTCAAATTTTGTGTACACCTTCAGGAAGGCAAAGTGTACTGTGTAAATGGAAATTAAGATGCTAATCCTCATTTTGCCTTCTTTTTTCAAATTTTCATTTTTTCCTTCTTTCACTCTTATATAATACATATAGACATTTTTCTGTCAAAGATTTCTCAGCAACTACTTAAGTTAGGATTCTGAAATTTGGTACAAAGCTTGATAGTGATTAGTTGTATTGTGTAACAAAAGAACAGCCACATATTGCTTATCAGTCCCTTTATTTATTCATTTTTCTTTCTCTCCAATGAAAATTTCTGTCGCAGATCTCTCGGCTCCTATTGGAGCCAGTGTTTTCAAATTTAGTGTACACCTTCAAGTAGGCTAAGTGTATTGTGTAAATGAAAATAAAGATGCTTAAGCTCATTTTGGCTTTTTTTTCAGTTTTTCCTTCTGTCACTCCTATATAACACATGGACGTTTTTGTCAGAGTTTTCTCAGCAACTACTTGATTTAGGATTATGAAATTATTTGTGTACTTTCAGGTAGGAGAAGTGTATTGTGTAAATGAAAACTAAGGTGCTAATCCTCATTTTGCCTTCTTTTTTCAAATTTTCAATTTTTCCTTCTGTCACTCTTATATAACACATATGGACATTTTTCATCAAATTTTTCTCAGAAACTACTTGATTTAGGATTATGAAATCTTCGACAATTTTGTCATTTCTCTGAAAGTGTTACAACCTCTGATGGCTACTGCCGGGGGTATGTGAGCTTCGCTCACTTCTTGCTATATTTTTGACTAGCCCATTTCCATTTTAAGGGTTGTTTGGTGGTATTTTTCATTTATATTCAAATTTGAATAGAACACTTTGTAAGCAAACAGTGGTGACCTTGACCAGACACAGTGTTCTGGGGCATCTGATCTGGCTCTACACTGTTTGCCTATGTCCCACAAAAAGGAGACTAGGCTTATCCATTTTCCTGCCATTCATGACAAATATTCTCAGTGGCTCAGTAGTAGAGTTCTTGACTCGAGACCAAAGTGTTGTGGGTTTGAGCCTCACCGGCGTCACTGCATTGTGTCCTTGAGCAAGACACATTAATCCTTGCTTAGCACTGGTTGAACCCAAGAAGACCCGTCTTGACATAACTGAAAAATTGTTGACTCGGAAGTAAAGAATCAAATCAAACAAAAAGCAAGTTATCAAAAGATAAGTTTATCCTTATTCAGCCCATTCTTTATCCTGAAAGTTTTGTAAGCTTTTTACATGACATTAATATATTCAAATATAATCCAGAACCTTTTTACTTTGTAAGCAAACACTATGAACCATGATCAAAAGGGATAGTCTGATCTGCGTCCATAGTACTTGCAATACAGGCTTCCAAAATACATTAGCCGGTGAGAGATCTAAAGATATTTGTTGTGAGTGGAGGGGAAAGGTTAAACATAGGTAGGCTGCATTAGGGGCTCAAATCTCATGAACTTTCCAGAGCATTTGCTGTTCCCAATATATGGAAGTAGAGAAATGCTCTTACTAAAAAGTATCTAGGCTAAGGAGCGCAGGTTTAGATAAACAAAAATTTTCAGCGTAAAATTGTAAATATTTTCTTACCCATAATTTTTAGCATATGTTTTGGGTGTTCAAAAGAACCAACTCATTGAGACGCTTCTTTTTAGTACCCACAACATATGTTTGGTTGAGAAATAAGAAAAATATATTGCTGTCACACACTCTTAACTAAAGGCCTGGTGGTAGAGTGCTTAACTTGAGGGGCTACAGGTTCCAGGGTCACTGGAGACACCGTATTGTGTCCTTGAGTAAGATTAATATTTATCATCTGCTTAGTACTGGTTCAACCCAGAAAATGTCCATAACTGAAAAATTGTTGACTTGAACCTTAAGCATCAACTTGAACAAACAATACGATACTTAGCCTTCCTGGATAGTTGTGCATGTATTTGGAATGAATGACTATGTATATGTATGCCTTTACGGGAGAAAACTGGACTTTGTTGCATGTGAACAACAAAGGCCTAGACTATCCTGCGCTTCCATGCAGTTTGTTCAGCACCTTTCTTATTCAGGGTTCACACATGCTTGAAAAGTACTTGAATATTCAGGACTGTCTTGAAAAGTCCTTGAAAATTAAATTTGCCTTGAAAAGTACTTGAAAAACACTCAATGGCCTTGAAACGTCCTTGAATTTTACCATTTACAGAGGATTTAACACTGTCTTTGGATTTAACACTGTCTTTGGATACCTTAATCAGTATAAACTTGTGCACTTTTATTTGGTGCAGCATATGTTGCAGCATATGCTGCACCAAATAAAGGCACCACAATTTTTACTCATTTTCTAAAACTAATATGTTTAGAAATGCAGTCTAGCATTTCCGAAGTAGAATTTCAATGTGTAAATCAGTATTTTTCATAAGTTTTCAGTCCTTGAAAACAGTAGGAAAGTCTTTTAGAAGTCCTTGAAAAATCCTTGAATTTTACACAAACGTGCCTGTATGAACCTTGTCATTCACTGTCTAGAAAGTATAATAGCTTAACTTGCTCCCACACACAGTTTCAATAATGTTGCTAGTCTCTGTAGCTGAGCAGATTGGTTTTCACCACCAAATGGCTAAATTTGATCTCCATGTTTCAGTTTGAGAAGACTAGGAAAGTGAGTGGTCCAAGATCACTGCAGCCGTCACAGTGGGGCATGTTATGTCCATCTGATACACCAGAAGGGGAGGTAAGTCTAGATCACTGCAGCCGTCACAGTGGGGCATGTTATGTCCATCTGATACACCAGAAGGGGAGGTAAGTCTAGATCACTGCAGCCGTCAAAGTGGGGCATGTTATGTCCATCTGATACACCAGAAGGGGAGGTAAGTCAAGATCACTGCAACCATCACAGTGGGGCATGTTATGTCCATCTGATACACCAGAAGGGGAGGTAAGTCTAGATCACTGCAGCCGTCACAGTGGGGCATGTTATGTCCATCTGATACACCAGAAGGGGAGGTAAGTCTAGATCACTGCAGCCGTCACAGTGGGGCATGTTATGTCCATCTGATACACCAGAAGGGGAGGTAAGTCTAGATCACTGCAGCCATCACAGTGGGGCATGTTATGTCCATCTGATACACCAGAAGGGGAGGTAAGTCTAGATCACTGCAGCCGTCACAGTGGGGCATGTTATGTCCATCTGATACACCAGAAGGGGAGGTAAGTCTAGATCACTGCAGCCGTCACAGTGGGGCATGTTATGTCCATCTGATACACCAGAAGGGGAGGTAAGTCTAGATCACTGCAGCCGTCACAGTGGGGCATGTTATGTCCATCTGATACACCAGAAGGGGAGGTAAGTCTAGATCACTGCAGCCGTCACAGTGGGGCATGTTATGTCCATCTGATACACCAGAAGGGGAGGTAAGTCTAGATCACTGCAGCCGTCACAGTGGGGCATGTTATGTCCATCTGATACACCAGAAGGGGAGGTAAGTCTAGATCACTGCAGCCGTCACAGTGGGGCATGTTATGTCCATCTGATACACCAGAAGGGGAGGTAAGTCTAGATCACTGCAGCCATCACAATGGGGCATGTTATGTCCATCTGATACACCAGAAGGGGAGGTAAGTCTAGATCACTGCAGCCATCACAGTGGGGCATGTTATGTCCATCTGATACACCAGAAGGGGAGGTAAGTCTAGATCACTGCAGCCGTCACAGTGGGGCATGTTATGTCCATCTGATACACCAGAAGGGGAGGTAAGTCTAGATCACTGCAGCCATCACAGTGGGGCATGTTATGTCCATCTGATACACCAGAAGGGGAGGTAAGTCTAGATCACTGCAGCCGTCACAGTGGGGCATGTTATGTCCATCTGATACACCAGAAGGGGAGGTAAGTCTAGATCACTGCAGCCATCACAGTGGGGCATGTTATGTCCATCTGATACACCAGAAGGGGATGTAAGTTTAGATCACTGCAGCCATCACAGTGGGGCATGTTATGTCCATCTGATACACCAGAAGGGGAGGTAAGTCTAGATCACTGCAGCCATCACAGTGGGGCATGTTATGTCCATCTGATACACCAGAAGGGGAGGTAAGTCTAGATCACTGCAGCCATCACAGTGGGGCATGTTATGTCCATCTGATACACCAGAAGGGGAGGTAAGTCTAGATCACTGCAGCCATCACAGTGGGGCATGTTATGTCCATCTGATACACCAGAAGGGGAGGTAAGTCTAGATTACTGCAACCGTCACAGTGGGGCATGTTATGTCCATCTGATACACCAGAAGGGGAGGTAAGTCTAGATCACTGCAACCGTCACAGTGGGGCATGTTATGTCCATCTGATACACCAGAAGGGGAGGTAAGTCTAGATTACTGCAGCCTTCACAGTGGGGCATGTTATGTCCATCTGATACACCAGAAGGGGAGGTAAGTCTAGATCACTGCAGCCGTCACAGTGGGGCATGTTATGTCCATCTGATACACCAGAAGGGGAGGTAAGTCTAGATTACTGCAGCCTTCACAGTGGGGCATGTTATGTCCATCTGATACACCAGAAGGGGAGGTAAGTCTAGATCACTGCAACCGTCACAGTGGGGCATGTTATGTCCATCTGATACACCAGAAGGGGAGGTAAGTCTAGATCACTGCAACCGTCACAGTGGGGCATGTTATGTCCATCTGATACACCAGAAGGGGAGGTAAGTCTAGATCACTGCAGCCATCACAGTGGGGCATGTTATGTCCATCTGATACACCAGAAGGGGAGGTAAGTCTTGATCACTGCAGCCATCACAGTGGGGCATGTTATGTCCATCTGATACACCAGAGGGGGAGGTAAGTCTTGATCACTGCAGCCATCACAGTGGGGCATGTTATGTCCATCTGATACACCAGAGGGGGAGGTAAGTCTTGATCACTGCAGCCATCACAGTGGGGGTGGAGAGGGTAGCATGGTATGTCCATATGATACACAAGAAGGTAGGTTGGAGTGTTAAGTTGGTAGTCACAAGACACTGCAGCCATAACAATGTGGCATGTTATGTCCTGATTTACAAGAAGGGGATGTAACTGTCCAAGATCACTGCAGCCATGACTAAACTTCAGGAATGTTTGTGTGTGTTGTGTTTTGTCACTTTCCAAAATATATCCTGGTCCACATAAGAATCAAGGGTGAGGTTGGCGCCGTAAAACTGGTTTAAGCCCTCCAGTAAAATATTTTACTGACCGTTCCAAGGCGGTACTTCTTTTGTGGATCTTTTATGTTTTTGTTCTGTCTTGTGTTTGCTATGTTTTGTGCGCGTCTGTTTATATGTGCTTTGTGGTCACCTGCTGGGAAAGGGCTGACCTCTTGGCTCTCGTTTGTGGTGTCTTCTGTGAGTTTGTCACTTTCCCATTGGTATCCTGGGTCAGGTGTGGTACTTGATTGTATCGATTCCTGATCTTTGCAACCTTATTACTTTGTTGGCGTTTTAACATTTTAAAGCAGGATAAATATACATCTGAGAGTTTTAAAACAAAAATATTTATTTTCAGCGCTTTAGTTTTTATGGGAAGTTGAAATTTTATGCTTGGTTGAACAAAAAAATTTTTATAACCTCGGGACCAGGTCTCAAACTCTGAAGACAAAATTCTTGTGGCCTCACTCATGGGATTTCTGATCTCTGTAGGCCTCCAAATTAGAGTATGTAATTAGGGATTGAAATTCTGATTTCTCAACCAAACATATGTTGTGGGTATTCAAAAGAACCGTCTTAATGAGACGTTTTTGAGCACCCGAAACAAATGTTTAAACTGATGGGTAAGAAAATATTTTACAATTTTACGCAAAAAAAATTGCTTTACTGTACCTATGCTCTATTTTAGGCCTGTGGTTTAGTGAAGAATCTCGCTCTGATGACTCATATCACCACAGATCATGAAGAGGCTCCCATCATTAGATTGGCCTTTAATCTTGGTGTAGAAGATATCAACCTGCTCAGTGGGGCAGAGATGACCTCAGCATATGTCTACATTGTTTTTCTAAATGGTGAGTATATTCTGTCATTGGAAGCAGCTAGTCCAAACAATCAGTCTTAGGAGATGGGCCAGTTTCATCAATCTATCAAGTTTTTATTTATATATTATTATGTTATTAATCAAGCAATTTTGTATGGGCTCAGTTAAAGGTCTGAGGTCAGCTGTATTGGTCCTTTGGTCTTGGACCAATACATCTGACCAAGGACCTGTAACAAAACCAATATGAAATCATTTGATTAATGACATTTTTATTAATTAACTTTCAACTGACACAAACTTTTCTGTCGGCTGCATTATTTGTGTTCTTGTTTATATTTATCAATAGGAAATTGTCACAGTCCTTTGGGGAAGCAGGTATTAATCTTCCTGGGGTCTTCGAATTATTATTATCATCAGAAACAGAATCATTTCCATGTTCTTGGTCGGAAAGTTTCAGAGGAATCGGAAAAGCGGAATGTAGTCCTAACACCGCTCCAGTCTCATCAGCAGACAGAATCCTAGGTCATCCACCGGAACTTCTAAAATGTATTCTCTATTTTCGCACTGACTGACATTCTTTTCAAAGATATTTTTGTTTGTTTAAGAAATAGACTGGGCTCGCTCAATAAATTGCTGGCTAGCAACCAGACGCTAAGGTTGATAATTCAGAAATGTGATGTGCCACAGACAGTGATATACTAAGCAACAAATCTCTGTCAGTACGAATTATTTTGATTCAAACTTACGAAAAGATTGAAAAAATGAACGTTTCCTTCATCTTGAACAGCCCATTAGAATTTCCCGTAAAACTTGTTCGGACTTAAATGCCTAGTTTTAGGTATGTTTGGAATGTCCTTTAGTTGAGAAAACAACCTTACCCCTATTTACAAGGCTGTATGAGATAGATGGCGTCATAAAAATCAAACTGGCGACCGATTGACGTCACGCTAGTATGTGCAGTGATTGAGTTTTCGACCAATCAGCTGCATGGATTTCTGTATTGAACTAAGGTTAAATCCATATTGTCCAGTGTGAAATCCATATTGTCCTAGGTAAACCTTATAGGCCGGGGTAAGCTGTATAGGTCAGAGGTAAAATCAGATATAGACTGTATGAAAGTAGGAACGTCATCAGTATGACACCGACGCATTTCCCTGTATAAGTGCTATATATTGAGTAGTTAATTAATAATAGTCATTACTTACTTCAAGATAACATCCTTGGACAGATAAAAAATTACAAGACCCTAATCCAAATGTGTTCAATGATTTGACGATGCATAGTCACCCTTTGAACATGCATGTGCAGCTCTCTGGTAGGACTAAAGACTTAAATTTTGGTCGAGCTTTCATCAAAGGCTCTGGCTAGACTGCACAGAGGTGCAGTCTTCCCTGAGCCTATGCTGCTCACCAATTGATAGATACCAAAATGTCATGTACTTGACCATTTGATAGATATAGCTTTATCACATGACATTGCGTCTTGGAGTGATATAACGCTATGCAATAAAATCTTAAAACCACTAGTGGTTAACAGATTATTTGGAAACATTATGAAATAATGCTTTTAGCGTCACGCATATGAAAAAACCCTAATGTTTTCATGCCAAAGATATAATTTCAAAATAATTTTAAAGTCATATAATAAATAGATTCTAACATTCGTGCTCATCTATTATTGAATTGATTAAACTCGTTGCGAAAAAGAAATAGAATGCTCAGCAAGCTTCGCATTTTATCTCTTTTCTCGAACTTGTTTAATAAATTCAATAAAACATGAGCACCCATGTAAGATCTTCTATATACGATAATTACTTTTATTTTCTTTTAAGGTAACATTCTTGGGGTGATAAGAAATTACAAGAAGCTAGTCCGAACATTCCGCCTGATGAGACGAGCAGGTTACATCAATGAGTTTGTGTCCATATGTCCTAACCATACTCACAGATGTGTGTATATTTCATCCGATGCTGGAAGAGTGTGCAGGTAATGTTAAGGTGAACTGATGCACTTCCACAAATTCATAAAGGGAGGCAACGTTTATTTTTGCTTTCCATTAAAGAAATCCTTTTCTCAGAGGAGCGCTGTGCATAGCTCAGGGATAGAGTGCTTGACTTGAGATTGAAGGGTCACTGGTTCGAGTCTCACCAGAGACACTTGTGTTGCTTCCTTGAGCAAGACATGTTATCCTCTACTTAGTACTGATTCAACCCAGGAAATGTCCCAACATGACAGAAAACTGTTGACTGAGATGTAAAGCATTAACTCAAACAAGCAAACAAATCCTTTCTCAGAAGAGTCAACACCAAAAAGAAAGAATTATACATGCAAGGGAGACACCTATTCCAAACTTTAGCCTCCCCTTATGTTGAATCAATTCACCTTATTTGATCATCCCTTGTTTGTTGATAAAATCTTGCACTCAGTCTATGGTCAAAAAATACATATTGAGGGGTCACACATTGGAACTTTCAAATTACATGAGCCGGGATGTGAGATTTCCAAGAATGTGGCATTTTGACAAGTCTAGACTCAAAAGAGCCTGTGCAGCCTCCTTTTATGCTTAGAAACTCCAAATGATGTTCAGTCAGTAGCTTAAAACTCATAGAATATTAAAGCGACTAGCAAAGGCTCTGATAAGACTGCGGCTATGCACAGGCTGATCTGAGGCTTTGCTGGTCTCACATACCACATTGTTGGAAATCTCATGTCACGGCTCACACTTCATTTCTTTCTTTGAGGAGTATAAGAATATATCATGAGTGTTATGGTGGGATAGAAAAATCCATCCCGAGGATCATGTTGGCCATCACGAGGCTTGTCTACTAATGTCTAGTGATACAAATGGTGATCCCTCGGGAAGGAAAGGACACCAAAGTCCAAAAGGACCAAATCTCAATCATGTTCTGGCCTGTTCATATGTTAGTACTAGACCTTATGTTGTTTGTGGCTGTGATCCTTGGCTGTACCAGTACTGGCCGGTTGGGTTTAGGCTTTTTGTGGTTCTATGTCCAGGAACTCCCGAAGGCTCAACCGGCAGTGGTTCTGGTTTTAAAGCGTCTCAGAAGATGGGACAACGACTTGAAGTCTCATCCGGCAGACTGGGAGAAGCCGGGAATCGAACCTGCGACCCCTGGTTTACAAGAAATAGGTTTATCCCCTACACCACGGCGGCTTTAATTCATAGATTCAGATATGGATATTTTATTAAAGTAAAATTGTAAATATTTTTTTACCCTTTAATTTAAACATGTGTTTTAGGTGCTCATAAGAACCGTCTCATTGAGACGGTTCTTTTGAGTACCCACAACATATGTTTTGGATGAGAAATAAAGAAAATAAGTTTCCAATACACACTCTTATTGAGACGGTTCTTTTGAGTACCCGCAACATATGTTTTGGATGAGAAATAAAGAAAATAGTTTTCCAATATGCACTCTTATCTGGAGGCCTGAGAATTGTAATCGTCCTATTTCAGACCCTACATCATAGTAAGTAAAGGGAGACCACTTGTCACCAGTAAACACATAGAAGAATTGACGCAAGGATTCCGAAGTTTTGAAGATTTTCTCAAAGAGGGGTTGGTGGAGTATTTAGATGTCAATGAAGAAAATGACTGTATGATAGCTCTCTATGAATCAGAAATTACAAGGTATAGTAAAACCTGTCTTAAGCCGCCAGTCAAAAACAAAACCAAAATAGTTTTCAATACCAATTATCGCTTTATGCAGTTCAAAAGTATTGCAGAATGCTCCAAGGTGGAGCATTCTGCAATACTTTCGACATTCATTCAGCTACCATTTGTCATTGAGATCTTTGTTTTGTCTACTTTTGAGTGGCCGTTTAAGACAGGTTTTACTGTATAGTTGAACAAGTATTCTTTGACATAGGTGCTAATATGGCAGTAAGCGGAGCGCAGCGGCTCAGTTGGTATTGTATTAGAATGAGGATAGAAGGGTTGCTAGTTAGAGATTCACCTTGGCAGGGTCACAGTGTTGTGTCCTTGAACAATACACTTTATCCGCTGCTTAGTACTGGTTCAATCCTGGAAGACAGAAAATTGTCCCGACATTACTGAAAAATTGTTGATTGGGATGTAAAGCTTAAAAAACAAACAAACAACACATAGGCACCATTTAGGCAGTAACTTTGATATACATAGCTGGGCGTGCCCTGACAATTTCATATTGCGGAAATACATTGGGGTTTAAAACCTATATGTTTTGTTATTTTTAAAATCATGTGTTGTTTTGATATTTGTATCAGCTCATAACATGCTTTAGATTTTTCATGCCTTTGAACCTTAATGCGGATCATTTAAAGTCATATTACACCTATTTTAACTTTAACCGCCCAATCCAGACCTTGTTTAATTTAAATACCATCTGACGCTAATGACCCACAAGGCTTGATGCATCGTTAAGCATCAAACAAACAAACAAAAAACCTGTATGCCATGCACAGCAGAGGTATAAACAATATAGACAGTATATACCCGGACCCACCTTCATTTATTAATCCTTACCATGCTGAACCGGGATATATCCTATTTTGAAAACAGTGTAGATCCCGATCAGCTGGCTTCACAGAAGCCCACACTGTTTTCCATTCTGCTTGTAAAACATATATGCTAATAACTGGAATCCTGCAATTTAATTGGATAAAAATGGGGAGGAGTGTAGTACCAGGCTTTCAAGCAGGCCCTACTTTTCCCCACTTTTTTGATTTGCTCCTACTTTTACATAGGTATCATTAAAATGCCCTACTATCCCTACTTTTTCACTCAAAAATGTCATTTATGTGTAAAAATCTAGAAATTTTTCCAAGCTTGCTTAGCTCGCTCGGATTTTATATGTTAATCTATGTATTTTTCCAAGGGGCACGCTGCAAATCATCTCAGTTTTTATTTTAAACCACATAAGTATCTCTGTTCAGCTTGGACTGTTGTCACACCAATTATCCTGCTAATTTAGTTTGAAATGTCTCATTTCTAACAACTCATTGTGATGAATTTTGAACTTGGAAAAGCCCTACTATCCCTACTTTTTTACACCGATAATCACTACTTTTTCCAATTTTTTATCCCTACTTTTCCTTACTTTTTGTTGAAGAGCACTTGAAAGCCTGTAGTACATAAAAACACTCAGCATGATAAGGATTAAAGACAAGCAATTTTGCTATTTCAGTGACACAACCCATCTAGAGATTGAGCCATTTACATACTGGGTGTATGTGCTGGTCTGATACCATATATTATACTATTTCAGTGACACAACCCATCTAGAGATTGAGCCGTTTACAATACTTGGTGTATGTGCTGGTCTGATACCATATATTATACTATTTCAGTGACACAACCCATCTAGAGATTGAACCATTTACCATTCTGGGTGTATGTGCTTGTCTGATACCCTATATTTTGCTATTTCAGTGACATAACCCATCTAGAGATTGAGCCGTTTACAACACTTGGTGTATGTGCTGGTCTGATACCTGATATTATACTATTTCAGTGACACAACCCATCTAGAGATTGAACCATTTACCATACTAGGTGTATGTGCTGGTCTGATACCATACCCTCACCACAACCAATCTCCAAGGAACACCTATCAGTGTGCTATGGGAAAACAAGCTATGGGTAAGTAATTTTATTTTGAGATATTTTGCTGCTTTTAGTATTTTTGGCTCACAAAATTGATATCACAATAGCTCACTTTGAGCACATAGTGCTCAATATGTGCTCAAAGTGAGCTATTGTGATATCAATGTCCAGTGTGGTATGCCTTATGCGGCGACAACAATTTGCTTTAAACGACAACTTCTCCTATATCACTAGGCTACTTTTAACCAAACTTCCCTAGAAGACCTACAAAAATATCTGAAACAAATTTTATCCTACCGGGCCGCGTAGCGCAGTCGGTAAAGTGTCTGACTGCAGATTTTGATCCTGGCCTGGTCACATACTTCTGCGTAGATTGATCATGAAATCATTTCTACAGCCATCCTCCTTCCGCTGATGTCAGTTACAAGTACTGGTTAACTGCTTAGTCAAGCTTGCCCAGGAAAAAAGCTTGGTTAGGTGAATTGACCATCTCGACATGACTATAGCTGTTGACTGAGACGTAAAGAACCAAACAAAACAAAACAATTTATCCCTAAAAAGGCATTGCCGCCAGGGACGAGGTTTATTGACATAAGCCAACTTTTAAAAATCTTCTTCCCTTAAACTGATGATCAGGATTAAGAATAATTTGGCAGAAATTGTATTGGGTGACTTTTGACAATAATAGATAAAATCAATTTGATCCATCGTAAAACATGGCTATGAAGGGACACAGCCAGTTTTTCTTATTTTCCTTTATCAGAAGCTTAAAACATCTTCTCTGAAACTTATGGTCAGAATGGCAAACAATTTGACAGAAATGGTCATGGACCTTCTACAAAAATAGCTAGAAAGAATTTGGATGGTCAAAAAATACAGGCGCCACTGGGCATGGCATATTGCAGCTACGGAAACTTTGAAATCTGAACAGCTCATTGGATTTTGGTACTTATGACTTATGTGAGGAATGTCAGCAGCTGAATCTCAGCCAAGCCTGTGCAACTGGGCAGCCTTGTCAGAGCCTTCACTGCTCACACACACAGAGGACTAAATGGGCCAGAACAAGAGATTTTGGGACTTATCACATACTCAAATAGCCATGGCTCAGACAAGTCTTCACAAATGTGCAGTCTTGTCAGAGCATTCACTGCTCATGCACATAAGGTAGGGATGCAGATGAAGGCTCAGGACAAAATTTAGACCAAGTCCCACGCAATAAAGGAAGATGGACATTAAGCAAATGTATCAAATTCTCATGTGCTGGCCCCATTTTTTTTTTACTTTTACAGGAACCATTGGTTATAACCAGAGGAACAGGATAGATACTCTTATGTATCTGCTATGTTACCCTCAAGCTCCACTAGTCAAGTCAAAGGTAGGTAATTTTAAGCAAAGAATGGAAGAAAATGCTTAAAAGTGCTACTAGATAAATGGTCACCCAGCCTGGTCCCATACTTTCAATGAGATTGATCAAGAAATAATTTCTACGGCCATTCACCTCCCTTCCTCTGATTCAAGAAAGGTTGATGTCAGTTACATGTGAAAGTATGTGCAAGAAGTACTGGTTAACCGCTTAGTCAAGCTTGTCCAGGAAAAAAAGTGTGGTTAGGTGAACTGACTGTCCCAACATGATCATAGCTGTTGACTGGGACATAAAGAACTTGACCAAAACAAAACAAAAACAAAACAAGAATGTTCAGTGTACATCCATTGATTAGTAATGGTAAACTCTTAAATATTGCCGCAAGCCCAGTAATTTCAAATTTAATGCATCAGATATCATCTAAGAGGTTAAGCCAGCATGGAAATGATCTTTACTGATCTGTTGAATTTGATTGAGAAATTAACTTTTTGTTGAAATCTTTTGAGCTTTAGATATTGAACTTTATTTTCAAAAGGGTATAGTACTTGTCCTTTAAAAAATAGTACTCAGGGATTTTTTTTGGGGAATGGGCCCTAGGGCCTTTCAGATTGGGAAAATTAGCACGGAAAACCCTAAATTGGGAAATTTGTTATAGTGCACACTTATGGCATTTTCGGTCAATTAAAAAACAAATAGCTATTACACATACTATTGCCATTAAATTGAAGGAGGGCGTCACCATTTAGCCTGTGATAAAAAATTCTAATCTTAATATTTTTTTTCTTTTAAGCTAGGATTTTTTTTTAAATTGGGCCAAAGTCACCTAAATTCCATTGGGAATTGGGCCAAATTTCGGCCCCTGACAAAAAATCCCTGGTACTATACTGGTCTATTCAGAAGATAAGTTGGGTTCTAGATTGACTGTCAGGAACTGTCAGCATATTCACTGAATTGTTTCCATCCTGACTTGTAGGTAGTTAAGGAGGTTGTCCCCCCTGCCTCTTTCTTTTAGAATATGTTGTAACTATTTAAATCAATTTGGTTTATGTCATTTTCTGTTTTCCAAACCTATCAGCTTATGCCAAACTGTTTTCAGTGAAATTAAACTCATTGGCCGAAACAAAGGGAGGCCACTCAATTCTGGTCCAATGGAAACACCCAAACCATGCAAAAATACAATTTACTATTTCATAACCACCCCAAAATATTTATTATATCAAAATGGGATGGACAATTCCATTAGTAGAAAATGGGCTCAGAAACCTTTAACTGTTTTCATACTGGGTAATTTTGCATGTTTTTTCTCGTCTGCTGATTTCTTTCAAAATCAACTTTTTCGAAAAATACTTTCAGGAATACCATCAGTGTCAAACAGTTTGGATCAGTGTCAAACAGTTTGGAACCTGATCAAGCCCAACATTTTGTTGGCCTGATCTTGGTCCATGCTGTTTTCAAAGGTTATCAGTAGATGGCACTAGTAAGTGAAAAGTTAAAATGGGATGGACTAATCTATTTGTAGAAATAGGCTCAGAGACACTTGAGCAAGTGGCGATACATAAGATGGGATAAGAGCCAAAATGGGATAGACAATTCCATTTGTAGAAAAGGGGTCATCAACACTTAAGCAGTAAGTTGGTGATACATGTACCTTTTTATTTCAGACCATAGAGTTGATAAAGTTTGATAAGCTGCCTGCTGGACAGAACGCTACAGTGGCCGTAATGTCATACAGTGGCTATGATATTGAAGATGCTCTGGTGTTGAACAAGGCTTCTTTAGATAGAGGTGAGATATTTTATCTGTTGAACTTTGTGTATGTTATAAAGTAGAGGTATATCTGTATAAGCTGCCAGCTGGACAGAACGCTACAGTAGCTGTAATGTCATATAGTGGCTATGATATTGAAGATGCTCTAGTGTTGAACAAGGCTTCTTTAGATAGAGGTGAGATATTTTATCTGTTGAACTTTGTGTATGTTATAAAGTAGAGGTATATCTGTATAAGCTGCCAGCTGGACAGAACGCTACAGTAGCTGTAATGTCATACAGTGGCTATGATATAGAAGATGCTCTAGTGTTGAACAAGGCTTCTTTAGATAGAGGTGAGATATTTCATCTGTGGCCCTATGTGTATGTTATAAAGTAGAGGTATATCTGTATAAGCTGCCAGCTGGACAGAACGCTACAGTGGCTGTAATGTCATACAGTGGCTATGATATAGAAGATGCTCTGGTGTTGAACAAGGCTTCTTTAGATAGAGGTGAGATATTTCATCTGTGGCCCTATGTGTATGTTATAAAGTAGAGGTATATCTGTATAAGCTGCCAGCTGGACAGAACGCTACAGTGGCCGTAATGTCATACAGTGGCTATGATATAGAAGATGCTCTGGTGTTGAACAAGGCTTCTTTAGATAGAGGTGAGATATTTTATCTGTGGCCCTGTTTGTATGTTATAAAATAGCGGTATATCTGTATAAGCTGCCAGCTGGACAGAACACTACAGTGGCTGTAATGTCATACAGTGGCTATGATATTGAAGATGCTCTGGTGTTGAACAAGGCTTCTTTAGATAGAGGTGAGATATTTTATCTCTGACCCTATGTGTATGTTATAAAGTAGTGGTATATCTGTATAAGCTGCCAGCTGGACAGAACACTACAGTGGCCGTAATGTCATACAGTGGCTATGATATAGAAGATGCTCTGGTGTTGAACAAGGCTTCTTTAGATAGAGGTGAGATATTTTATCTCTGACCCTATGTGTATGTTATAAAGTAGTGGTATATCTGTATAAGCTGCCAGCTGGACAGAACGCTACAGTGGCCGTAATGTCATACAGTGGCTATTATATAGAAGATGCTCTGGTGTTGAACAAGGCTTCTTTAGATAGAGGTGAGATATTTTATCTCTGACCCTATGTGTATGTTATAAAGTAGAGGTATATCTGTATAAGCTGCCAGCTGGACAGAACGCTACAGTAGCCGTAATGTCATACAGTGGCTATGATATTGAAGATGCTCTGGTGTTGAACAAGGCTTCTTTAGATAGAGGTGAGATATTTTATCTGTGGCCCTATGTGTATGTAATAAAGTAGTGGTATATCTGTATAAGCTGTCAGCTGGATAGAACGCTTCAGTGGCCGTAATGTCATACAGTGGCTATGATATTGAAGATGCTCTGGTGTTGAACAAGGCTTCTTTAGATAGAGGTGAGATATTTTATCTGTTGTCCTATGTGTATGTTATAAAGTAGAGGTATATCTGTATAAGCTGCCAGCTGGACAGAACGCTACAGTGGTCGTAATGTCATACAGTGGCTATTATATAGAAGATGCTCTGGTGTTGAACAAGGCTTCTTTAGATAGAGGTGAGATATTTTATCAGTGGCCCTATCTGTTTGATATAGAGAAATATACATATATATGTACAGTCTACTATCCATACCTCGAATTCCAGGGGACTAAACAAAATGTGTCGAGGTGTCAGTAAATGGAGGTAACCAATTCGTGATGTAATAGCCACCAAAGTTTCGCAGAAATTAAATAATGTTCATCTCATCTATCAATAGATCGTCATTGGAAGCTATTACATTAATGAATTTGGGCCAAAAATCAAGCAACTACGTAAAATAGGTCAAACAGCGATGATTGATTCAAAGTTAGTTCTATGGTTCAACGGTGTGTGGCAATAAGCGCATAGTTTCATCATGTTCATGCCCTAAAAAGTTTGTGATCAAAGTCTTCTTTGCACAACTTCTGCTCAAGTCAATCTTTGAAATGCACCTGTCAATGTCGCTCAGTCAGCTTATCAGGTCATCTAAACCTGGCTGTCCTTGGAGATTAGCATGTCATATGCAGAAATTGCCATGTCAAAGGATGGAGGTTCAAAGTGTGTATTGTCTGACTGTTTGTTGTATCGGCAACTTAAGATATTGCTCAAAATTTATGACACTAATTATGAGAAGACCATCTTATACATCAAAATCATTAACCCTCTTTTGAGCTGTAAAAGGTGTACACAGACTCCACTTACCCAACAATATATCAAAGAGTACACCGCTGGTCGGTGAATTGACAATTTGGTCACACAAGATGACTGTGTAATGTTTGTATACAAGCCAATCAAGCAATTTTCGGACTGCTGATGCACACAATGGATTAATAAGCTACACAATTGTCTGAAAAGGTAAGATCAAACAGTCAAGCATATCTGTTATTTTCTTATGAGATGGGATCGAGTTAGGCGTTGGAAATACATTAAATTGATCGGCAGGGCCAAATTTTTGTACCAAAGTATCAGTGTTTCTTGACGGCTCAGAAAAATCATGAATGAAATGTTAAAAGAACTGGAAGATGTTGCAAAAATATCAGGCCTAAAAATTAACTTTGAGAAAACACAACTTGTATGGATTGGCTCAAAGAAATTTGACACTTCTTCTATAAAAACTGAATGGAAACTTCTGTGGGGCAAGCAAACATTTAAGCTTTTAGGCATTAATTTCAATACAGACTAAACAAAAATGATGGAACATAACTATACACCCAAAATAAGAGCACTAGAAAATATAGTGAAAAGGTGGGAAAAAAGATACCTGACACCATTGGGAAAAATAACAGCAATAAAGGTACTATTCATACCTGCTTTCAATCACTTATTTATCACTTTACCCAGCCTCGAGCAAGACATAGTTAATCACATTAATAGCATACTCTTTAACTTTTTATGGAGTAATAATCTAAAAATTAAAAGAAATGTGGTGATTAAACAATATTGGGAGTGAGGCTTAAAAATAGTGAACCTTGCAGCATTTATTGAGGCATTAAATTAACATGGATTAGAAGGCTTCTTCAATCTGATAGTAAATGGCAAGACTTCATCAAATTTTTTATCAAATCTGACAATTTAGTAGGGTGCAGTACAGAATACATCAAGAAGGAATTAATAAATATAAAAAATCCTTTTGGATAGATGTTTTCCAAAGCTGTATAAAATATTATGAAAAACTTGTTGTTGATGATGAATTCATATTTAAAAGTCCAATATTTTATAACAAAAACATACTGATTCGGGGACAGACTATATATTATGACAAATGGTTCAAAAATGGGGTAAGATTTATCAATGATCTAGTTAAAGTTAATGGGGAGTTCTTCAGTTATCAAGAATTTTTGGAAAGAGCAAGAGTACAAACAAATTTTCTACAATTCGTTGGGACAATACAGACCATTAAGGCATATATTAAAAAGAAAAAAAAATGGTATAAAAAATATCAGAGCCCTTTTATACCTGCTTACTTTTCCAATATAATAAAAAAACAAACAAGGGGCCAAGATTATGTATGATATATTAAATATAAATGAGGATAAACCAACAGCACAACAAACTTGGAACAACCTTTATAATATTCAAGAAAAAGACTGGAAAAAGATATATATGTACCCAATGAAAATAACAAAGTACTGCACTCTACAGTGGTTTCAAATCTGTATAAACCATAACATATTAATCACAAACAAACGTCTACAATATATGGGTATAAAGGAGGATCCACTATGTACATTTTGTAAAACTCATGTAGAAACAACTGTCCATCTACTGTGGGATTGCAGCATAACAAAAGAATTTTTAAAATCTGTTTTATCATGGATGCGAAGTTTCCATATTCATATAGAATATAGAACTGTCTGAAAAACTATTCTTATTTGGACTAGAATCAGGGGAAAAAGTATTAAATGTCAGTAAATTCATATTATTGTATGCAAAATATTACATCTACTGTTCTCACTGCAACAATTATTCATTAATGCTTGAAATTTTCAAGAAAAAATTATATTTCATGTATAAAATACAATGGAAATAGCGTATGCCAATAACAATTTCAAAATGAATGTAGATCATATGAGGATCTACTCAAGGATATATACTTAAAGCCATTAAAAACGGAACTGATACAAGTGTTATTTTACCTATAAATAACAGCTTGATACACTTTGTCTTTGTACTAACAAGCGTCCCTAACGTAGGAGAACGTTTAACCAAAACTTGAGCTCAATTGCACACTTCTGCTGAAAATTGTGGTAAAAAATGACAAATTCATCAAATTTTTTGGTAACCATATTAAATCTTGAAATTTTATTCAATTTCAGCGTGCAAATACTGCATTTCACTCAAACAAACAAAAAAAACAGTTTACAACACAAAATTCACTTTGCTGGAAGGACCTAAAATTTATGTTTTAAATTTCATTTTTCATGAAATTTCCCCAAAATTTGAGAAATCACTAATGCTTCATTTAAACTGGATCATTTAAAAATTGGCATACGTAAGTTGTAAGGTCATAACCTATGGTTATCATTTATCGCAATATTCACCGACAAAAGTGTCGCATTTTCGTTAACTTCCGGTTTTCATGCTGAAACTTTGATTACCATTTTGAAGGTCAGACTTCAAGACAAATAAAATCTGCTGCGTTCGCATAGTAAGTAGAGCAATGTTGAAATTTTGCGAAAGTTTGAATCCAAAAGAGCCAATTCATAATGAAGATCAAATATCCAGATTAATAAGGTGATTTTGCAGTTTTTGTGTCAAAGTTCGGGATGTGTCCCTTTATCAAAAAATACAGCCTGGGTTATGTGGACTGCTTTATCTGCACCAAAAAGAGTATTGGCTTGATATCGCGACCATAGGTTTATGCTTTTATATTATTAGAATGATAAAATAGCATTAAATCTCGTGTAAGGTTATACTGTAAAAGTTGCGTTTTTACTGGTGTTAAGTATAAATACATATTAACTCCTTACCAACTAAATGAGCAAATTTTAAATAAAATTCCAAAACCGGAGCCAATCCATATATGGTTAATTTAAACTATCTTCATACATGCAACCCTTTGAAAATTATATAGGGCAGACTCCAGCTTCCCCCCCCCCCCCCACAGTCCCCATTTTTAAGCTGTCAGGTATAAACTGGCATACACATAAAATATCTGTTTGTTTTAATGTTAAGATGTACAATAATATATAGGTAAAAATACCTGGACCAGGCCGCCAGGTCGAGGTATGTGATAGCATTGAGTTATGCATTGTTGAGTTAATGAGAGTCGACTGTACTCTATTTTTGGGATTAGTAGGAGGCTTGTTTTGAGAAAGCATATCTGCACCATTTGCATCATTGTAAGACCCATCAGTTTTAAATGATTTTACAGAGTAGATCTATTAGAAACGATACTGGAAGACATGGGATGTGCCCTCTGGCCGCATGCACAATATTCATGGCAAATACTGTATGTTGCTTCCTTAGAGAAAATAACACTTCATCCGTATAGTCATGAAAGATTCTTTACTGATTCAATTTTTTTCTTTATGATTTCCTTTTTTATCACACTTGATGTGTTGAAAAAATATCTACTCAGTCAGTCTGGTTTGAGAGGAAATGTGGAAAATGATTGAGAAATACCCACCAAACTGAATCCAATAGAAACCAAATTTACTTTGACTGAAGCTGCTACTTCAAACTTTCATGATTTGAGTTATGATAAGTATATGTAATATGTCAAATAAATATCTTTTTGCAGGGTTTGGTCGTTGTCTGGTGTACAGAAAGCATGGGTGTGTTCTGAAGCGTTATGCAAACCAGACATTTGACAAGGTGATGGGTCCTATGGTGGATGCTACTACACACAAACAAATCTGGAAACATTCAGCACTGGACACAGATGGTATCTGTGCTGCAGGTAGAGGATTAAATTATGTTAAATGAGTCTCATTTCTCAATGTAAACTTCTCAATATTTGGGCACACAAGAGTTTGGTACCTATCATATTCGTAAAGTCACTATATTTGACTATCATATTCGACAATGTGGCATTTTGACATGTGTTGACTCGGACGAGCCTCTGCAGCCTCCTTTTAAGCTTAGAAACTCCAAATGGTGTTCAGTCAGAAGCATAACAATCATAGAATGCTCAAGCGACTAGCAAAGGCTCTGATCAGACTGTGCGTATGCGCAGGCTGATCTGAGGCTTTGCTGGTTGCACATACAACATTGTTGGAAATCTCATGCACTGGCTCATGTATTATTGAATTTATTAAATGAGTTGGGGAAAAGGGATAAAATGCGAGGCTTGCAGGGTATTTTTGAGGAGTTGGTGGAGTGTGTGTATCACCATTTTTTCGGACTGAATCTTTTTATTTTTATTTCTCTTTCCCTGAATGGTATGATGTAAATGGAACAACTAATAAGGCCTAAGATAAAAAAATGTGTGTTTCAGGTTAACGAACGGGCCTAATTTTTTGCCCCCGACTCTAAAGTTTTTGAGCATATTTAGGGGATTTCCAAGGGATTTCCCAGGTCGGCCATCTTGTTTCCCCATCTTCCGCATGTAAAAACTTTTAACAGAATAAAAATATTTTCCTACCTACCGTCCCTATTTTAAACTTTCATGTAACCTGAAACACACATTTTTTTGGGCCCAAGCCAATCAACAAATGTTATTCAAAGGATGTCGGTAATTACCCCACTTACAGGCGTAATGTGGGGCGACTCTCCATTCAGGAAAAACTGACTGGGTCATTGGAAACAAGGTCCATGTGAGGAAAAACATTGAAAGTGTAAATTTATAGATATGAATGACAAACATTAACAGCAGGTATAATTTTATATTCTAGGAGAAAGAATAGAGAATAAACAAGTGTTTGTAAATAAATGGATGCCAACAGTGACACAGAATCCAATACAGTCGGCTGTAGATCAACAGCCAGACTACAGGGAGACACCTGTAAAGTAGGTCTTTCTTACATTGTATGTACATTGGTAATTTATTTCAGCGGTCCAGCCTATTAGCCTATATTTAATGGATAATTGTATGAATAATAAATAAAAAAAGTTGAATATGGTCATCCCCATTCTAATGCACTTCTGTAGTTTCATCTGAAATTGGAGCATTGCAAGCCACATGAAGCCGCATGTCACCCAATGAAATGTGACATAATAAATGATATCAAACTATTGTGACAGTATATCACTTCACCAAATCATTTGTTGCAGTGCTCACTGGAAATGTCTTCAAATTTGGGTAAAATATAAGTTTCTTGCACACCGGATAAGGATATCTGGGATTTTACCCTGGGATAGAAAATCTTATCTTACCCATGCTATCTTACTTAGGCTGTCATGTGAAGGCTTCATACATTGTTTGTATTGGAACTCAAGTACATGGCCGTCAAGTGACGTCATTGTGATGTTTAAATGACATTATCATGTGAAATTGCATCTTAGCGTATTCAGGGACTTCTGGAGGCTTATTTTAAAATAAAAAAACGGTGGTGAGCAAGAAAAAGAATCCATTATTAGTGTGTGGGTAGGATAGAAAAATCTGTCCCTCGGGATCACCGTTTGTCATCACTCGGCAAGATTCATGATGCCAAACGGTGATTCTTGGGAGGGATTTTTTCTATCCTACCCTCACAATCATGATGGATTTCGACAATCGATCATGAGAGTGAGGCTGGGACGGAAAAACGCGTCCCGATGATCACCGTTTGGCATCACGAAGCTTGGAGTGATGACAAACGAAGATTGTGAGGGATGGATTTTTCAAGAGGAGAATATTCAGGAGGGATTATTTTTCTTGCTCGCCATTAAATACCGCATTTTCATATTGAAAATGGTTCCCAGAAGCTCCTGAATACACTAGAGTGTGACATATAACATAATGATCTCACTTTAACGTAACAATGACATCACTTGTCTTTCGAGGTATCCCATTCTGGTGTGCGAGAAAAAGAGTATCTTAACTGATAATAGGATAACTGCGGTAATATTCAATTATGATAACTGTACATTTTTGATATTCGGTTAATTTTACCCTCAATACAACAGAGTAAAAATGATAAGTCCCACTCCTCTGCTTTAATGCATGTGCAGTGTCGTCTACTGCTATACTTTAGAAACCATTATCGCAAAAGCATGTATCAAAGTCCAAGCTGTTTGTTAACAATGTGAACACCATCATGTTTTGGAAGCAAAAATATGTGATAGACAATATCACCAGATGAGATTTTTAGGTGTTTTTTTTCTAGCCATAAAAATTATTAATATACAATTGTTGATTTATGTTGAGGTGGACATGGAGTGTTATTAAACAGTAAACTTCATATTGACAGACGTGGAGCGGAGTTCAATATTTTTAGCCGGGCCGCGTAGCGCAGTCGGTAACGTGTCTGGCTACAGATGCGTGTCTGACTGCAGATCCAGGGGTCTTGAGTTCGATCCCAGTCCGGACCCATACTTTCGTGGAGATTGATCATGAAATGATTTCTACGGTCATTCTCCTCCCTTCCGCTGATTCATTCAAGAAGGGTTTTTGTCAGTTACAAGCGAAAGTATGTGCACGAATTACTGGTTAACCGCTTGTTCAAGCCTGCCCAGGAAAAAGTGTGGTTAGGTGAACTGACCGTCCCGCAATGACCACAGCTGTTGACTTGGGACGTAAAGCAACAAAACCAACCAACCAAATCAATATCTTTAAGTTAACTGTTCAATAACACTTCATGTCTACCAAAACATAAGTCAACAATTGTTTTATCATGAAATAAATGTATGTTATGCATTTCCTGCCATTTTGAACCATTAAAACCATTGACGTTACGAATCACGTGACATTCTGACGTCACTTCCTGTAAGCCATTGCAATATTACCTTGTGTGGTGTGCTTTGCAACGTCACTTCCAGAAACTATACTGGGAAAACTATACCACATGTAATTATATCAGCGGCAGTGGATAGGCATCTGAGCCATTCAGAATATGTTTATTTATAGATTATATAATAAATTGCTTTAGATATACCCAGGGCTCCAGATAAGAGGGGGTAAAGGGTATTTCAGCATTGATTTTTGGAATTCAGCATTGAAAATTAAATTGAAGGGTAAAAATACCCTTTGCAGTTTGAGGTTTCAGTGCTGATATTCAATTTATGTGGTGAATCTTTTATTCTTAGTAAGAAAAAACTATTTAATATACACCAATTGTATAAATCTTGGAAGTTTTCCTAAAAACGCAACATGTATTTGTATAAGCAACTTTTCTTAAAAATATGTTAAGCAAATATTGGGTCTTTTTACAAGGCTTTGCATTTTCTGCAATTTTATTATTTAAATATGGAGTAAAATACTCATTAAACTAAAAAGTAGGGGGTGAAATACCCACTGGTCCAAATCGTTATCTAGACCACTGTATACAGTGATGAAACATTTTTCACCTGACAATAGATGTTCTGTAAATGTTTGAAATATATTTGATTTATATTCTAGCTACAAAGGGCCAGAACCATCATATATTGAGAAAGTTTTAATCACATCAAATCCCGAGGAGGCCTTCTTGATTAAAATTTTACTGAGACAAACTAGGCGACCAGAAATAGGGGATAAATTCAGTAGCAGACATGGACAGAAAGGGTAGGTAATGCAGGGCACACACAGACTTGAAAATTATTTGAAAATGAAGGGCTTTCCTGAAAAGTAGTTGAAATTAAAAGTGATTTGAAAAGTGGCGGAAAACGAATTCTCAGCCTACTATTTTCTGTAGTACTTAGCCTTGTTAATGGAGATCATAATAAGTATAAAATTGTTTGCCTTTATTTTGTGCAGTGTAGGTGCATAAAGATGTGACTGTTCTCTTCTCCATAAGTTAAAACAGGCTTTGGGTGCTAAAGAGAACCGTCATGTTGAAAAGGTTCTTTTGATTACCCACAACATTTGATTTACTTGAGCAGTGAGAAACATTATTTTTAAACCTTTTCCTTCTGGATACTGATAGCCAGGTACTTTGGCAAACAGTGAAGACCCAGATGAAATACTGCATTTCATCAGGATCTGCACTGTTTGGTTATTTAGATAAAAGCAATCTTCAGCGACCGAAATACATGTACACCATTTTATGGAAATTTTGACCTGCATCCCCTTAAAATACTTAATGAACATTTCTATACTTCTTGTATCATATGCATGAGATGCATCAGAATAAAAAGGGTTAATTACACCTTATATGTATGGATGCCTGATTACTCCCTCGGCCATAAAGCCTAAAATAAATAGTTGTGTGTTTCAGGTTACCTGACTGAGCCTATTTTTTTATGCATCTTTCTGGGATTCCCAAGGGATTTCCTAGTTTAGTCATATTGTGTCCCAATCTTCCACATGTAAAAACTTGTAACGAAATAAAAATATTTTCCTTCCTACTGTCCCTATTTTAAAATTTCATGTAACCTGAACTACATATATTTATTCTTGACATTTTGTCTGACATACTTTATTATGAATCATATATTCTTATTTCAGAGTTTGTGGTCTGATTGTCCCACAAGCTGACATGCCTTTTACTGATTTGGTGAGTAGTATTTCACAAATTAACCCGTTTACATATGTAGGCTACGGACTGAAGGAGTTTTAAAGTGAGTCGTTTTACTCCAAGGTATAACAAAAAGTTAATGGTATTTTCTTGAAGAACCAAATGAACGCTATTGGAAACTGCCGTTGAAGAGTCGAATACGCTGTGCGTAAATATGCTGGAGGCTGAAGTATACTGCTCAAAAAAAGAAATTAATTATTTAAATGCTTTTTTTTTAATGTTCATAAGGGTCCTTTTTAGTATTTTTCCAAATAAATATTACGTGTGTACCTCTATAAGCCGATTAAAAGCCATTTTAGCCGTTTCACGCTTCACCGATTTCCGTTAGGCGGGCAAGGCATGAAATTCATGTATTCACTATTACGTCATAATGTACAGGTATGTCTACTCGATAGGACAAAATTTTTAATCCTTTACTATTGTCACATAAAACTGGGATGTTTTTTTCTTCTTAAAATTACTTGTTGGTGGTTCGACAAGGGTGTAAACTTTACACTTTTCTGAAAATCTGAAATGTACACGAGATGGGTTAGCTTGAACATAACAATTGCTATTAGTTTTGTTACATATCCCAAATTAAACTTGATTAATTGAAACATTTCCTATCTAGAAAGCTATGGTTAATTTCTATCAATTTTAAACATGTAAAATCGGTCTCCATAGCACTACCAGGGCACACTGGTTGGAACCGCTGCTGTGAAAGACAGCATGGGGTCTAGTGTTAGCTACACAATATGTGTAGTCTCCCAAATGTTGCTTAGCTAGCCCTCAATTGTGTTAAGCAACCGCACCCGAATTGACGGGATGTGCCAGCGCGGGAGAGCCGAACCAAGGAAGATGGGGCCATGGTCTTCTGAAAGGTGTACAGATCGGACGGGAGTCAAATAACACTAGATGAACGATCGGGCTAGGTGTAGGGAAATGTCTCGAACCTGGTTGTATCCCATATATCAAAGTGCAAAATGAGTGATTAAATCAAATTCTTTAAAAGCTTTGTTCTTGTGAGCAGTAAAAGGATAGTCCCTCGGCGAGCAAGAACACTTTTATATAATAGATTAAATCAAAGTGCAACTACTCGACAAAGATCTATACTATTCATTGTTTGCATAACTCTTTTCATAGTGTAGAAGGAAATCAGTTTGTTAATAGGGCATTGTATAAGGTGTCACAATAACACTATTTCTGGGCCTGCTCCATTTATACGTTGTTCAGTTTTGCCATTTACATTTGATAATGGACTCTTCAGATGGTCTTGACTTTGAGTGTAATCTGTTGCCTGTCAGAAAGAAAAGGCGCATTGATATAAAGTGTTTGTTTTGTCAACTGAAGGGTTCGACTCAACGTAAGAAATTGCTTATTGGCTCTGCATTAGGTAAGGAAAAAGTAATAGAACTGTGCAATACCAGACTTGAATTCGAATCGAATGATGTATTTTGTAGTCAATTAAAGGATAAATTAGAGAAAACAGAATCAAAACCTCGCTGGCATCTGTCGTGCTATAATGGGTTTAAGTATAGAAAGAGGACATTGCTCGCCAGAGCAGATACAGTGAAGACAAAGCTATCTCCAAAAAGGTCAAATAAAACAGGCCCTTCTACTAGATCATCCACAGAAAATTTCAAATGGAAAACTACATGTTTATTCAGTGGTTCTACATGCAAAACAGCAAACAAGAGAGCACCCATGAGTAAGGTTACCGATAATCTTGATATCAATAAGATAATTGACAGTGCAAGGAGACGTGAAGATTGGTTGCTCCTCCAACGTATATCAGAAGTTGATTTGGTGGCAATAGGGGCATGCTACCATAGAAAATGCATTCAAACATATGTGTCTGAAAGAAATATACCATCTAAAGCTGCATCTGACACACAGCCATCATCTGATCCATACAAAACTGCTTTTAGTAGACTTGTGTCCAAAATTGATTCAAATATTTTCAATAGGGGAGCTGTATATGAAGTAACAAAGCTTCTCAGTAAGTATAAGCAATACTTAGAAGCAGCTGATATTAAGAAATCTACATACCCATGCCATAGGTTAAAGGAAAAACTGATCGCCTATTATGGTGATGGTATAGTTTTTAAGAAGCAGAACAGTCCAACTCACACATGGCTCTTAATGGCTAATGATGTTGCTGAATCTGCGATACATGATGCTATGGACACAGGAGAAGATGTTGACAATATAAAAGAGGATGATGAACTTGATTATGAAAGGTCCAAAATAAAAACTTTGTTTGCAGCAGCTAGTATTTTGAGGACAGACATGAAAGCTGTCCCTGACCTCAACATTCGAAAGCCAAGTGATATCAAAGAAGAAAATGCAGACAAGCTTGTGCCTGACAGCCTCTATACGTTTTTCAGCTGGCTTTTAAACAGTTCTGACACGGTATCAGAAGATCTGTCCCTAGACAAAGACCCAAATATTAATGTAAGTATGCGTCGTCAAATTCTCAGTTTAGGATAGGACCTTTGTTGGTATATTTCTGGTGGTCGCAAATACACACCAAAACACATAGGGTTGGCCTTAGCCATAAAACACCTAACAGCCTCTGAGGAAGTTGTTGCATTAGTTAACAAGTATGGTCATTGCTGTGCCCCCAAAACCATCTTAAGGTTTGAAACCAACCTAGCTGATGATAATATATCTAGTCAGGCTGAAGACAACATCATCATTCCAAGTAATATTTCAGCAGGGTCGTTTATTCAGGCAGCAGCAGACAACAATGACTTTCAGGAAGAAACCCTAGATGGGAAACTGACAACCCATGCAACCACAATGGTATTTATCAAAGGCAGGCAAATCTTTGTAATGTAGATACAGTTCCTCTCACGCATCGCCCAAAACGCAAGCAAACTAGCACATTAAACCCTTTGCCTTCTCATGTACACTCCATCAAGGAGTTCAATGTAAGCGGTAAGCGTCCAAATCCAGACAATCTTTTGGGAAATGTAGATTTGTCTTGGTATTTTACACCTCACAAGGCTTCAAAACTAGAAGCAGAACAACTTGACCAAGCATGGATATTGTGTCGCATGTGTCCTACTAAGCTTTTCACTGTGAACATTGATAATCCATCGCAATGTATCCCTGGGTGGTCAGCTTTCAATGCAAGTGCATCATCGCACTGCCCAGAACTATCCATTGTTGGATTTTGTCCGATGCTGCCAGCTCCAGCGACTGACTATTCCACTATATTTACTGTCATGGATAACTTGCAGAGAATGATGGAAAACTTGGTCAGAAGAGTTCCGTGTTAACATTTGACCAAGCATTATACTGCAAGTCTAAGGAAATCCAGTGGCGCATGGCTGATTGTTTTCAGAATTTTGTTCTACGGCTAGGGGGGTTTCATGTGGTCATGGTCTTCTTAGCTGTGTTAGGCAAAATGTTCAGAGATAGTGGGTTGGATGATGCACTTGCAGACTCTGGTGTTTACGCTTGTAACACAGTGGAGCAAATTTTCAGGGGCTCACACTATAACAGAGGAATTCGTTGTCACAAGTTAGCTCTGGAATCCATGTGCAGGTTACAATGGCTAGCTGTTATAGAGTGGTATGCAACGCATTCTGTTGATGTTGATGCAGATCAAATTGAGTCAGCAATTTCAGCTGTCGTTAAAGCTTTTCAGTCCAGTGACAACATTTCTGAGTGTGTGGAAAACCTGGCTGAAGAAACTGTAGTTGTCTCCCAATTGCTTGAGAAGTTCATGAAATCCAACAGTGAAAACGGTACCATCATGTTCTGGAATCAGTATATAGACATGGTGTGTATTCTTCTTAGGTATATACGTGCTGAACGTGATGGCATATGGCAACTTCATCTTACATCTTTAGCTGAAATGCTGCCATTCTTTCATGCATTTGACCACACAAATTATGCCAGATGGGTGCCAGTATATCTTGCAGACATGCATAGACTCCCTGAAACAGCACCGGCTGTCTATGAACAATTTGCCATGGGAAACTTTCCAGTGAAAGGATCCAAAGGCAGATTTAATCAAGTTTGGTCTGATTTGAAACTGGAGCAATCATTAAACAGGTACTCAAAAACATCAGGAGGCCTCATTGGAATAACCCGTAATCAAAATGCTGTTGACAGATGGCACATAACAGCAAGTGACCGTGCTAAGGTTTTGGAGAACATCCGTCACATGTGTGGCTTATCAAAACCTGACTCATATGTTCACAAAGAAGCAGGCCAATCAAGGCTCCAAAGAGATGAGAAAGATGTGCAAAAGCTGGCCAATCATATATTATCATTCTGTAACCCATTTACTGTTACAGGCCCCCAAATTATGAATATTGTTACAGGCGTTGTTGCAAATACAGATGTAACATCATCTCTGTTATCAGCTACCAGTCGTGGGAAGAATCTAGTAAATCAATTTGTTGAGTCCAGGCTGAAAACGAACTTAGTCGATTTCTTCCACCCACTTTCAAAAGTACAGTCAAAGACGTTCTCTTCACTTAACAAGACATCATGTGTGAAACTGAAAGACAAAACTGTTGCCTTGACTGCAGAGCGAAACCTTTTCAGTCGCCTGGTAGTCATTTCACAAAAAAGATGCATCAGTCTTCCTGATCTGTTCCAATTTGAACTGTCAGCTGTTCCATGGTCACTTGCTAAGTCAGATGGTAGCCTCGCAAAATGCAATAAAAGTTTAATGCTCCACGAACTTGAGCGCACCATTCAAATGCCTTCTCAAAATGCATTAAGCCAAGCTATGCCTACATGTTGCATTGTCGATGGAATGGCTGTAATCCAGATGTACAAGTACAGTGGCGCCAAGACATTTGGTGATTATGCAGCTATCATGACCACAGCTTTCATGCGGTTCTTGCATATATCTGGGTGCAAAAGGGTTGACATCGTATTTGACAACTATACCAACGCCAGAGGTTCAATAAAGTCATGTGAACGAGAACGGAGAGGTTCTGCACGTGGAGTAAGACAGAACATACTAAGCCACCAGACACAAATAACACAAAGGTGGGAAAAGTTTATTGCTGAGCCTGATAACAAAACAACCTTAAAAAATTTCCTTACACTGTATTGGAAAGAAAACATGCCAGGTCTTTTGTCTGAGGGACAGCAATTAGTCATTGCAGGGGGGCTGATTGATGCTTCAAAAGTGATTCCGCTTCAAACAAATCGATGTCAACAGATTTCATCTCTCTTCTGCAATCACGAGGAAGCGGATACACGGTTGGTACTTCATGCAGCTGCTGCTAGCAAAGGTGGATTTCAGAGGATAGTTGTAAGTTCTCCTGATACCGATGTGTTGATCCTACTTGTTCACTTTGCAATGGACATTGGTGGTGAACTATGGTTACGCCTTCCTAAAGGAGGACGTCTCTATCCTGCTCATTCAATTGCAAGGGCTTTAGGAATACCCTTGTGCAAGGTTCTACCACCTTTCCATGCCACAACTGGGTGCGATACCACTAGCTGTTTAGTACAGCAAGGCAAGTTGAAGCCATGGTCACTTTTAAAGGCCCATACAAATCTTTACACAGAGCTTGCTGATCTTGGCAGAAGGCCTTTAGAAGATATTTCAGATGGCATCCAACAATACATTGCCAGCATATACAATGGGTCACCTACCTTATTGTCGTGCAATGAATTAAGGTACAAGCTTTTTGCCAGGAAAGGATTACAAAATGATTCCCTTCCACCAACCACCGATGCCCTTCAGCAGCATTTAAAAAGAGCTGAACATCAAACAAAGATCTGGATATCATCACTTGATCCAAACCCATCTATACCAGACCCTAATGGTAATGGTTGGACAAGAAATGAAGATGGTGTCCTACAACCTGTCTTAATGACAAAAGAACCAATGCCAAAGGCCATAGCAGAGCTTGTTAAATGTGGCTGTAAAGCATCCCAGTGCATGCGTCGATGCTCCTGTAAAGCAGCTGAGTTGGCTTGTACTGATGCTTGTCCTTGTGAAGGTGGGGATGGGTGTAAAAATCTGTTCAAATTTGAACAAGTCAACATTCCAGATATCAGTTCAGATGAAGAATCTGATCTAGACCAATAAATGCTGTCACTATATTAATTAAAAAGCAGATGTGACTTTGGTCAAAAGGAAATGCATCATATCACCTTTTCATACAACATGTATACCAGAATGATTTGAAATACTTGTATTGATAGCAAGTGAGTACATTGTATCTATAAAGCCTTTAAACATAAAAGTTGTTGATATCAATAGAATGTAGAAGCTAATGAAATGGTGAAAGTATTAGCAGTTTATATTTCATACTAAACATTTTACAGATTATTTAAAATGAAGTTGCAACTTGTAAAATTGTATGAGAGATTCTAGAAGATATCTATATGTAATATCATATGGGTATTGAAATAATAAATTCTGTGAATTTTGTGTATACTTTGTTTTCTTTTGGTGTAAATACACATTTTTTCTGTTTAAGTGCATTTATGCATTAATTGTAAATACTTATTTGAATGAAATATCGGTTGATATATTTTGAGATGTAATGATCCATAATTTATGCATTGTATCATGTAAATAGTACAACGGGCTGTGCAATAAATGAAAATTTTTAATTGTACATACATAAAACTAATATATAATTTATACTCCCTTGAATGCTGCCACCCTGTCATGGTAAGGGAGCTTGAGTGTCCTTGAGACCCTCTGAGCTGTGCCGGTTGGGAAGTAATTCCAGGTAGATTCAATCACGCCGTTTAGGTCAGAGGTAAAGGACCAGACTAAGAGCAGCCACAGACACACACACACACACACACACACACACACACACACACACACCCTTGATTATGTTTTAAGGAAACGAGACACTGATCTTGGAGCTGGGAGACTGCACCCTTCACTATGCGCCTCATCACATTGAAGCAGACGTGTGGGCCATTATTTTACACTATGTCCAGGGGTTGAGTAGGTGTAGGTATGGAACAGACTGTGTATCCTGGTGAACAGACAGACAGACGGATGGACAACTGACAGATCATGAGTATAAATCAATATATACCCTAAAATCCGTTTAGAGACATACCTTTTTCATTCAGAGTAACCTGGTATTCTGACAAACATTTAAATAAAATGGAAATAAAGGAAATAAGAAATTTTATTTTACCATTTTAAATTAAGAGAAGATCCTGCCAAAACCAAGATACAGATACAATTTCAAACATTGCTTTTCTCCTCCAATATTTGTAAATCATATAAAGTTGCCTACTTGAAAATTATTGCGTGTTATCCAGATCAAATATACCAAAGTACAGTGTATTTTACAAACAACACATTACATTATAAAATGCAGCGTTTATTATTTTGTTTAGTATAGTTATACAAAATATGCTTGAGTATGCTCAAATTTATGATCGCTTATTATTACGATTATAACATAAACAATTATGCCTTAAACAGGTTGTTTTATGTGACAGAGTGAAAATATTTCTCATGAGGCATTTATTTTGTTGAGTAGTATACTTGGGCCTCCACCAGTCGTTTGCACAATGTTTTTAACTCTTCAACCGCATTATTGAAGAGGACACATATCGTCCTTTAAGAAAATATAATTTTCGTCATGTTATACCTTTGAGTAAAACGACGTCCATTTTTAGAGGGATATTTCAGCTCAGTCTGTAGCCTAATGGGGCCCAAATTAACTATTTGCACGATGAATAACTTTTTGTATGATTTTTTGTCATCTGATTGTTTTCCATATTACCTTTTTTCATTTTTTTCCGAAATGCCATCAGAGTGTCGAACAGTCTGGATCCAGATCAGGCTTTAAACTATTTGCAGATGTTATCAGCAGAGGACAAAAGATGCCACTAGCAGGCAAAGAGTGTAAGAGACCACTAAGACTCAAATGCAGATTACAGTGGCTGATCAGCGTCTGTACTATTTGCAAAAGATGTTCAAGTATTGAATCTTTAGGAGAAATAAATTCATATTGGCAAGACAGATTTTAGATTTTCAAGAAAAAGTGAAATTTTATTTTCGAGGGCGAGGCGAGAAGTCCACTAGGCATAAATGGATTACTTTTAAATGAGTAGTAGTTTTGATACTTAACACATAGGTGAGCAGCAAAAGTTCAGAAAAACCTGCACCTAAGTGCGGTTTCGCCAGATCCTTCTCAATAGAGGGAGGCACAGACCAAAATTTAGGCCTCTAATCCCATTTGATACATCAGCATGGGCATTTGATGTGACGTGTGTAAAATGTATCAATAGAAAGGCAAGCAGTGCAAAGCCTGACTAGAGGAGCCCGGTTTGGGCTGCAACACATTATCACACTCCGGCTTGGCAAACGTTAAAACACGGAACAGAATGTTATGTCGTCATTGTTATATACCTTCTTAAATCTTCGGTAACTGAAAGCGACCCCATCTTAACTTGCAGACAATGGCTTTGGTTGGGCTTAAATGGCAATGAAGCCCTCTGCTGCCATGTATTAATGGGAATGAAGCCCGCGGCCAGTGATTGGCCAATGATCAGCTGCATTGCAACACATTAAATTTAGATGAAATGTACAAATGTCAGCGATTGAAATGCGTCAAGTTTCTAAAAACACTTATAAGGTATATAACAATGTTTGATCAGGCCTCCCTGTCCCAATATTTAATTCTTTGCATGCTAATTTGTAAGCAAACATTTTCAAAAACGATTTTTTTTCTTCAAATTAATCTTTCAGGAATAACATTAGAGTGTCAAACAGCTTGAATCCAGATCAGCCTCTACATTCTGTCAGGTCTGATCTGGGTCCAAACTGTTTGCAAAGGTCATCAGCAAATGACAAAATTCGCTGCTAGCAGGCAAAATATTAAAGATAAATATTGTATTCTGAGTGTTTTGTGGTTGTTATAAAGTTGAACTACTAATATTTCTTCCTTCTTTTTCACTATTTAAGGGAATCTGTCCAGATATTGTGAGTATTATGTTTGCTTTTTTGGTAAAAGTAGCTTTGAATCACTATTACATACATTATTACATTAAAAAGCAGTGCCACATGCTAATTTACGTCTATGTTTTAACCCCAAAATCCAGCTTTTACTAAGGTTGTAAAACAGCTTTGTGACTTTGAGCTAGACACTAGAACTGGGCCACTAAATTTTACAACAGTTGATCTGGTAATAGCTCTTATACATAATAGCTTGGCCCTGGAAGAGGGATTATGTAAAACTGTGACATAATAAAGTGCTACACTTTTCACAACTTTTACAGTGAATATTTCGTTGAATTTGTATGCAATAATTAATAGCAATTAAACATTGGTTTTCAATGCATTAACATTAGCCAGGTTCCAAGGGAGATGATGAACCTGAATGAATGAAAAAAAGCATTTTAAGGGAATTTTAATTTCAGGTATAATTTATCAATACTATTATTATATACAAAGGAGGATTAATTGAAAAGACAAAGATGTAATTTGATAGAATTCATTTTAACAATATATTGAATCATTTTGTAACCATCAAGTAAATAGTTATTTCATTTTAGTTGATCTAAACTTTGCAGAACAACTAGATAGTAAATATATCAAATGCTTCATTTTAAAAACACACATACTTTGGATTCAAACCAAAAGAACCATACATGTACATTTATATAGCTTACTATTCAGACAGAATGGTCTGAGCAAGTTTCAGGAGCAGTCTGATCTTGGTTGACATTTTTCAGGAGCAGAATGTTTTCAGCTCCATCAATATCTTTTACCCACCTCATCAGGTTATAAATTTGACCTGGTCCCAAGATTATAAAACTTTTCCATGCTCACCTCAACTGAGCATGAAATTTCAACTGGTCATAAAAACTAAAATGCTGCAAAGGTTTATTTTGCTTAAGATCTCGAAGATGCTGTATTCATTCTGTTGATAAATCTAAACAGTTGAGTTGAGCATAAAAATGGTTTTATTTGAGGCCTATTTGAAGTTTAGGATAAGTTTGGTAAGGGTATGTGGTGTCAGAATCTTTAGGATAAATATGGTTATGTAATTTTTCTGCTTGAAGATAATGAATCCCCATGGGTATCCCTCTAGAATGACAGTGGGTAAACTGATGGAGCTGCTGGGAGGAAAGGCAGGTGTACTGGATGGAAAATTCCACTATGGAACAGGTATGTTAAGTATGCAGTATTGTATGATAAATTGCTGTCACGATATCTCTGAAAAAATTGTTGAAAGCCGTTAAGACCACAAAGAAAGAAAAAAGGATGTAGAGTTTATGAGAAGAGAGTGAATTAGGCCACATAAAAAGATAAGTGTGTTTCAGGTAACTGGTCTGAAAATTTTAACGTCTGTGAGGGTTGAACCCATGAATGTGGTGTGCATGCCTAGCACTGCAACGTCTGACACCCCTAACCATTACACCACCAAGGCATCCCCAAAAAAGGATGCTCAAGTAGCGTATATAACGAAGCCAGATCAAAAAGACAAGTGTCGTTGGTACAGTCTGAGAGAAATATCATAATACATTGCATACAAAAGCTGAAAATTTTAGGTAGGGTAGGCACACTTATTTTTGAAAAAAAAAATTCTGGAAAAAAATATAATTTTATGCATTTGGAAAGGCTGTTTTGCCTTTCAAAATGCACAAAATTATATTTTTTTCCAGAAAACCTGAAAAAAATTCTAGGTTTCATCATTTAATTTAGGAAGCGTCGGGTTACCCTAATCACAGGTATTTTTGTATTTGGCCTTACCAGTAGTTTGAGCCTAAAAAATAAGGTCTGTAAAGAGTATATAGCCAATCTCTTTGATAGTTTGTGACCATATTGACTCTTAATCCACTCACAGTCGATATCAGTTAGATCAGCAACCAAGCCCACCACCAATCATATCAACAGGCTAGTTGCCTACTTTGTAAGTGAATTTGTCTTGAGAATTAAAATCATCAGTTGGGTGCAAATGCATTGAGAAAGATTTAGTTAAGGATGGAAAATATCATGGGTGAAAGTGTTCAGGATTAATCCTAAATTCAGGATTTTGAGGCTGACTTTCCACAGAAAGTCAGCCTCAAAATGCTGAATTAGGGAGATTATAATAGCTTCTCTGATTTATTTTCATTTCATCTTTGGGCAATTGACCATTTAAATTTGAAATTGTTAACACTTTTTAAGCATACAGCAAGTTTTAAGATCTGAATCATGAAAGTTCCAAATTTTTTAAATGTTGAACTTATACCCATGAAAATATGTGTATGTAGGAAGCTATATAAAAACCTTATAATCTCTTTCAGTATTGTTTCATCATGGATCTGACATGGGTTCAACTACCTCGGCAAGGATCAACCTCATGATGGAAGTGATATAAAAACCTTACAATGTCTTTCTGTATAATTTCAGCCTTTGGTGGTGATAAAGTACTGGATCTGTCAGAAGATCTTATCCGACATGGGTTCAACTACCTTGGCAAGGATCAACCTCATGGTGGAAGTTATATAAAAACCTTACAATATCTTTCTGTATTGTTTCAGCCTTTGGTGGTGATAAAGTACTGGATCTGTCCGAAGATCTTATCCGGCATGGGTTTAACTACCTTGGCAAGGATCAGCCTCATGGTGGAAGTTATATTAAAACCTTACAATATCTTTCTGTATTGTTTCAGCCTTTGGTGGTGATAAAGTACTGGATCTGTCAGAAGATCTTATCCGGCATGGGTTTAACTACCTCGGCAAGGATTACGTCACTTCGGGAATCACAGGGTATTATTAACCAACATTTTTGTTTATGAAAGTATTCCCATTTCTGTCAAGAAATTTCCACAAATGAAATGAGTATTCTCATCTGATTAAATATCTCAATGCAATCATGTATATGATGCATGATCTAGGCCATACCTTGGGCCAATGATTTTAATGTTTCATTATGTCTGTTTGATGTTCATATATCATCACTGCATTATAACTATATCTCTAATTTTTCCATGAAAACATCTGTTCTGCATGCAGACAATTCACTTTAAATGTCAAACCTTTTTACCCTTAAACTGAAGAAAAATATCAATGAATTTGTTATTGGCTGCAAATAATGTTAAATGAAATTGTGTGTTTTATAGAGAGCCATTGTCAGCATACATATATTTTGGTCTACTACCAGAAGTTGAAACACATGAATCACTTCCAAATCAAGAAATATATCACAAAAAAATTGCAGCAGATGACATTTTCAAAACTTGCTGCTTCTTTAATACTACCAAATAAGGCTTGATATTTCATGTGAATTGTCTGCTTGCAGACAATTCGCATGGAATTTTAAGTCTTTTTTCCCCTGAAACTGAAGAGAAATATCACAAAATGCTACATGTTATGGTAATTACATGGATTTGTGTGTTTTTCAGAGAGCATTATATTTTGGTCCAATCTACTACCAGAAGTTGAAACACATGTTACTCGATAAATCAAGAAAAAAATTTCAGCAGATGACATTTTCAAAACTTGCTGCTTCTTAAATACAGTAAAACTTGTCTTAAGCCGCCACTCAAAAAGAACACCAAAATTGGTTTTCAATACCAATTATCGCTTAATGCAGGTCAAAAGTATTGCAGAATGCTCCCAGGGGAGCATTCTGCAATATTTTTGACCTTCATTAAGCTACCATTTTGTATTAAGATCTTTTGTTTTGTCTTTTTTTAAGTGGCTGCTTAAGACAGGTTTTACTGTATACCAAATAAGGCTTGATATTCCATGCATGCAGACATGCCTTATTTCCCCCAAAATGAAGAAAATATCACAAAATGTGTTGTCTGCTGCATGTAATGGTATTAACATTTATTTATGTATTTTTCAGAGAGCCATTGTCAGCATACATATATTTTGGTCCCATCTACTACCAGAAGCTGAAACACATGGTACTTGACAAGATGCATGCCAGAGCCAAAGGTCCCAGGGCAGTTCTGACTAGGCAGCCTACAGAGGGCAGGTCAAGGGACGGTGGGTTACGTCTCGGAGAGATGGAGAGAGATTGTCTCATTGGATATGGTGCTAGGTAAGTCAAGTCTTTGAATGTTCTTATCATTTACAAAGATTGCACTACATAATGCAATCAATTTGTTTAAAAAAGGGCATATTTTCACATTCTTCTTAGAAAAATTATCTGCCAGCTCATGAGATTTTGCACTTTATGCATATGTTTGCTAGCCGTTACAGTACCATTGACATTTGAGCATTTTTATTCCATATAAGCCAAATGGACTATAACAATCCACCATGAGTGTCCATGTAGGATAGAGATATCTCACCCGAGGGGTAGGAATTATAACCAGGGACTAGGCTTGCCAAGTCCCTGGTTAAATTCTGACCCTGAGGGTGAGATTTCTCTATCATATATGGACAGGCTCATGATGGATTGATTTTCTCCCACTTTTCTAAGGTTTCCTGTAGGAACATAAAACCTTAAAAAAAGAAAAGTGAAAATTTAACTTTTTACTCGTTGGATTTTCATTATTACTGAGTTTGCGAGTGTTTTTATCGGGTATTGAAATTTTGCACCTTGTTATTGTCAGACTGGAAAATGCAATTGGGGCATTAATTAAGTTGCAAAATGCAAAAATAAAATCCTGCTAGGCCCCTGTGCCATTAGCATCATATTGCCATTATTGTCACATAGTGCACGTTATGTGACGTGATGTCAGTATGTGCTCTTAACCTTGCTTAGTGCCTTTGAGTTACTTAGGCGCAATATATTGGTCTTTTGAATACCCTTTTTTCAGTAAAACAGAATATTTTACTCAGCCCATGTAAGAAAGCAGTCTATCTTACATGGGCAAAGGTGAGAGAAAGAACTGTCCTTATCAGATGGAAAAGTTTAAGACCATGATCAGACATGGCACAATTTGGTGCTGGTCTAGGTTTGCACTGTTTGCTTAAGTCTCATGAGAAAGATGATAGGCATTTATAGGTTTATTGGTTATAGTGGTATTTATTGGTTGTATTCACAGCTTTTGATAAATAAAATTTTTCAGCGTAAAATTGAAAATATTTTCTTACCTATCAGTTTTAATATATGTTTTGGGTGCTCATTGAGAGGTTCTTTTGAGTACCCACAACATATATTTTGGTTGAGAAATAAGAAAATTAGCTTGACATTACACACTCGTAGCTAAAGTCCTGTGTATTCCAATTTTAGTAATTTAAAGATATACAGTGTGTAATAATCACAAAATGGCACAGCTAGGTTTCATAATTTGAGCCGCGACATGAGATTTCCAACAATGTGGTATGTGCGATCAGCAAAGCCTCAGATCAGCCTGTGCATATGCCCAGTCTGATCAGAGCATTTGCTAGTTGCTTGAATATTTTATAGCTGTTAAGCTACTCACTGAACATCATTTGGAGTTTCTAAGCCTAACAGGTGGCTGCACAGGCTAGTCTGAATCTATACTTGTCAAAATGCCACATTGTTGGAAATCACATGTTGCGGCTCATTTGTACATTTTATATGTGTCAATTACAAGCGAAAGTATGTGCACGAAGTTCTGGTTAACTGCTTTGCTTGTTTAAGCTTGCCCAGGAAAAAGTGTGGTTAGGTGAACTGACCAACCCGCCATGACCATAACTGTTGACTTGGGATGTAAAGCAACAAAACAAACATGGTTGTGTATTAATCTTTATGTACATCTAACCGTGTATATTTCCAGTATGTTACTATTAGAGAGATTGATGATCTCTAGTGATGCCTTTGAAGTGGATGTTTGTGAGGAGTGTGGACTCATGGGATATATGGGATGGTAAGTGTTTAGTCTTTCTGTATTTGAGTGGGTAATATGGACTTCAGAAATGTGCTGGTGTACTAAATGGCAAATACATACCTAAAGGTTTTCAGAATTATGATTCAACTCAGCATTTATGGGGTTCACTTTCTGTGGTGGGACTGGCTTTTCACAGAAAGTCAGTCCCAAAAATCTGAATAAGACATATTTATCATTTTTAAGATTTGATCTTGTAAAGACAGTCTCCCCTTTTATCTCAAACATAGGTGTAAATTCTAGCAAGTTGAATAATCTAGGATCTGAAAATCTGGATTCATGAATATTTTGATTTTTCCCCATGATTTGAAATAGGCAGTTTCAGCTTTTTTGTTTACTTAATCGGTAAATCATTTGTATTTTCAGATGATTCACATACTGTAGCCAGGCTGCTTTAATAAGAAAAATTGGTGGTGATTAGAATTGTAATCCCACATGAATTGCAACACTCTGCAGATGCGGAACAGGATAAATGATCTCTTTCTTGTCTCTTACTATTCTCAAATAAAATGTTGGGAATTCTGGCTGGAATTTACAACATGCTTGTCAGAATAGCAAACAGGGGAGACCCTGATCAGACTGCTTCTTCAGAAGCAGTCTGATATGGGTCTGCCCTGTTTGTCTCAGCCTTTTTGGCAGGCAACTAGTTTAAATAATTTAGAGCATTTACCGTTATCTGTCAATTTCTGTTTCTTGTTTCAGGTGTCAGTATTGTAAATCCTCCAAGCAGGTGTCAACTCTCAAGATGCCATATGCTTGTAAACTCTTGTTCCAAGAACTCCAGTCTATGAACATTGTGCCAAGACTCTCATTGAAACGTTACAATGAAGTATGACAACAGCTACATGCTTGGATTTCCTCTGTGATAATTGGACGATCTTGTTCTTGATATCCAGTTGGATACCAAAATATTGGGATGGTCTAAAGATATACATAAGAAGATCCAAATCAAGTTCAGGGTTTGGGAGCGCAGTGGCTCAGTGGTAGAGTGTTTGACTCAAGACTGAGGGGCTCCGGGTTAGAGCCTCACCGATGTCTCTGTGTTGTGGTCCTTGAGCAAGGCACATTAATCCTTGCTTCACTGGTTCAACCCAGGAAGACCCATCCCAACATTACTGAAAGACTATTGACTGGGACATAAAGAATCAAATCAAACAAAAAAACAAGTAGAGGGATAAGACTTTATCATAGCAACCAGTGCAGATTTTGATGAAATGCCACCTCATGCTGCCCCACACATTACAAGTTGAGTTAAGATCTGAAGATTGGTTTTATCTTAGCAATCACTGCAGACCCTGATGAATGCTGCCTCATGTTGAATTTCATCTGGGCCTTTGTTTTCCAAAGAACCTGTGTAAGTGGATCCAGATTGAAAGGGGTCAACACCTCATGAACAATCTCAAATATGAAGTATTGTGTAATAAATGAAATTAGCCTGTGATGAACAGGGCAAATGCAGGGTTTTAGCATTTGTTATGATTTGTTATGTGTCAGTCCTCCAGATAAGAGGGAGCAATTAAAAAAATATTTTTCTTATTTCTCAACCAAAACATATGCTGTGGGTACTTAAAAGAACAGTCTCAATGAGACGGTCTTTTTTGAGCACCCAAAGCACATGTTTATACAGTAAAACCTGTCTAATGGGAGCGCAGTTGTAGAGTGCTTGACTAGAGACCGAAGGGAGGGGTGTTCGAGCCTCACCGTCGTCACTGCATTGTGGTACTTGAGCAAGACACATTTATCCTAGCTTAGTACTGATTTAACCCAGGAAGACCCCTCCCTACATAACTGAAAGATTTTTGATGGGACGTAAAGAAACAAATCAAACAAACAAAACAAGTTCAGGGTTAAGATCTTCTGAAGATTGGTTTTATCTTAGCAATCACTGCAGACCCTGATGGATGCTGCCTCATGTGGAATTTCATCTGGGCCTTTACTTTTCACCAAAGTACCTGTGTACATAAATCCAGATTGAATGGGGTCAACAACTCATGAACAATCTCAAATATGAAGTACAGTAAAATCTGTGTAAAACGACCACTAAAAAATAGACAAAACAAAGATCTTAATGACAAATGGTAGCTTAATACAGGTCGACAGTATTGCAGAATGCCCCCTTCTGCAATACTTTTGACCTGCATTAAGCCCTAATTGGTCTTGAAAACCAATTTTCTGTCTTTTTGAGAGTGGCGGTTATACACAGGTTTTACTATATTGTGTAATAAATGAAAATAGCCTGTGATGAACAAGGCAAATGCAGGGTCTTAACATTTGTTATGATTTGTTAATTGTCCAACCTCCAGATAAGAGGGAGCAATTCAAGATTATTATACCCCCCGCAAACTTTGTTTGTAGGGGGTATACTGTTTTCACGTTGTCCGTGCGTCCGTCCGTCCGTGCGTCCGTCCGTAACACTTTGTTTCCTTAATAACTCGAAGAGTCATTGCTGGATTTTCATCAAACCTTGCAAACGTGTTCATATATACAAGACAAATACTTTAGACAAAAAAGTAAGGGCTAGGGGCCAATTCTATTAGAGTTATTTCCCTTTGTAGTTCTAAATGGCTTTTAATATAGTGCTTTATGCTTATGCTATTATAGGCCATACACGGGCCGATCAACTCCTACTCGAAGAGTCATTTCTGGATTTTCATCAAACCTTGCAAACATGTTCATATATGCAAGACAAATACTTTAGACAAAAAAGTAAGGGCTAGGGGCCAATTCTATTAGAGTTATTTCCCTTTGTAGTATTAAATGGCTTTTAATATAGTGCTTTATGCTTATGCTATTATAGGCCATACACGGGCCGATCAACTCCTACCACAGCTTTTGATGGACTAATTTGATACTTTTCCTATACAATGTAGACACATTGAACATATGCATGAAGGAGTTTGGTTCAGAAAAAATAATTTTTGACAAAATGACAGCTGTGAGAACTTAGACAATTTTTCCCTAATAAGGTGTTTGTATATGCATAGACGGTGCCCTTATGGGCCGATCAACTCCTACCACAGCTTTTTATGGAGCAATTCGCCTATACAATGTAGACACATTTAACATATGCATGAAGGAGTTTGGTTTAGAAATAATATTTTTTGACAAAATGACAGCTGTGAGAACTTAAACAATTTTTCCCTAATAAGGCTTTTGTATATGCATAGATTGTGCCTTCATGGGCCGATCAACTCCTACCACAGCTTTTGATGGAACAATTTGATACTTTGCCAATACAATGTAAACACATTGAACATATGCATGAAGGAGTTTTGTTCAGAAAAAATAATTTTTGACGAAATGACAGCTGTGAGAACTTAGACAATTTTTCCCATATTAGGCTTTTGTATATGCATAGATGGTGCCTTCATGGGCCGATCAACTCCTACTACAGCTTTTGATGGAACAATTTGATACTCTGTCAATACAATGTAGACACATTGAACATATGCATGAAGGAGTTTGGTTCACAAAAAATAGTTTTGACAAAATGACAGCTGTGAGAACTTAGACAATTATTCTCTCATATGGCTTTTGTATATGCATGGATAGTGCCTTTATGGGCAGATCAAGTCCTACTACAGCTTTTGATGGAGCAATTTGATACTTTGCCGACACAATGTAGACACATTGAACATATGCACGAAGGAGTCTATAATTTTTGTTTCCACAGATTCTACTGAAATCTTCTTATCAAAACTAAGGTCTTCTTGTTTGAACTATAACTTGCCAAGTTTTTTCACTGACTCTTACTGTGCAGGGGGTATCTAATAAGCATTGCTTATTGACTTTTTTCATTTTTTCTTATTTCTAAACCAAACATATGCTGTAGGTACTCAAAAGAACCATCACTTGCACATCTCTTGAACTACTGTACCTAGAGCTTCGATATTTCATATGGGTATACCTTTTGGAAAGAGCTTTGTAAAAAATGAGCTGGTTCTTTTGGGCACCCAAAGCACATGTTTATACTGACGGAATTGGAAATAATCACAATTTTAAGCTCAGAAAACTTTCTTATCTGGACGTATGAGTTATTAAAATAAATGTGGTTAAATTATCTTCTTTTATATTATTAATAACAGTAAATGATCTAAAATTTTGAACACTAGGGTCATTACCGGTACCTTCGGACACCTTAACGGTTCCCAGCTTATAGCGGTTTCTTTGTTAATCTGACACTATGGAAAACTACGTGGCTGAATAGACCAATGTCTCATGTAACAGTTTACACCAAGCCGGGGTTCAGAATATAATTATTTACTATAAATACAGACCAATAGTAATGTTCCGTCGGGTGTATGGTATCTTCGGACAGGGTCTGGTACCTTCGGACACCCATGATGGTACGATCGGACAATAGCATTATCTGCCCAAAACAATAGTTAGTATGAATTACAACGAGTGCTACACTTACATTAAGCCTTTGTTTGCTTGAGAAAACGATTCTGAATATTGCAATTAACACATTTTACCTCGGACCCAGTATAACGGTGTTTATTGGCTCCGAGATTTTACTAACAAACTTTACTGTCAAGCAACTCGCCCGATTTGTTCAACTTTAGCTAGGGTGTCATCTGTGACTAGGCATTATAATGTGTCCTCGATAATGAGAGATAGCCTAAAATTTGTTTGTATATATGCATAATTTCATTTTCTTCATGAATAGTTAGTTTCCTGGCCATTGTCCGTAGCTAATGCCGCACGTGATATGCTTGTGGAATTTTAATATTTTAAGCGGGGGTGGGTGCATGTTAATTGATGTTGGTCAATTTGAAACCAATGCTTGAACAAACAACTGTAGAAATCCATTACAGTTACCATCACTGTTCTTGGGTTGTAAAAATGGCCAATATTGAAAGTCCTACATTTCCAAAATATGCCCATCATAGGTTTTAAATCAGGCCAAAATTTAATATAACATGTTATACGTACCTTTTATTTAATCAAATGCCACGTTTTATTAGAATATCTAATCATTTTTAACAATTTTAAATGCCTTCCTCAAGCCTTTAGGATGTTTGGAACAATGTGCCACTGACATTTACATTCTAATTGAGCCAGTACACAAGATTTTGATACTTATCCTACGGCCCTTGACCAACGGAGGCTCGGACAAGCCTGCGCTAGCTAATACGCAGAGTAGCCAGAGGCTCTTGGTCAGATTGGCCCGTATAAATAAAGCATATTGGTGAAGATGGAAAACTCAGATAAAAATTTAGACCTCTATTAAGCCCAGAGGTTATAAAACTTTTTCGTACTCAACTCAACTGAGCACGAAATTTCAACTGCTCCTAAAAACTAAACTACCGCCAAATAAAGAAGGGCATTGCTTTAAGTCTCTAAGCTGTTGTATTTATAATGCTAATATATGTTAAAATGCCAACGATTGTTGTCATTTTAACATTTATAAGCTGGATAAGTTTCATGCTCAGCTGGGTTGAATATGAAAAAAGTTGTATGACCTCGGGCCCTAGTCCCGTATGGACGTTTATAGAAGACGTTTGCGCATATTATATAGGATGAGAAGGCTTACAAAAATCTCGTGTGCTGGCCCAAGTTTTGCGTCTATTCGCACACTTTCCGATAGTTTCATATCAATCTCGGACCCCACTGGGTCAGAGCATCAACGAATATACAGCTCACTTAGGGAAACTGAACTGGTCAGTCTTTGCTTTCATGCGCGGATCCAGACCTCCTGGAAAATCACAATGTTGAGGACTAAAAATGAAAAGCTGTTTTCTGACAGTCAGACCTGGACCCCCCTGGCGAAAATTCCTGGATTTGCGCATGGCAAGCGCTCGGTACTTATAGCCATTGTTCAATATAGAGTACGTGATATACCTATTATCGCTGCGCCCGCTGACCTGTCACCTGAGTCATCACTTTGCATAAAGAATGTCATTCTTTGGCTTATTTTTATAAAAGGGTTAAGCTGCTGCTGGGTGGGAAAGGGAGAGGGGGCTAAGCACTGCAAAGTTTAATTATGACAACCTTATTATATCAGCCGATCCTCAGGATATGACCCTAGAAATCATATGCATTGGGGGTAAATGATCAAATATTAATGTTTCTTGTTATTGAAACACATAACAAATTAGGTATACAGCTCCAGCATACATTAAGGCTAGGTTGCGCATGGAGAATAACATCTGGTCACCTTTATACACTGGTGCAGCACTCTTGAGGGAACAAAAATATGTGTCCGATTGTACGGGTATGGGATTTGCCAATATTCGGGTATCTTCGGACAGCTAAATTGCATCTCATAATTGCCATTTGACTCAAATGTAAACTGAAAACTATATATTTTAGTTTACATAAATATATCTTAGACTCAACGGATACATAAATAATCGGTATGCAGTTATGTGATGGTGGTTTAAGCAATGTTTTAATATGCACCCCCTTGGTGCCTCTCGGAATTGGTTTGGTTTATTTTCGCGCCAAAATGGTTGCTGTTTACGTATTGGATTTTTGTCTAATCAAATAAAGTCTTATATACATGCTACAAAAGATATACAGCTAGTTGCAAACAGGTATTTTATTGGTTATTTTGGATAATTAGCGCCTGATTGATGTCACTGAAGCGCATTTGTGTCAGTATAGAAAAGCTGAAGTGTCCGAAGATACCCCACTGTCCGAAGATACCGGTAATGACCCTAGTTGCCTGCCAAAAAGGCCTAGAAAAACAGCACAGACCCAGATCAGACTGCTTCTGAAGAAGCAGTCTGATCAGGGTCTTCCCTGTTTGCTATTCTGACCAGAATTTTGTGGTTTCCAGCTCTGATAACAAGTGCTTTATTTGAGAGAGAAAAGGAGAGAAGTGTTCGAAATTTTAGAACATTTGCTGTAGCAATAGGGCGATCAATGGGTGTTATACGAGCCAGCTCAATATGCAAATGGGTCTTTTTGTATATGCATAGGTGAAAGTTAAAAAAATGTCAGATTTCCTGAACTTTAGAAATTCAAATAAAAAATCTTGCAGTTAGTGTGTAAAATATTAATATAGTTCAACGGTCAATTGTCTTTCCTTACCAACCGCAATTATTGCCATCTGCTGATAATCTTTGCAAACAGTTTGGACCCAGATCAGATTGTCCGCCATGATCTGGATCCAAACCGTTTGACACTCTGATAGTGTTTGTGAAAGAATTCTTTGAAATAGTTAATTTTGAAAAAAGTCAGCAGACGACAACAAAAGCCTGGAAATCTATCATAATGTGCCTAGTTCAGTATTTTGAGACTGACTTTCTATGGTAAGTCGATCTCAAATCCCAAATTCAGGAATAATTTGAAAACTTACACCCATGGATATGCAACCAGTGGACAACCCATTGAGTCTGCACTTCAGCACATCCTGGCCACTTGTAAGGTTGAATATGGCAGCATAAATAGAGAATACTAGGTGAGTGTCTTTTGATATCAAGTTAACCAGGCAAGGCTTCGAGAACGCTTGTTGACACTGTGAGGCTTGCCGAGCGATTCAACATGCGTTCTGGAAGCCTAGTCTGGCAAACCTGGTATCTTGTTGACACTGTGAGGCTTGCCGAGCGATTCAACATGCGTTCTGGAAGCCTAGTCTGGCAAACCTGGTATTCTATTTATCAGTTTATACATTGTTTTACTCTTGAAACTTGCAATTATGACGTAATTTTTGATATTTGTATTGATTCAGCGTCATTAGCGACGTTATTCAAAAAGTGCAACATCATCATGACCTGATAAAGGCACATGCGGTGAGATAGACAATGTTTGTCAGGCAGCGTGCAACAATGCAGTTAATATGAGAGGTAACTGATAAAATTATGAGAAATAATCAAATGAGATCCGTCAATAAACATCTTTTATTTGAAATATAAAGGTATACACATTGTCAATAAAAATCTTTTATTTGAAATATAAAGGTATACACATTGTCAATAAAAATCTTTTATTTGAAATATAAAGGTATGAACGTAACGAGTTCAGCTGTCAGACCGTAAACAGCTGATTCTGATGAACTTTAAAAATAAATGGGCCAACTTGATGAGATTTCGGTACTTATTCCTTAACAGTGCATTCTCTTTGTAAAGCTATGTTTTGGTTTCATATGAATGGACCATGTTATAAGTGAATTGTGTTATAAAGCGACAATTTTACAAAGGAATTATAGGAAATGGTCATTCCTATAACTGCTGTGTAAAATTTTATGGTAAAAAAATATGGGAGCAACAATTGAACTGTGTAATATTCAAATCAGTGTTATAAAAAGGTGTGTTATACAGGGACTGAACTGTACCTTAATTCACTCTTTAAACATACAATGCAGCTATCTAGTGGGGCTAGAGGCATACAATTGGCTAGAATGAGCCCTCACTTATGTCACTTCTTATTGTGTGTGAGTCTCCCCTTCTCCCATATGTTCAGAGTCCAAAAATTGGTCTAGGACTGAGTACTTTTGTTTTTCTCTAGGCCTGGTTCAGGCATAGTTCCAGATAAGTCAACTTTTTGCTCAAATTGTGATTATTATTATCGTATCCATCAGTTTAAACATGTGTTTTTGGTACTCAAAAGAACCGTCTCATTAAGATGATTCTTTTGAGCACCCACAACATATGTTTTGTTTAAGAAATAACAAAATGAATTTTTAATTATTCACTGTTATCTGGAGGCCTGGTTCTAAGTACCAACATCTCATGAAATGGCTCAAAATGTTAAACAATAACAAATACAAATAAAATACAACACAACTAAATTTAGTGGTTGTCCTGATGAACCTGTTTATATGCTCATTAAAAACATTGTTATGTACCTTATAAGTGCTTACTATAGAAACTTGACGTGTTTCAATCACTAACAGTTGTACATTTTATCTACATTTAATGTGTCGCAATGCGGCTGATTGTTGACCAATCACAGGACGAGGGCTTAATTCCCATTAAAACATGGCAGCAGAGGGCTTCATTGCCATTAAAGCCTGCTCAAGGACATCGTCTGCAAGTTAAAATATCGTTGTTAATGTTTTATGGAGAAATGACCAAACTATTTCAATTGCCATAAAATACGCTCATTTATCACACCGGATAGGCTGCAATTGAAAACGCTCTGAACAATCGATGAATGCGGTTTACATATTGCTAGAAACAGTGTTTTTGATTGGCATTTGTGGACAGTTGGGTGAGTAATGGCAATCAAAAACTCTGTTTATATTTTTGGGCTACGTTTGTCGATAGTATTGATGTTTTGGATTGCCACCTATCCGTTGTGGTTTCATTATATGCTTCATTCGGTGGACATTTAATTTGGATCTGCTTGTGCTTGAAAGGAAGGTATATAACAATGATGATATAACATTCCTTTCCGTATATTAACCTTTGCCAAGCCTGAGTGATAATGTGTTGCAACACATTATCACACTCAGGCTTGACAAACGTTAATACACGGAAAAGAATGTTTTATCCTCGTAGTGTAGATCAGAAGCCATCTGATCAGGATCTGCAGTGTTTTCCATGCAGCCTCAAAATAATCTGTATTTATTAAAATCATGCAACTGAACTGGCTGGAAAACAGAAATTCTATGCCATATGAATGTATTCAGCAGGACAGAGGTAAATATAAAGTGGCAGAGTATTTTTGTATGTAAATGATTTTCTGTGCATATTCCACAGAAAAACTCTCAGAAAAATCATGAGTTTTCAGCTCAGAAGGCAGGGACATCGTAGCTAAATGACAACATTTTACATGTAATGCTTTTGTGACTTCAACATGTCATATTTGGGCCTCCAGATAAGGGTCAGGGTGCCCCACTGGTCAGGGAAATTTGTTTTTTCTTCAAGGTCAGGGAAAAGTCAGGGAATTCTGTAAAATGATCAGGGAAATTAGAAAATCTTCAAAACTCCGGGAAAAGTCAGGGAATTTTGAAATCATGCTTTGTTCAACCCATCAAAACTTGAAGGAACTGATATAAGATGATGACTTTGATAGTTTTTGGGTGATTATAATATCATGCAATCCAGTTTTTCTGATGTGTTTTTCTCTATTACTTATTTTAAAGTTGAAAGTTGAACTATAACATAATACATAAATTGTATTTGGTCAGACATATGACTTATGGGAATACTTGAAGACTGAAAGGATCTTGCAACCCTTACCTCCAGAGCTACATCACTAATTTATCAAATTTCTAATTGCTTTGTGCTGTACATTATCAGGTTGGCTTGAATTTAATGGGCACACACTTATAACTCAATATATTATTCAAATGTTTAAGCAACACAATGTTACGAATATCACAAAACATGTATATGTTCTTTTCTGACATGCTTGTAGCCTGTTAATTGTCTTTTTATTTAAATATTTTATTTTTATATATTAAAAAAACAAAAACAAACATTTTTTGATACAAAGCATATATTTTTAGGATTTAGTTTCTATGTCAGAAGCAATAAATGCTAGCTGAACTGACGGCTGTAAGGGGAGGAGGAGGCAGTAAAGTGTGGTACAATGGTCAGGTAAAAATGATATTTGGTCAGGGAATTTCATTTCAGACTAAGAGTGGGCACACTGAGAGTGCATAATTGAAACTTACTTATTATTTTTATATCTCAGCCAAAACATATGCATGTTTTAAAGCTGCATAGTCTGTAACTTTTGATATTCTAATTTTGATAATAGAAGTTTCTATTTTTCAAGAATACAGTAAAAGTACTCAAATTCAGGTATCATTTTACCATTTTCATAAATTTTAACAAATTTTATCTATCAAAACAACGGCATTTATGTTAAAAATCAACTGTCTAGAATTATTGGAGGGACGTAAATAATTCCTAACATGAGAAAAATCTCCTGTTTTTATAAGATAAATCACTGTTCCATGCAGCTTTCAGCTGTATTGAACATATTTATTGTGAAAACATAACTTAATTCTATTTTTACAAATGATTGAAAAAGAAAATATTTTTTTCGAAAAATGTTCATAGTTACAGATCTAGTCACTTTAAGAATGACATTACGAATATGTGACAAGTACTGTACTCTGAAGAGCTGACTCATGTTAGCTATCCAATCATCATCCAAATCTTCAAGAATTTATTTCGTGCAATGACATTATAAAGCTTATTTCATGCTCAACTCAACTGAGCATTAAATTCATCATGCATATAAATGTTAAAATGCCAACAATTGTTGGCATTTTAACACTGATTCGCATGATAAATACAACATCCAAGAGTTTGAAAGCAAGAAAAGTCATATTTCAGCATTTTAGTTTATGAGCTGTTGAAATTTCATGCTCAGTTGAGTTGAGCATGAAAAAGGTTTTATAACATCGAAGCGGTGTGTGTGACTAGGCAGGCAGGTTTGAGCCTCATCAAATGCCATGGTACTGTTGTCCGCCCCATCATGTGGTTAGGCCAAATAAAAAATACCTGTGTTTAGGGTAACCCTGCCCTACCTAAGTTCATTGCTGAAAAATAGAAATTTTTCAGGTTTTCTGAAAAAAAAAAATTTTTTTTTAGCATTTTGAAAAGCCTTTCAAAATGCATAAAATCATTTTTTTTTCAGATCTTTTTTTTTTAAAAAATGTGTGCCTACCCTACCTAAAATTTTCAGACCTGGTACCCGAAACACACATATTTTTTTCATTTGGCCTTATCTGGATTACATTAGCTGCTTCTCCATAAACATATAACCCTGTAAAAACAAAAATAAATTAGAAGTGTGGAGGTTCATCTGGAAGAGAGTTAGACTGGGGATGGAAGAGTTGCTAGTTCGAGACTCAACAGAGTCACAGTGTTGTGTCATCTTATCCGCTGTTTAGTACTAGTTCATCTTCCGTGACCCAGGTGTGACCCATTCCGTACCCACTGCATTCATCATGAATGAGGAGCGCAGTGGCTCAGTGGTAGAGTGCTTGACTCAAGACCAAGGGGCCGCGGGCTCAAGCCTCACTGCGTTGTGGTCCTTGAGCAAGACACATTTATCCTAGCTTAGTACTGGTTTAACCCAGGAAGACCCTTCCCTGTTTAACTGAAAGATTGTTGATGGGACGTAAAGAATCAAATCAAACAAATCATCATGAATGTAGAGGGTACCGAATGGGTCACACCTGGGTTAAAGAGGATGGTACTAGTTGAACCCAAGAACACAGGAAATTGTCCAAACATGATTGAAAAATTGTTGACTGGGACATAAAGAATAAAAATAAGATTTTTTTTATAAGATTTGTTCTTTGAAATCTCAAACTCAACTTAATAACAGAAGTTGGTATAGCATATAAGAATCCATCATGAGTGTGAGGGTGGGATAGAGACATCTGTCCCTAGGATCACCGATTGGCATCACAAGGCTTACCGAGTGATGACAAACAGTGATTGTGAGGGACAGATTTTTCTATCCTATCATCTCCTCACACAAATAATGATTTTTTTTTCTTGCTCACCACTAAATACCACATTTTTTGCTTGAAAAACATGAAAAGGGCTTCCAGAAAATCCTCAATATGCTGAGATATGACATGGTGACTTCATTTTAACATCACAATGACGTCACGGATTGGCATGTGGCTGACGCGTGGCTGTTCAATTTTTATCTTTCCCGCAGGCTGGTACAGATATGTGAGATAGAATTTTCTCACATGGGTAAAAGCAACGGAAATCCCGATCTGGTGTGCGAGAATATCTGTTCTACACCCTTTCAATATTAGCGCTAGAAGGGAGTTTTACCCAAACTTTGACACATAAATGACCAGCTTTATGGAAAAATGAATTATCAATCTTAAAGAAATTATATCCTAAAGGATTTACCCATACAGATTGATACAATGAACTTTGGATGGGCGATTGTTTATTTATAACTTCCAAATAAAATTGTATTTCTCCCACTGAAAATCATTTCCATTGGTGAAAGTTTTCAGGATTATTCCTGAATTCAGGATTTTTAGGCTGACTTTCTATGCTGAATTTAACAGAGTATAATAGCATCTCTTATTTATTTTCAGTTTTTCTAAAGACTTGACCAGTTGAACTGAAAATTGATGATATTTTGTAAGCATAATGCAAGTTTTGAGATTTGAATTTCTTAAGTTCAGGATTTTTGAAATTTAGAACTTTCACCCATGCATTTTTGTCTAAGCAAACATTATACTGCATTTCATCTCAACCTTCATTGTTTGCCAAAGTAATCATTTAGGAGTTGTCAGTATACAAGGGATTAAGAGGGCATGACCAAACTTAAGTAAGATGGAGTTAACAATCCCCAGAATAATATGCATTTTATACTTTGTACTTTTGTAGTCTTAATTGCAAGGAATATAAACTCAGATCAGACTGCTGATCAAGGTTCAAACTGTCTGCTTCTATGAAAAAAAAGGCATTCTAATGATTGCCATAGGGCCAGTTAAGCAAACTTTTTAGCGTAAAATTGCAATCATTTTCTTATCCATCAGTTCAAACATGTGTTTTGGGTGCTCAAAAGCTCAAAAGAACCGTCTCATCGAGACGGTTCTTTTGAGTACCCACAACATATGTTTTGGTTGAGAAATAAGAACAAGACCAAACTCTCTCAATGTGTAAACAGTCGATATGCAAAGTTCAAATAAACAGGAATGAAATCAGATTACACCCAAATTTCCCAATGTAATGCACAGTTAGCATATCAGATGGAAAAAATGTCTAAGTTCAACACCCGTCAAAAATGAGAAAAAATTTATGAAACGTTCACAATATAGGAATTGCACATCTTCAATATGTGAACAATCATAAGGCAAAGTTTGAATTAAAAGGAATGAAAGCTTTTGGAGTTACAGATTACACAAACTTGGCACCCCTAAAATGTTGCAGATGGACGGACAGATAGGAAAAATGTCTAGGTTTAACATCCATCAAAAATGAGAAAAAACAATGAAACAATCTCACAAAAAAGGAGGTGCACATCTTCAATGTGTGAACAATCATTATGCAAAGTTTGAATATAAAGGAATGAATACTGTTGGAGTTACATATTACACAAACTAGGCACCCCCTAAGCATTTCAGATGGAAAAAATGTCCCAACACCCGTCAAAACTGAGAAAAAAAATATGAAACGTTGCACAATATAAAA
>OZ026517.1:103194816-103450704 GCA_964019695.1 Loripinus fragilis | reverse complement strand
TCTATCTATCTATTGTTGTTACATAACTGCACCTGCGACTGTCCGACAAAGGATATGCCGCCGCCATGTGTCTTCAGCAGCAGTATCCAAACACAGTCCAGAGCCTAGTTCAAAGGCACCGCGGTGTCACGTGACTTTAATTGTCGCGCGACGCGCACCAAAACGCAGACACTTTGTCAGAAACGTGAAAGCATGAGAATGATGAAGTTGGTGGTATTTACTGTTTTGATGTTTGTTTGGATATGTGAAGGTGGCGTGCCCAGCACGTTAGATGTATGTTCATGTGCCAGTGACGGGGATACCTTTGATTGTAGGTTGGTGCGAGGGACCCGAATAAGTGCTAGTGGCTGCATAGGAAATTTAAGGACAACCGGACCAGGCTTTGTAACGGACATCGAGAATGGATTACTTGACAAATTTCAACGAGTCATCATTGAGAGGACCACACTGAACTGCGACAGCGTCATTGGTGTCCGGGACGATCAGTATGTTGTCATGGATAATGTGGTGTGTGTGGGCGATTCCATGACATCGACGCCGACGACGACTCCAAGAGCTCAACTGACAATGGTAAGTTGTTTATTTTTCAAGGACACGCTCAAACAGAAAACACCTCAAACAGAAAACATTTCAATAAGCCTTGATAAGACTGCACGAGTGCGAATGCAAATCTGGGGCCGACATCAAGAATACCGCAGATCCTAAACAATGTAATTTTCTTCTTCTTATTATTATTATTAGTTTTAGTAGTAGTAGTAGTAGTAAAATTATTTGACCTATGTTCTTAACATTGGGTGCTCATAAGAGCCGTCACATTGAAACGGTTCTTGCGAGTACCCACACTTGGAGATAATAGGTGAGACCGAATCTCAAACACGTGCTTGTGTGCTCAAAATAACCGTCGCATTGAGACGGTCATTCTGAATATCCAAAAGCATGTTTTTTGAGTGTATTTTCTAAAGGGGCTTTCACATCTTGAGTCTGACATTGTATATTTTAATTTTTCAGGAACCAAGACCCAGACCACCACCACCAGCTCAACCAGTTAACGACGACGACGACGATGATGACGATGATGATGACAATAGTGATAGTGATGCTGACTACAGTGATAGTGATGCTGATGATGACGACAACGACGATGTCGAAACTACTACAAACAACACCGTCTCGACAACAACAACGACGACGACAATGATGATAACGAGTAAGTTGCAACCTTTATGGAAATTATAATAATAATAATAGTAATAATAATGAAAATTATCATTATTATTATTATTATTATTATTATTATTATTATTATTATTATTGTTATTATTATTTCAATGAGACAACCACGTGTCTTGAAGTCAACCCTTCTTCATAGAAATAAATAAGATGATAAATAAATAGATAGAGAAATGGATAAATAAATAAATAAATAAATAAATAAATAAATAAATAAATAAATAAATAAATAAATACTTGTATCTACAGTGCAGCTGACCAGTAAAGTGTGAGGTTGGAATGGGTGCGAATAAACCAAGACTTGCTCATAGCCTAGATTTAAAGTTTAGCCTAGGAGCTAGTCTTGGTTCAGGGTCGGACATATAGTAATACATTTGCTCTTTTTTTCAGTTGCAGCTGTCACAGCATTTGGAGACTGGTTGCTGGTTGTAGGAGTCGGCATCATCGTGACTGGAGCTGGTGTTGTAGTGATTATTAGAATGAGGGCTCAGAGGCAACGACGACGACGACAAGAGCAACACCAGCAATCTCATCAACCAATCCAAGTGGGTGACGTTTCATCGACGGATGACCAGCCTCAGAGAACATATGTACTGCGCTCTTTACCCCGATCACCGAGAAGGAGGGGTGTGGACTCATCCTGTGAGTCAGTGACTTTATTCGCGGTGGATGACAGTGAACTGTGAATTGGGACTTGGTGATGTAATAGTTCCAGATAAACAGGAGTATTGATGTTTTCATATCGCCAAAACCATTGATCAATATACCTTATGGATGTTCATTAGTATCGTCTCTCTTTGAGATTATTCTGATGAGCATCCAGAAGATATGGACCAAAATGAAAAGATCTATCTATCTAGCTTTAATACTTCGGCTTGTCTGGAGCTATGGATGTGTAAATAATGAGTTTTTAGTGTTCTTTGTGCTATTTTCTTTTTTTTATTTTTCTAGCTTCGATTTCTTACCCCTTTGATTATGCAAGTACTTTGGCAAACAGTGAAGACCAGGATGAAATGCAGTAGAATGTGGATCTCATCAGTGTCTGCACCTTTTGCAAAAACAAAAGACTAAATGTTATATAACCTGTGACGCCTCAAATAATTTTTACAACCAACCACCCTGTTTAAAATTTGATCATTTTAAGGTACCCTGTATTTGCAATCAATTTCTGAACCCATTAATGCCTTAGATGTCAATTATTGGGACCTTGCAACCAGTGAAGACCCAGATGAGCTACTTTCCACCAGGATCTACACTGGTTGCCATACTGAGAAAATGTAAAAAAAAAAAAACATAATTAGAAAAAGTGACCGACCTTTAAAATAAAATAATGGACTCTTCCAAAACAATGATAATTGGATTGCATAATTCATATGGCATAAATAAAGGGAAGAAATTTCACCAAGTAGGGAATAATATAAAACTGTTTGGATTTATCCTTAATAATCAGACATGTTCATTCAAATAGAGTAATTCCGGATCAGCCTGCTTCTATAGGAGCAAACTGATCAGGGTGTACTTTTTTTGGCACACAGACTGTGATATCTGAAGAAGTTGCCTGCTAAGGTCATCTGCTGATAACTAATGCATACACTTAAGACCACAGTATTTGTCCCGATCAGGCCGAACAGTACGTCAAATACGACGTGTCTGATCTGGATTAAATTGTTTGACACTCTAGATGGTTACTACAGAATTAACTTTTAAAAGTCAACTTTGATAAAAGAGTATATCAGCAGATGATTGAACAATTTCCAGTATACAAAGTATTAAGGGTAAATATAGCTCGGATTAGTGCACGATGTCAATGGGTGGGGCAGGGGAAATAAAAGAAGACTATATCAATGTGGTGTTTTTTGTTTCTTTCTTTCTTTCATTTGTACACTGTTTTCATTCAGCCAAACTGTCTTTTCAAACATTTACGATGGCTAAAATGAACTGATTTTCTGGGTACACAGAAATCCTCATTTTCGCTATTGAAACGGACTACTCAAAGTTGAATTCAGACATCTTGTTTAAGTTTTAAAACTGACTAAAAAAAGATGGTTTAGCTGGATACAATATTGTATAAAAACTTTCAAGCACGAGCAGCATTTCAATTATGGGTCACGACGCGAGAAAACCGACTTGGTGGTATGTAATCAACAAAGGTGCCAACTAGCCTGTGCATCTGAGCAGTCTAAACAGCACCTTTGTTATTCAGTTCCTGGAAAGTATTAGATCTCCACCTGCTACATGGAACATTTCAAAATTCTAGCAGCAGCTTTACAGGCCGGTTTGAGCCTTACTTGTTCCCAAACCCCGAAGACGGTTTTCTCGCAATATGGCCCATATTCTACCAAAGAACCGCAGCCACAGGGTATACTGTATGATCAGTTGCAGAAACGATCATTCGTACATATACATCAGCAACAACAACAACTAAATAATATCCATATAAAAGTCTTGCTGCCTGTCAATATGGTCTCCACCTACCGACTTCACGTTTTTCTTTGCACCATTTTCCTGGGCCTCGATCACTGATATAAAAATTAGAAGGGACGTTGATTTCTCGCAAAACTTGCAGAAAAGCTCGATACCCTGCAGGTCTACCCGAAAACTGGTCCGATACAGACGATTCGAGAAGATCTAGAATGTTCGATTTGGGGTCGATTATTTGGCCCCTTATAAGTACATTGCCTCTTTGATTTAGGTTCAAGACATCACTACCGAAATGAATAATAAACAGGAAGAGTTTCCGCATTTTTTTCATGATCGGTTTCGGATAACTGCACTGAATGATTTGTAAAATCTTCCCCTCCACGTCGTCCACATTGTAATGATCGTCATCTCCGCCGTAGATAACACCCATTTGACCCTCGTTAGGTAGACGAGAGTCCTCATTTTGACACTGATTCTGTTCGCCTTTATCGACATTCTCATCATCTTTGTTCTTTGGCGGGGTCGTCGTCGTCGTCGTTGCCTTCTGATTCCGAATTAACTGCTGGTACTGTGTCTGGGGTATTACTATCAGCCGCCTGATCCCGTCGGAATCCATCCCCTAAAGCTGTATTGTGACTAAAAAACACAGCAAGCAAATGTTTCACGGCGATGCTTTGTCCCAACAAAGCAGTCTTCTTTTCGTCCGTTCGGAAATGCTTAGAAGCGAGCTTCCTTAAAACGCTCCTGTAGCGCTGCAAGCTGGTCAGCTCTGAATTCGTCAGTTCAAATACTCCACTGAGAATGTTGTAAGCAATTTCTGCCAAAGCAGTGATCTGATCCGCCGATGCCGTCTCTAGTAATGACTTTCGTTGGCCACTGCTTGTGATTGAGACAAGATATCGCAAAAAAATATTATTACGTCTCACTCGATCCATATCACGCACAGCTCAAGGCGGGATTCCATAAAGTTTTAAGCTAAATTCCTCGACAGTGTATCCGACTCAGCTGATTTCGTAAATGATTGGAAACTGTCCAGGCATCACCCTGCTCCTAAGCATATAGTTTCTATTTGTAGACCTGGGGCTATTGTCTATTATCAAGGGATTACCGAGGCTGTTTTCACTCCTTACTAAGTCGTACACTTTCACAAAATTTCTGGCCTTGCTTTTATGGGCAAAAAATTGGGAGCCAAGAATCGATAAATGTCTCCTGTCGCGAAGCGTGAATATGCCGATATAATGCAAGTTGGTGGATATAGTTTTCGAGTATTTGGCACACATAAAAATATTGTGCGACGTCATAATGCAGCTTATGTTGAGGTGATGGCTTAGCATAATGGTAAGATCGCATACAGATTTGCTCTGTATCAGCTCGTGATATAAGTCATCAAAAACGAGCAAAAGATGCCCACGTGTCTGTGCCGACCACTCTTCTATCGTCGCTCGTTCAGGTAAGCCCTGATAGAAGCTGATGTTGGGTACAGTTTCCCCCATACGACGAAACAAATCCTGAAAAATATTGTAACAGACAATCACTCGCTTTGGTGGCTCAGTAAAAACGCCCTCCGCCTGTTCAAGCATTTTCGTAATGTACGTAGTTTTGCCACAGTTATTCATCCCTATAAAGCATATGCTGCATGGGGTCACAAACTTCAGGAGAGACTCCTTCTCGAACCAATCTTTAGCAGTATCACGACAACTAACAGAATGCATCGCGGTATCGCTGTTTGAAACTCGGCTGCTGGCGTCTGCTCCACATAAGCGGCCGCTAGTCGCACCATCGCAATCGCTATTCTCCGTATGCGACGGCGAAATCCTGCCAGATCCCGCGACTTCTGTGGTATAATCATTGTCTCCTTGTCCGCTCATTTAGCACACTGGTCCTCGCGGAAAACGAATCCTTCCGCCTGTGCTTCTCACGCCTCCGTACTGCGATCCGCTTCTAAATCTCGTAGTATTTCTATTAAATGTCTACGGGCTACTGCAGTCTCGTATCTCAGCTTGTGACCAGGTATGAATCGCGACGCAAAAACTTCGTTTATGATGACCAACAGTGTTAAACATACCATCTTGACAGACGGCAAAACGATCTATCCATCATATAAACTAATTTTCTACAACAAATGCCCCAGCCCATGATAAAATGGTACTTATATCGACGACGACGACGACGAAGACGCAGCATTCTGACATAGTGCATGCATGCATGCATGCGCAGCTATCTACCCAATGAGGCTATATGTCTAGTTAATCAACAGCAACAACTTCCATACTGTATGTGTGTGTGTGAGCGAACAGCGAAGGCTCCGGGTGCAGTCTCGCCAGAGCCTTCGCTGGGCGCCTATCTCATGAGCTGGCTCAAATCTCCGTATTAAGGCCCTTTTCGGTACGTAGTCAGTCTCTGCCGGTATCAATACCTTTATTTTAAGAAATTCCTTTCGTTGTCTCTGCTGCATCAATATTGGCATATCACACCTTTGTGTTAAGAAATCACCCATTGTTTCGAACAAAAGGATTAAGATTATAACGCATTCTTTCAGGAACAATAGAACAAAAGAACAATAGGGAACCGGAACCCGAAACTCCTGCTCCACCAGCAAAACCTATACTACTGGTCATGACAAAACCTGCCTCGGGCTTTCCGACCAGGTCTACTGTCTAACACAAACCAGACTGTACAGACGCAGATGGCTCTAGTATTGAAAATACCTTTGTTATCGCATATGCAAAAAGCAGATTTTCTCATGAAGCAGCTCAACTCAGGATGAGCTATTGCGTTCAAATTGCAAAGAAGAGATTTTATTGAGATGTATAACATTTAGATTGTTTTGACCGAGAAGACAATTGATTAAAAAGACTGTAAATAGGTTTGTCTGTTTTCTTTAATAGAGTGCTCAATATATAAGTTAAGACGTACCACACATGTGCGGATCCAGAGGGGGGAAAGGGGGTCCGGACCCCCCTGGAAAATTACAAAAATATAGGGTTCCTTAGCAATACTGGTCCGGATCCCCTGAAAAACCACAGCTACCAATCCAGCATTTAATATTGGGCCATTATCATCCCGCTAGCAAAACGCCATTCAAATGGCGTTTCGCTGGCGGGCCGATAATGGCCCACTTTTAGTGGCATTTCGATCCTCTCTCAATCCCATCAACCAAAAAAAAAGAACGCTGTCAGTGTTGGACCCCTCTGACAAAACTTTCTGGATCCGCACATGCCACAAGTCCTTATTCCAGGAGTTAGAAAGTAAAGGGATAACATGCATAGATCCAGATAAGGAAATTTTATTTGCGTAAAATTTTTATTATTTTCTTACACATTAATTTTAACATATGTTTTGGGTGCTCAAAAGAACCGTCTCATTGAGATGGTTCTTTTGAGTACCCGCAACATATGTTTTGGATTAGAATCAAATTTCCCGGTTGAATTAGTTAAAGAGCATGGAACTCCTGCCTGGTTTAATGAGAAATATAAAATAATTTTCCAATACACACTCTTATATGGAGGCCTGAATATGGATCAAAAATAATGGCGATGATCAGCTGCACAATTACCGCACAGCTGATCTTCACCATTTTTCCCATACATGTATATAAAAAGGTTTTCTCATGACATGACATGACATGGCTCAATTAATATGAAGCTAAATTAGCTTACAATGTATGCAGTTACAGTTTCAAGAGCAAAAGGTTTCTAGGAATCCTCATTTCAAAGATTTCTGGACATAAGTAAGAATGGTGAAAATTAATTAATTTGGCTGTAAGATCAGCCCAGAAATGATCGTCAAAGGGAATTCGGACTGTAAAAGTCTCTTTACTAGACCAAACTACAAAATCACAAAATTTTGTACCAGTCACTCCCATCTGCATTTGAATTTGGTTATAGTATTTGTGTGTGTTTTTTAAGGTGATCTGGTTCTCATCATTGATTTCTAAGAAAAAGTTTTTCTTCTGTTGTTTGGTAAATTTTTCATTAAAGTTAGATATGTGTTCATTTTCTAATGACTTAGGGCATTTGATTTCTAAAATACCATAAATGGTAGGCTCATCATGGTCCATAATCAATCAATCCGGACTGCAGGCCAGCTCTGGATCTATGCTACTTACCCAGAAGCCAGTTTCAACAACCATACTACTATCAGAATTTATCAAGCTCTTGTAAGAATCTCTTGCTATTTTTTCATGTTTGATGCCATACTGTAAAGCAGGTGCACTAATTGGATCTGTTTTCCAAAGATGCCTGTTTAGAAAATTCATGATAGCCCTGTCAGATTTAAGAGACACAACATCCTTGCATGTTGATGCTGTTAAACGAACATGACGTTCATTAAACCAGGCAGGAGTACCTTGCTCTTTAACTAATTCAACCGGGAAATTTGATTCCGACTTAACTTTCAAGTTCTGTATAAATTGTTCCCTCTGCTTATTAAGTGTAGTAGTATGATCATCATCAGGAAAATAATCTTTATAATTATACTTCAGTAAAGACAGCCACATGCAATAAACCTGTTTGTGATTTTGCAAACAATAGAGCAATTTTCCAGATTGTTTCTCTTCATCAGTGCAGCAGGTGACTTGAGCCCGTGGGTCATAATTTATAATACCATGTACTTTTCTCTTCTTTGGACTTGGGTAAACTGACTCTTGCACTTGTTTAGGAAGCTAATTTGACTTTCTGCCTTGGTTCCAAGCACAAGGAAGAGATGTACAACTTTGTGGGTCAACTTTTAGTGTATCACAAGTATCAATGTAATCTACAAGAGCATACAATAACCCGGTGACATGGCTACACCTGCCCATTGCTGAAGCACGGCATGTACAGGATGCATCCCTTACAAAACCAGAGTGCTGTGATAATGTAGCAGTCACATCATAAACCTCTGAAGTATACGAAGCCCGTACTTTAGATTTTAAAAAATAATGTCCACTCTTAGAACTGTCTTGCATTTTTTGGACATTTCCACTGGTGAAGTACTTCAGTCCTTTTCTCAATGGTTTGGCTGTATGTAGGTCTTCAATATCACAGTCATCATCACAGCCATCATCACTATCAATTCCATCATCAAAGGTGTCTTCATTGAGGAATTGAACAGATTCAACAATATGGTGGTGAATATGTCCCTTGTTGAAATGCTTGGGCATTTGTGGTCCATGAGAGGGGAAATTTCCCCATCCACTATATGGGAGAAGTGGAATGCCTGTATTTGTTTAAATCTGTACATTTTGTTTAATTTTCCCTATTTTCAAGGGATGCCACTTTCCTTCGTCTATGCTGATTGGTATATTGTCTTGTTCCCCTGCTGATATGCAGCTTTTCATCCTGAAAATATATTAAAAAAACGTGTAAACCCATAACCCCTATAATGCCTACATCAGGATAACATGTCTGTGTGATTTATACCCCCTAACATCCCACTTTTATATAGTACAACTGGGGTTAACATGGGGATTGGGGGTAAACAAAGCTTTCTTACAACTTTTCACGCTAAACATAGACTGTGGGTACATGTTCGAACTGCCTCATTGAGGCGGTTCTAACGTATACCCACAATCTATGTTTAGAGCAAAATAAGAAAATTAATTAAATCTTTATCTAAAATTTTTCATTTTTTCTACCATGAAAAATCGCTGTATATTGCATGGACGCGTTTTCGTAACATAGTTTTAATACTGATCAATACTGCATGAACAGGCTCACGAGAAAACATGTCTTCAGTGTTTCAGATCAGGTCTGACACAAACCATTACTGGGCTGTGTAATTCACAACATTTTTTTTTGCTCTTTAACAGAGATTGTGGGTACAATTTACTATCACCTCATTGCTGTGGTTCTAATTGGAACCCACAATCTAGACTATGTTTTAGAACAAAAATAGTAAGCAATAAATATATACCCCTGAACAGGACTTTAGTTAAGAGTGCGTACCAAAATATTAATTTTCTTCTTTCTCAACCAAAACATATGTTGTGGGTACTCAAAAGAACCGTCTCAACGAGACGGCTCTTTTGAGAACCCAAAACATATGTTAATACTGATGGGTAAGAACTTATTTACAATTTTACGCTCAAAAAATGTTTATCTAAACCTATGCTGAAGTTAAATATATAAAAGTGGGGTACAAGGGGGTATAACTTACACTAGTTATCAGTGATGAAAGTGGAAATAAAGGTGCTGATCAGCATCTGCTTCATTTTCACATGTGCAAAAAAAAAATTCTCATGATACAACGCATACAATCATGGTAACCAGAAGGTTCTAGATTGTCTGGGCATGTTTACCTGGCTATGTGTCTCTCCAATGCATTTTTTCTTTCATTTTGAAAATCTTCAGTATAATTACCATGCACAAACCAGGGTTTGGGACTGGGAGTCCGGACCCCCTCAATTCAACCCCCCCCCCTCAAAAAAAAGAAATCTCTTGAATCTGGACCTACCCTGGTCTGGAGGTGGACCCCCCCCCAAAAAAAATATCAGAGTACCCCCCCTGGGCCCCCCCCCCCGCCCCTACCTTGGAAATAATTTCTACTGTCATTCTCCTCCCTTCCGCTGATTTATTCAAGAAGGGTTGTTGTCAGTTACAAGCGAAAGTATGTGCACAAATTACTGGTTAACCGCTTGCTCAAGCCTGCCCTGGAAAAAGTGTGGTTAAGTGAACTGACCGTCCCGCAATGACCATAGGCTAGCTGTTGACATGGCACGTAAAGCAACAACAAAAAAAAATTATTAAAGTTAGGGCGGAAATTTACCCCTGTAAAAGCCCTGGTGAAAGAATATCATTTGGCATTTCACCAATAAGCTAACATGATTCTTGGTTGGATTCACGATTACTGGGTACATTCCGAATACAGATTCATGCACTGCTGAGGCAATTACACATTTAATTCCCGGGATTTGACCAGATAATCATAAAAAACTATTTGCAGACTTGAAGAAAATACACGATGATATCTTAAATATTCGGATTCTTATATAATCTAAATATTATATCGGTGCTTTATCCGAAACGCACTTTTGCTGTTGTGTTTTTCGGAGTGCATGACCTTTTGTTTACATGAAATGTGTCGAAACAAAACAACTTACCTTTGAATGAGTTTACTCCGATTGCCTGTTTTGCGAGGCCTCGGCATTCCAGCCATCTTTGTAACTGAATATTTGAATGTTTTTCAATCGACTCGTACACTAATTTCGCCCCAGGAACATCAGATTCGCGCAAAACAATGGATTGAAATGCAATGAAAGTTGCCATATCTGCCGAATGTTTGTCCGAATGACTTCATCGGCTATTTTTAGAATATGATAATTTTGTTTTGTTTGATTTGATTCTTTACGTCCCATCAACAATCTTTCAGTTATAAAGGGACAGGTCTGCCTGGGTTGAACCAGTACTAAGCTAGGATTAATGTTCTTGCTCAAGGACACAACGCAGTGACGCCGGTGAGGCTCGAACCCGCGGCCCTTCAGTCTCGAGTCAAGCACTCTACGATGATATGATAATGATTATACATGTAATTACATAGAATCTAATGCTTATTTTGCCCTCAAATATTTCATGATTGAATAAAATACAAAAAATAAACGTTACCTCCAACATATCCGAGATAAAAACCTTGATGCCATGTTGTTACACCGAATGCTCCGAACACAATGGGGACTATGGAATTTTCCCGCGAAAACGCGGACCAAGGCGCAGACGACTTTACACTCGATATACTTTTACTCATGGGAAAATACACTTTTGTGTAAGTTATACCTGACGCTTTAGTCAAGGAACGGGGACATGTTGATTTTTGCTGAATTCTCACTTTTCTAATGTAAAACAGATGTTGGGAATTCATTTTTTACCGTTTCGCGAATAGCGGACGTCCGCGATTCGAAGTAAGTCCCCGATGTGTGAGTGTGTATTTTCACTTACGTCCCCGCTTTACCCAATCAGCAAACACACACACACACACACACACACACACACACACACACACACACACACACAGTAGCGATGTAGTTAAGGTGAAAAGCAAAAAGTATATCTTAAGACCCCTAGATACTGTAAATTCGGAAATTTTCGCGAGTTTTTTTTTCGCGAAATTTTCGTGAAAATAAATTCCTTGCAAAATGGCGAAATCACTCTGTCAAATCACTGATATAGGTAAATCATTTTTGGTCGCAAGTATGTCTTTAACGCTATTAGCGAAAATAAAATTATCGCGAAAACTTCCGGATTTACAGTAGCTACATATGCATATTAAAAGATGTTATGACTCACTCTGAAAAGCATCAAAGTATTATGAAACTATTTATTACCAATTTTTGCCAGAGCCTGTTCTGTTATTGTTATTAGGCCTCGAGACCAAAGCCTGACTTCTAGGTTTGCAAACAACAAAGGCAACAGACCAGCTTGCACATCCACGCAGACTGGTTGGCTGTTTATTTTTCTTTTAAAGTATCATATCTAAACTTGCTACAGGTGAAATTTCAATTGTTTAGCTAGTCTCTGTAGCTGAGGAGACTGGTTCGAGTCTTGTTTTGTCAGAAACCAAGAAGTCATGGGCCAAATTTATATTGTGCAATGATACTCGAAAAGTTACCTTAATTGCTGCAGGTGTGTTGCTTCTAAAATGCTTAAAAAATGCTAAAAAGTATTAGAATTGTCTTTTGTACAAAGTCGTCTATTTATTCAGGTTATTTTTCCATACTGTTTTCATTGATAAGAGTAAAAATTCTTCAAACGCCGCTACGCATTGTCTTTGAACATTCAGGATAAAATGAGCTGGCTTTTCCATGGATTCAGCTGACATATCATTAGGGGTTCTCCATCTAGTCATCTGCAAATATATGTAAGCGTTATAAGTACTACTAAAACATGTCCGTGTATCTATGATAGTATTATCCTTTGTATACTGATTTTAATTAAGTTGCTGTACCTAAATATACAATGGATCGCTCAAACTTCATGCTTTTAGATGCTGAAATATCTGTTTTACATGATTATATGGTGTTTTAATCCCATCGATACCATTCAGCTCTTCCTCTGAGAGAAAATTGCCCCTTTTGGCTGTGGCGTAATGGCAAGACTATAGATTCAGACAACTGGATTTGGCGTTTGTCTATGACAATCTTTAAACGAGTCGTCAAGACATCTTTCTAACACTCAACGGCATAGAATGATGATTGAAAATCTGTTTCTTGATGGCCAAGTACACACATTGTTTTCAGAAAACAAATCCATGTCAAAACACGATTGTCAGAGATAAAAATGCTTGCTTCCCAGTATATTGAAACTGTTTGAAGAAATGTTTTGCATGTAAACTGAACTGTTTAAAACGAAGTTTAATTTGATGTCACTTTCATTCTACTCGAATAACCACAGAAAAATTTCTTTACCCCACCCACTGCCTTTTGAAAATGTATTTTTGAGGGTATGTGCATTTGAGACACAGTTATGGCAGGATTAGGCATGGGAATCATTAATAATGATTCTTGATTTTTGGGCATAAAGAATAGAAAGATTTGGGCCAAGTTTTACAGAATTTAAATGTTTCAGTTAATTATCCTCGCGTTCTAAATTCATGGTCCTTTAATTATTTTGAGGAGTATATAATATTGCCATAAAGTTAATCATATTTGTATACGATCCCGATTTTCAAAGTGACGGGAATTAATTTGAATTTTGGGTTATACACTTTTATTTTGGCTACCAAATTTGGATAAGTTCGAATAGTTTCATTCACTATTGTCCATGAAGGGGAAGCTCCCGACACAGTACTGTCCAGGAGTTGATATGCAATGAATTTCTTTTGCTGTTGTATCATGAAAAAGCCTTAAAACGCTTATGTTGGATAAATCTACAAAGAAGAAAGAGGACAGAATGTGTAAAATTGCCATTAGGAACGCTGGTATGAAACAAGATGACATTGCAAGGGTATCAAACGTGTCTCAGAGTGCTGTAAGCAGACCTTTGAAAGAACATAGAGAGAGTGGCAGTATTAGAAAAAGAAAACGGTCTACATTGATTCTTGAGTTCAAGGAATTGTTACTGAAACATTTTGGTACGTGGTGCTGTGAGGTATTGGGACCCCGTGTAAGATTTATATGTCACTTTTTATCCTTCATGAGTATGAACAACGATAATCCAATGTAACGTAAACTTTAATATGTACATAAATTTGGACATTGATGGATATACACATCTAGTAGACTCTGCTAAATAGTATCTGCTTTATCTTCTCCAATTGATGTTCATATAGAGGGTAAATAAAATGTTATTCTGGTAAATAGCAGATATGGAGAATGTCCGTAAATAGGTGTTGATGATGTCATACACGAAGATTCTTGTTAATAATACAAAAGGCGGGGATCCATAAGCCATACATGCTATTCAACTACAGTATCCACATCAAAGTATCATTCTACTCCAGACTACCAAGCTCTACACACACAAAACACTTTCAGTCCTTTTCAATCAGCCCAAAAAACATCACTGGCCCAATATAATTAAAATTCACTCACCTCAGTTAACTGTTGGGCAGTCTTTCACCTGATATCAGTGAAAAGGGTGAGAAAATGTACCTTATGCTGTCCAGGTAAAATACTAATCCTCTTGGTACTAGAGAAAAGGGGGAGAAAAAGTACCTTAGGTAACAGACTGTTACATACCTCCCATCAAACAGATGATAAATCATTATTTATCAAAAGTAAATTACTCAACACTTTCAAAAGCTCTTGATAATACATCAGCAATTTTGTTATCTTTCCCTCTGATATGCTGCAGTTTAAATGTAAACTCTTGTAAGAGCAAGCTCCATCTCAGTAGTCTCTGGTTTTGTCCACGCATTTTGTTCAACCATTGCAAAGGGAAATGATCAGATTCTATTATGAACTGCTTTCCTTCCAGATACTCACGTAACTGGGACAAAGCTCTGACAATAGCTAAGCATTCCTTTTCTATTGTGCTGTATTGTCTCTCTCTGAACAGAAGTTTCTTACTAATAAATAAGATTGGCAATTTTGTACCATTAAACTCTTGTAAAAGTACAGCACCAATACCCCTATCACTGCTACCTGTTTGAAGAATGAACTTTTTGTCAAAGTCTGGGTTTCTCAAGACAGGATAAGTTATAATTACCTTTTTTAAGGTGTCAAACGCCTGTTGATGTTGGTCTGTCCAAATGACTTTATTTGGAGCTGATTTCGCTGTCAAATCTGTCAGTGGGGATGCTATCTCTGAAAAGCGTGGTATGAAACGCCTGTAAAAGTTTAAAAATCCAATAAGTGATCTTACCTTCCGTTTGGTTGTAGGTACAGGCATATCTTGAATTGCTTTTACTTTATCTTCTGTTGGTTTAACTTCTCCATTTCCCACTATATGTGCTAAAAACTCTAGTTGTCTAAATGCAAAAAAACACTTTGATGGTTTTGCAGTAAGACGAGCATGCCTAAGTTCATTAAGGATACTTTTTACATGATGCAAGTGGCCTGACCATGTATCACTGAAGATGATTATATCATCAATGAATGAATCCGAAAACTCATCTTAACCCTCAAGGATCTTTTTCATTAAACGAACAAAACTGGCACCTGAATTTATCATTCCAAAAGGCATTACCTGAAATTGGTATTGTCCGAAAGGTGTAACAAATGCACTCAATGGTTTGGCTTGTTCTGCAAGTGGGATCTGCCAACACCCTTTCGTCAAATCTATCTTAGTCAGATACTTGGCCTTACCTAGTTTGTTAAGTATATCATCAATTTTGGGCATTGGTTGTGGATCAAACACAGTCTTACTATTTAGGCCTCTGTAATCCACACAAAACCGCAATGTTTTATCTTTCTTCGGGACACAGACTATGGGAGCAGCCCAAGAACTCTGTGATGGCTCTATTATTCCTGCATGCTTCATATTATCTATTTCTTTTTTGACCTGTGATCGGAGTGCAAAGGGTAAGCAATATGGCTTCTTTAGTACTGGTTGTCTATCTTTTAGTTTGATATCATGACTTACTAGATCTGTTCTCCCAGGTACATTAGTTATAACATCTGCATTTTCTTTTATCAAACCTTTTATCTCATTTGCTTTTTCAGTTTCAAGACTGTCTGAAATAATAACATCATCTATACTTTCAATTTGAACTAATAAAGGGTTACAAATCACCTGTTCATCTTCCTCTAACTCCTCCCCTAGGCTGCATATAATATCTAGTCATTGTACAGCTTCCTCTCTCTCCTGTGTAATCTGTTCTTTTTCAAAGTACAATTTCAATATATTGATATGATAGACTTTTGAAGTTTTTCTGTTAATCTGGATTTTGTAATCAACCGGGCTTACCTTTTCAATGACCTTATATGGGCATTTCCATTCTGCCAGTAGATTGCTATTTGATGTTGGTAATAGAACAAGAACCCTTTGACCTGGTTCTAAATCTCTTACCTTACTTTTGCCATCAAAGTACTTCTTTTGCTTTCTCTTTGCCTCCATCTCCTTAAACGAAGCTAACTCATGCAAATTTTCTAGTCTGTCCCTAGTTTTAATTATGTATCTTACCAGTGATTCCTCTTCTATAGTTTGATCATCCTCCCAGTTCTCCTTCATTAGTTGCAGTGGTCCTCTAACTTGCCTGCCATACAACAATTCAAAAGGTGAATAACCTGTTGTCTCATGAGGAGATTCTCTGTATGCAAATAGCACATATGGTATGTGCCTATCTCAGTCTGTATGTTCTTCTTGGGCATAACATTTTAGCATCTTTTTAAGGGTTCCATTAAAATTCTCGACAAGACCATTGGCTTGAGGATGGTATGGGGTAGTGTTTAATTTCTTAATGTCAAGCAATGTACATAGCTGGCGCATAAGGGATGACATGAAATTTGATCCTTGGTCAGTCAAGATTTCCTTTGGTATACCTACTCTGCTGAAGATTTCAATCATTGCGTTGGCGACTGTTTCACTATCAATTGTTTTTAGTGGCACTGCTTCTGGGTATTTTGTTGCATAGTCACAAAGTACTAAAATAAATTTATGACCTCTACCTGATTTATTTAATGGTCCTACAATATCCATCGCTATGCGATTGAAAGGCTCTTCCATTGGTTGTATAGGGATTAGTGGGGCTCTGGGTACTCTACCTTTGGGTATACACTTCTGGCAATTCTTGCATGATCTACAAAATTTAGCTACATCGGGAAATATCCCTGGCCAGTAGAAATGAAATAGGATTTTTTCTCTTGTCTTTTTATTGCCTAAGTGACCGCCTAAAGGTATGTCATGTGCTACATGCATGATATGATTTCTATGCATTTCTGGTACAACTATCTGTTCTAATATCTCATCATTTTGCATTTTGAATTTCCTGTATAAAATACCATTTCTAAAAAAGAAACATGTCTCTTCTTTATCTTCTTCTTTAATATTTGCCAATTCCCTTACCTTCCTCAATGTTGGATCAGACTGCTGTTCATGTTTTAAGTTCTGACTTACATTTGTACCATTGTTATATTCTACTAAGCTTCCTTTGGTTGCCTGACTTTTATTTTGCCTTCTATTTCTCTCAGTTACAAAGTCATACTCAACCTTTTCATTTTGTGCCTCTTCTTCTTCCCGTTTAGCTCTCATATTTCTAGTTTCCACAGTACTTACTGATTGGTTGATAAATTTCAGATTTTCTGGCTTCATCTCTGATTTATTACCTGTTAAATTTCTACATGTCGTCTTGTCTGATGCACAATTGTCATTGTTCATTTTAGAATCTATCTTAAACTGCTTATCTATACTGCATTCTTTAACAAATGCTGATTCACCCAAAATGACATCAGCAAAAGGACAGTCCATGGTAAGAGCAGTAACAGTACCTGATATATAAGGTGATTCAATATCAACTTCAACTTCATAGCATAAGCACTCAGTACCATTTGCTAGACTCACCCATTTCTCCTCCTGTTTCTTTGAGTTTATTTGCTTGGCAAATTTCTTAGAGATACATACCGTGGTGCACCCAGTGTCACGTAACATCCACGCTTCCTTACCATTAACGTAACCTTTCACAAGCTTTAAACCATTATCTAATTTTCTGATCTCATCATAGTTTACTTCTACTGTTAGTGGGAGACTTACCTTATGGGTATTTGTTCCTATCTTCTTTGGTGATAAAAGCAATGCACTTGTATGAGTTGTTGAATTTCCATCGTTACCCTGTCTATTTCCTGCTAAATACATTTTACCTTCTTTGGTTTTCTTTACTGGACAGTTTGAAATAAAATGTTCTGTGCTTTCACAATAGAAACATCTCCTTACTTTATCTATAGACTGTTTTTGATATATACCCATGGATTGACCAAATTTCTTATTATTCTGTACAGAACTATTACCCGTTATACTCTCTTTCTGATACTGTGCTCCTAAGCTAGACTGCTTATGTGCTAACTGATATGTGTCTGCCATCTCTACTAATTGCAAAAAGGTATGAGGGTTTCTTTCCCGTAGCCAAACTTGGAGATCTGGTGAAGCAGTAAACATCAATTGTTCACGCATCACCAGGTCATAAAGTTTGTGATAATTGTCTTTGACATCCTCAGCATTCACCCAATGTTTTAAATAACCTTCCACTCTAATGGCATATTCCTTAAATGTCTCTGTCCTATCTTGTTTTGCAAGTCTAAATTTCTCTCTATAAGCCAAAGCATTTAACCGGTATCTTTCTAGGATTGCTTGTTTTACTTTTATAAAATCATTGCTATCCACAGAAGACATTCTAGAATACGCCTCTAGAGCTTTACCGGTCAGCTGTGGAACCAAACGAATAGCCCACTCTGACTTCACCCACTTGTATGATATAGCTAGTTTCTCAAAGGATGTCAAAAACAACTCAATGTCTTCACCCTCACTGAAGTTTGGTTATTGTACTTTGGGTTTTGTTTTTGACATTTCTGCCAGACTATTTGTACCAAGAGAAACCTCTTTTTCTTTTATTTCTAACTCTTTAAGCCTAATCTCTTTCTCTATTTTGGCTTTTTCTAACTCTCTCTCTGCTCTCCTCTCCTCTCTCTCTGCTACCTTTTCTTCCGAGTCTCTCACTTCTTTCAATAATTTTAAGCATTGTTCAACATCCCCGCCTTTATTTAACAATTGAGCTATCAAGTCATGTTTTTCTGCCATTTTCTCAATTAAACCCTTAATTATCCAAATGAAAAACAGTTCACTACTTTGGTTAGATAGGCTTCAGTATATGTGAGATCGTTCACTGTTGAAAACACAGTTAAGCAAAACCACAGTTTTAATATTTCAGCTATAAGTGCTATAGTCACGTCTATCCTTGATCTCCTGTAATAGTTAACAAACACCAGTCTTGACGAATCACATCATCAATGTTCTCACGTTGTACCAAAGAACATCTTCTTTTCTCTCTTGTGTTTCACTCATAGGATGTAAGTGTAACGCTGCCACCATTGTGAGGTATTGGGACCCTGTGTAAGATTTATATGTCACTTTTTATCCTTCATGAGTATGAACAACGATAATCCAATGTAACGTAAACTTTAATATGTACATAAATTTGGACATTGATGGATATACACATCTAGTAGACTCTGCTAAATACTATCTGCTTTATCTTCTCCAATTGATGTTCATATAGAGGGTAAATAAAATGTTATTCTGGTAAATAGCAGATATGGAGAATGTCCGTAAATAGGTGTTGATGATGTCATACACGAAGATTCTTGTTAATAATACAAAAGGCGGGGATCCATAAGCCATACATGCTATTCAACTACAGTATCCACATCAAAGTATCATTTTACTCCAGACTACCAAGCTCTACACACACAAAACACTTTCAGTCCTTTTCAATCAGCCCAAAAAACATCACTGGCCCAATATAATTAAAATTCACTCACCTCAGTTAACTGTTGGGCAGTCTTTCACCTGATATCAGTGAAAAGGGTGAGAAAATGTACCTTATGCTGTCCAGGTAAAATACTAATCCTCTTGGTACTAGAGAAAAGGGGGAGAAAAAGTACCTTAGGTAACAGACTGTTACAGGTGCATTATCTGACGACCACTTGACACAGTTATACGTGGTTACTGGGACTTTGAACGCTCAAAAGTACTAGGACGAAATCCTGGAATCTGGTGTTAGGTTACCCTTGGACTCGCTAGATGGCAAAAACATGGTGCTCCCAGTTTATATTGCAAGTCCTCACTGTACTTGCATCATCAAATAATACAAAAATCAAGAGAACATCGCTATTCTTCCATGGCCGAGCTTGTTGCGGGACTTGAACCTTATCGAACGTGTGTGGGACAAGCTTGGCTGACGTGTTTGAAACCAGAAACCAGTCGTATCAAAACCATTGTGAATTTTGCTAGACTCTACTGCATGAGTGGGACAGGATTTCGTGTCTTGGACGCATGTACCCAGTGAATATAATGATGAAAATGTGCCAGGTTTTTATTCAACAGTGTGAAGGTTATACACAACATAAACCGGAAGTAGTGGGTTATTATGAGCCATTTCATGACTTTTTGCACCAGATCCTGAAGGTGTATGCTCAAAAGAGAAAGTTTTGAAGAAATTACACTTATCGCGCCCTCATTGTAAAAGTTTTGCTGACTCTTGGCCTCCATGCTGTTTTCATTGAATTTTGGAAAATTTATGGGTATTTTTGTAAGGTGTTTGCAGCCTATAAACAAGTCAGATATTCCACGGCTTTTCTTAATCAAATCGCTAGTATTCTGCTTTTGTTGTCTACCACATTGATATTTGGTATCCTTTAAAAGTTTCCATTCTTACCGTTTCTAAAACCTAAGTGTTGTTATCAAATGGAATATGCTTAACTTTATGGCAATAGTATATGATCTATAACCTATACATATATGAAACTGTTTGCTATTGCTGTAGCTATTATCTGGATCTTTTGTGCATAGCATATATTTAACATTCTGCTTGTTTCACGGAATAGAGCAGAATATTTGTCTAGTTGGTACTAGCATTAACAAAGGTTGTGCAGTATATTATTACTCAGTCGTCATGCACGGACTAAGAATAATCAGATAGAAGTGAACGAAGTGTCGTGAAAAATTAGTTCTAAGGTGGCTTCACAGACGTGAGCAACACACAAAATTTTGTATAGATTCGAGCAAGAGATCTTGGCGTGTTGATTTGCACGTCGTCATGCTATGTGGTATACTGCACTGTATAAAATCACAGCAAGTTTTCGCCAAACAAATAAGAGAAAGTTTGGTGTCATGTGGGCTGGATGGCAGGTACTTCAGCAATGAGAAGATCTAAGGGTTAAGTAAGCTGTGTTACTGGCAGGGCTTTTACAAGCATTTCTTGAATAGATCTCATCAAGGTCTACAACATCCTTCCATGTCAAGCTGCTCATTTGCTCACATTAAAGCGCGCCAACATGCAAACTGTGTTTTTTTCTCTGTTAGAAGTTAAGAATAGACTTTGAAACAATAAGTATAGGTTATATATAGATCATATTTTACAATTATAAAGGAATGAAGTGGGAACGAGCGTAGCGAGTGAACCACTTTATTTCTTTATAATTGTAATATATGATATATGACCTACTTATGGTTTTCTCCTTGCTCATTTGGAAATGGTCGCATTGACCCCTTCACAGATTTACTTAATGCGTTACTCAATAGATATTACAAATTTTGACAAAATTTGTGATTAAGTTGGCTAAATGATTAAATTTCTGTTGTGGAGCACATGAAGAGGCGGAGAAAACTTTAAGAAAAATAACAAAGCCAATGGCAGCTCAACTCAGCTACCACCAAATTTGGTGAAATTTTTACAATGATAAGCACAAGATTAAAAACAAATGGACACATTTGCTTCGAAACATTGTGTAAATTTTGGAAATGCAGAACGATTTTTTCATCATAATATAATTGCGCTATAAACGTAACAAATTTAAAAGGTTGAAATTACATTTATCCACAAAGCGACCTTTTTGAGTCGTCGAAAGTATTAATTTTTCAAAATGTCTATACTGAAATGAACCCATATTCATGTGACCTACCGTCCTTTTAATGGGACAAAGGATAACAGTGCACACTCAGATCAGACGCCGCATTATCAGGATCTTCACGGTTTGTATACATTATGTTCTATTAGATTCATTTCGGTCAATTTTGGACACGGTGGCATGTAAACTGTAATGCAAACAAGTTGCTAATGACCTAAAGAAGCCGTGACATTGTGAGATTTGAGATAGAGGATAGTAATGTGAGCCTTGAGGATGAGAATATGGTACTTTTCACGTTTGTTTCAATCAGGCCCGGATAAAAAAAAATTCATGCTCAACTCAGCTGAGCACAAAATTTATCCTGCTCATAAATGTTAAAATGCCAACAATTGTTGGCATTCTAACATTTATAAGCGTGATAAATACCACATATAAGAGACTTAAAGCAAGAAACTGCTTTATTTAGTTTTATGACGAGTTGAAACTTCGTGCTCAGTTAAGCTGTGCATGAAAATAGTTTTATAACCTCGAGGCCAGAACATTCATTTCTTTAAGAATCCGTCATTTTATAGCGCTATCTTTGGTATATTCTTAATTGTTTCTGTATCTTTCAGTTTGAATCGCTAATTTTCCTTTTCGATTATTATTGGCTTCGTCTCTTTAATTGTTATGGCCTTTTGTTAGAAACTATCGAAATCTAGGTTCATTGAATCTCTGGACAAAGGAACGTCTTGCGCAATATTCGTGAACAGAGACGCCCTTAACTCAAAACGCCCTGAATGGATATACGTTCTCGTACTTTGAGAGATCTACTTTATTTCACGAAACCAATTTTTCTTTTGACAAAATCAACCCCATGCTTATTTCTCTGATTAGCTATACCGACCCGAATTGCTCAGTGCAAATACAGACTGTTTTTGGACCACCGCGGTAGCCTACTTGCATGTCTGTCTGTCAGTCTGACTTTCTGTCTGTCTGTCACAGGCACTTTTTTGAAGCAAAGGCTTGTTCGGACAGAGACGTCCCCAAGTAAAAACGCACCGCATTGGCCATTTCAAAGACAATAAGTTGTGTTTTGGCAGTACGGTGGTCAGCAAAATCTATCTGGTGGGGGGGGGGGGGGCTACTGGCCAAAAATTAAGTCTTACCATTCATCTATCTATTTTGTGTGCGCGAGAATTGAGGGCTCTGGCGAGACTGCCCAAGTGTGCCTAAGCCTTCGCTACTCGCCTGAGTGATAAGAGCCACCCTCTCACAAGTATTTCCAGTTCCTTTCCTAAATGTTTCTTAGTCATGGCAGAGGGTGCAAAACCTGATCAGACATTGCAATTTGCGGCATTTAATCAGATTGTTTTGTGTACAAATATTCGAATTACGGGTCATCATGGGCTTAAATAGATTGAGTGAGTCTTCAAAGGTACATGTATGCACACCTAGATACTTAATGCGTTGTCTGAATCTTAACCATATACTCCATGGGCTATTTTAGATCATGACATCATTTTCTATGTTTAGATAACTTAGAAAAAAATAAGAATAATTTAGTTTAAGTTATGAATGCTTCTGAAAATATTATGGAAAATGAAGCATTTACTCCAAAAAAGCAAATGCTCAATTTACCATAATATTTTCAAATACTTGAGATTTCAAAGTAAATAAGGGGTAAAGATCAGGAATCGATACAATCAAGTACAACACACCAACCCAGGACACCACATGGAAAAGGGACAAAACACAACACAATAAATACACATAAGAGAGCCAAGAGGTTAGCCCTTTCCCAGCAGGTGACCACAAGGCTGCATTGAACAGACAAGAAATCATGACAAACACGAAACATAATTAACAAAAATGATCCACAAAAGAAGCACCGCCTTGGAACAGTCAGTAAAGATATTTTTTTACGGGAGGGCTAAAACTAGTTTCATGGCGTCAATCTCACCCTTATTTCAAATGTGGATCAAGACACTTAGATGTTTTGTTTGCATGAAAGATCCCTAAAATATCATTTAAGTATCTCCAAGAACAAATAAATCAAGATTTGAAAAGGAGAGAAAGCAAACATAAGGACTCAACAGTACATAAAACTTACTAGCGGAATAAGATAAATCCAGTAGTTAAACCCCGGTGAGCCGGACAACAGCCAAAGCATCAGGCCCCAACCATCTCATCTATAGATAAGTCTTTAAGTCCGAACCGTCATAGAGTCTGAAGTTCGACCCACCGGAGTGCAATTAAAGAGGAAAGCAAAGTTGCCAAAAGTGATTGGGTTGACCACCAAGCATGCAGTCTGTTGCAATACATAGAGGTTATATATAGCCATTCTTTTTATAATGAGAAATTGTTTTAATAAATGCGCTGAAAAATTGTTAGAGCCAACAGTCTTCTTCATTTTATACTTTGAGTCACCATAGAACTCAGGTTTAGAAAGTACTTCGCGCAAGAGAGATTTAAGTCCAACATGGAGTTTAGAATCATAGTTAGAGTTCATAGCATCGGCGATACAATTTAGAAAAGACTTTGCGAGGTTTATGGTACCGAAGGAATGCTTTGATTGTAGAAATAATCGTTTCCAAATATGCTTTGTGTTCTCAGATGAGCGCATTAGGGAAATAAAGCCTAGGTCACCAATTGACATTTTCCTCAACCGCTTGGTAGTATTTGACCAAAAGAGATAATGTAAAAAAGTAAGAAAGACAGCAAGGATCAGGAATCGATACAATCAAGTACCACACCTGTCCCAGGATACCAAATGAGAAGTAGAAAAAACACAATAAACATCAAAAAAGAGACAAGAGGTCAGCCCTTTCCCTTCAAGTGACCACAAGGCAGAAATGAACATACATGAAAGCATGACAAACAAAAGACATAAATAAATAACACAAATGATCCACAATTGAAGCACCGCGTTGGAACAGTCAGTAAAATATGTTAGTGGATGGCTTAAACCAGCTTAATGGCACCGCAACCTCATCCTTAGTTCAGATGTTGATCAAGACACATAAATGTTTGGTTTGCATGAAAAACCCCTAACTTAAGACGTATTTTGACGACGGATTAGCAAAGATTGACACTGACTAATCATTACATAGGGTCAGTAAATCAATTTTTTCAGCGTTTCCTTATCCATCAGTTAAAACATGTGTATTTGTTGCTGTAAAAAACCACCTCATTGAGTAATCACAACATATGTTTTGGTTGAGAAATAAGAAAATAATTTTCAGTTACGCACTTAAATCTGGGGGCCTGAATCAATACAGTTTCTTACCTTCAAGCTCCAGTGGTGCGTCATCAAACTTGTTCAGTGAGCCGTCCCCTACAAAGTATAAAAATAAGGACACATAAAATAAACAAATAAATGTGATATTCGACAATTCACTAGATACAATAAAATACAAACGCATTGAAGTAGGCCAAGATGATCTCTAGATGACCGCTTACATATAAGACGTTTCATATGATTTTATTAAGTCAAGTGATTTCGTATTGATCAAGCTATAGAATCTAAAGATATCACTACACAGCCCAGGTCTATCATAGTGGTACAGTTTGAACAATGTATATCAAATACTGAAACACTGGGCAAACTAGTTTCAACCAAGTTCTGCATTAAATGAAATTCTCTGAATCGCAATTAAATTTCGGTTTGGTATTAAAATCTTTAAACTGCAACCAAAGTTTATATGAAATTAAAATCTATGAACCGCTACCACTGCATGGAATTAAAGTCTTTGGACTGCTTTGGTAATATTCCATCTAGTGATTAAGGAGATGTTTTAAAAATAAATTGTTGGCTAAAGGACTGTCGATTGACAGACGGACAGCGATGATCATCTGATATCAGAGGATTACACAACGAGCCCAGCGGGCACGAGTCTGTTGATTCAATGTTGTTTCAACGTTAACAATATATATTGAAATAATGTTGAAAATATATACTGAGCAAAGTTCTAATTGGTCATCTCTGCTAATTGGTCATCCTTAATATTTGATTTTTGTAAAAATTATGAAAGATATAACATTGAAACTTTGTATATATAATTCTTAGGCCCTAATAACGTGTTTACCGAATTAATGATTGATATATCATTTTTCTTAAATTGTTAGACTTTATCATTGAATAATTGAATAAAACGGAGACGACCAATTAGAAATTTTGTTCAGTGTGTTTGAATTTGAAACTTGAATAAACGCTGACATACAACCGTTGATTCAACGTTGACATACAAAAGTTGATTCAACGTTGGCATTTAAGCATTGACTCAGCATTGATATTTCAACACTGACACACCGTTGAATCAAAACTGAATCAACTTTGATTCAACCTCACTTTTAAATCAAATACAGCACTAATTCAAACTTAAAAAAGTGCCAAATAAATGCTGAATTAACGTTTCATTAAACATATCATGAGGCTTAATCAATGCAGATTCACTATGTATTGCATCTATTCCACAATTGGGGTGCAGCAGGCATTAACCAGGGGTAAGAAATAAATCTGCAACAAGGAAATGATAAACCCCAGCTAAAAATGTGAGGACTAAACACTTGAAAATGCATGCCCCATTTTAAGAATTGAACCACATTATGAGAAAGCCTTCTTTTCAGTGGGGACAGGTCATCTACATTCATGTAGTAACAATGCAGCTGATCAGAGTCAGAGTTCTCACTAGGATTTTGAAAACAGAAGTTATAAAGTCCATTCCTGGAAAAAAATGGGAGTCAAATATGTTCTTAGAAGGGTATCCATTGGAAACAAAGACTGCACCAAAGAACTGAAACTAGAGTGTGCATATTTCCTGGGCTAGACTAGCTAGTTTCTGTCATTTAGGCTTCATCAGTGACCCTCTGATAGTTTCAAAGATCCACAATGAAACCCATGATCCCAAAGGATAAGAAATTACAATCTACACTATAGTGAAGGACAGGGAGACGTTCTACCGCCGCCACACAGTCCGAGTCACCGGCTGTAGTGAAGTCAAATATGTTCTTAAAAGGATATCCTTTGGAAGCAAAGATTGCACTGAAAACCCTAAAGTTGGAGTTTGATCTAGAAAACTTGGCAGGTTTAGCTGAAATATGAAAATTTTATGTATTATTTCAAAATACTTTTGAGAACTCTGGAATTGCATCACTATGTCATACCGACTGTGAACCCATATGTTTTGATTTTCACTAACAAAAATTAAATAGTAGTTTTTGTTTTTATTCATCAAGATAGTCACTTCATGCAAAAATATTTAACAAAACAGTGTTGTCTGCTTATAATGTCTTCTGTGCATTTTAAAATTTTCTCTAGAATAATTTCATCATGTAAGCAAACACTACGAACACTGATCAGACTGCTCCTAAGCAGTCTGACCTGGGTCCATACTGTTTGCAATATAGATCAAAAGATTACACCAAATAATTTCATCGTGTAAGCAAACATTATGAACCAAGATCAGACTGCTCATTAGACTGATCTGGGTCCATACTGTTTGCAATATTATATAAGCATTATATATAAGTTCATTTGCTCATTAGCAGATGGCAGTTTTAAACAAAGAGTGTGGTACACTCTTGCGCCAAGGACTTTCGGAACTTGAATTCTATGGTGACTTGGTGTATAAGTTGAAGAAGATTGTTGGCTCTTATAATTTTTCAGTGCAGTTCATTAAAATGATTTCCCATTATAAGAAGATTGGCAATAACATTAATTATGCAACAGACTGCATGCTTGGTGGTCAACCCAATCACGCTAGGCAACTTTGCTTTCCTCTTAAATTGCACGCCGGTGGGTCTGACTTCAGACTCTATGTCGTTTCCGACTTAAAAAAAACTTATCTATTAATGAGATGGAAGGGGCCTGATGCTTTGGATGTTGTCAGGCCCACCAGGGTTTACCTGTTGGATTTCTTTTGCTCCCGTATTCTGTTTTATGTACTGTTGAGTCCTTATCTTTGCTTTATCTCCTTTTTATATCTTGATTTATATGTTTTTGGAGATGATGCATTGATAAGCTAGGGGTCTTTCATGCAAACCAAACATATATGTGTCATGATCCACATCTGAACTGAGGGTGAGGTTGGCACCGTGAAATTGGTTTAAGCTCTCCAGTAAAATACTTTACTGACCGTTCCAATGTGGTACTTCATTTTTGGATTATTTGTGTTTTTTGTGTCTTGTGTTTCTCATGCTTTCGCGTCTATTCATTGCTGCCTTGTGGTCACCTGCTAGGAAAGGGCTGTCCTCTTGGCTCTTGTTGGTGATGTGTATTGTATTTTTGCTGCTTTCCCATGTGGTGTCCTGGGTCAGGTGTGGTACTTGATTGTATCGTTTCCTGATCTTTGCCATATTTCTTGCTTTTACTGACAATCCCTGTCACCACTGGTGCGAACCGAGGCGCTACCCTTCTTCACCTGGGCACTACCGACCTAACACCTGGACAAACTGGGGGTCTTCATTGCGCACAGTTTATCATGGTGGAGACACGAGCATTGCCAGCGTCGTCCCCATTTACCATGGTATATATAGAGGATCTTACATGAGTGCTCGTGTTTTATTGAATTTATTAAACGAGTTGGGGAAAAGAGATAAAATGCGAGGCTTGCCGAGCATTTTATCTCTTTTTCGCAACGAGTTTAATAAATTCAATAATACAAGAGCACGAATGTTAGATTCTATTTATCATATGATAAATACTATAAAATCTGATTTTAGGCGTAAAAACGTTATAATTTTGTCATTATGTACGCAACGTTGTTATGGACGTCATAACGTTTCCCGTAAATCGATAAACCACTAGTGGTTTACAGATTTTATTGCATGGCGTTATTTCACTCCCAGACGCGACGTCATATGATAAGATAGCCTTCCCAATTAATATTGGTTGTTTTAAACATTTTAAAGCAAACAGGGACATGAGCCGGTTCAATATGAATGTTCAAATAATGAAAGTGATGAAGCGTGTTTTGCAGGGTCTGATCAGGCAGAGAGTTGTGATTGATGAGATGTGGTTTGTTATTTTGTTGGGTTGTGACACTACAAAAGCGATGTTCATTCCAAGCAGGTACAGAAATACCTGGCCCTGAGGTTACAAAACTTATTACATGCTCAACTTAGCTCAACATCAACTCCTCATAAAAACAGAACGCTGAAAACAAAGATTTTACCAAGTTTATAATAACATTAAGATGATGTATTTATCCTGCTTATAAAAATGTTAAAATGCCAACAGTTTTTTTAGATCATAACATGTATGAGCATTATAAATTTCATGCTCATTTGAGTTGAGAATGACAAAAGCTTTATAAACTCGTGACCTTGCTGCAAATAATCCACTCTACATTGCCTTTGTGGACCTGATAGAAGGCTCTGAAAGGGCCCCTAGATATGTCATCTGGAGGGAGATACACAACTTTGGGTTCCGCAAATTGCTAGCGCGATGAGTCCAGTCTATGTAATATTGGGATCAAACATGATTTTTATTCTATTGTTATCTGGTACTATAACCGAAGTCTGAAAGGCGAGGGTTTTAACAGCTCCAAGGAGCCTAGCAGGTTTAATGCATCAGAAAAAGATAACTATAGTTGCATAAAGCGATTTGGGCTTAAACACATTGGCAAAAAAGCTTCGAAAAGTTGAATTGATGTAGTTAAAGGATAATTGATAGTGCGTAAGTTTTAAAAATGGCAGCTTTTGAGAAAACAATAACGTCATCCTGACATCATTAAGTTATGCTCACTTCTATGCAAGTTACTTAGGATGACGTCATTTTTATGATGGCTCAAGAATGCGTATACGTAAAATCAAAAGGCCATCCATTAACAACACGTGAAATGCCTAGTTGGTATGCGTTTTGGCTGGTTAAAACATGACTGTAAATAGCGTGCGGCATAGTTTTTATTCAATGAAATGGCGTTGGAAGCAGGGTGAGGGTTGGAGATGGTACAACGAATAATCTAGCGTAAAGCAAGTGTTCACCAGGGTCCTGTTTGAAACCCACTTCACATTATCATCGTTCTAGAGGAAGTATTCAGCGAGTTGCAGCGAGTTCAGCTGTATGCAGATGACCCAATAATCATTGCTGATTCTCTGGGTGAACTGTTGTTGAATGTCAGGGATGAATAAAAAGGCGTCTGTTTTGATCACAGGACAAACAAAGAGTTTTGTGATTGACTTGAATCTTGATCTACTTAAAAAGACTGGAAAATGAATTTGTGCTGTCTGTCTAACAGGAACTGGTAGAGACAGAGTGTTCTGTGGTGCCTGTTTGATGTTGGTACATAAGATAAATGCAGTGGTATTAAGGGCCCACTTCGCCCTGATTCTCAATATAGGTGCACCAAATTCTTGAACATTCGACTGATGGAAAACTGAACAGGTACTTGTTGGTTGCCGATGGTAAATTTGATGTAGTCTCAAATTTTCATTGAGTGCGAATGTCCACACAAGCAGCCATTGCATGTTTAAATACGCCGTGCATGCATACCTACGTCAGAACCTAATCAACGAAATGAGGAAGGTAAACATCAGGAATCGATACAATCAAGTACCATAGCTGACCTTGAACACCGTATGGGAAGGTAAAAAATGCAAAAAAAAAAAAAAAAAAAAATACAAGAAAGCCAAGAGGTCCGCACCCTTAGATATGATGTAAATCAAGAAAAATAGATGTTTGGTTCTTATGAAAGATCACAAACTTTCCAATGTATCACCTCTGAGTACATTCAAGTCAAGATATAATAGGGAGACAAAACAAAGATAAGGACTCAGCATTACATAGAACTGAATACTGAAGTAGAAAAAATCCAACAGTTAAACACCTGTGGACCTTACTCAAACACTGCGTGCATCTTGTATAAGTACTGGTCTAGCGAGACTTTTTCTAGAATTTTATTTAAGCAAACAGGGCAAACTTTGGCCCCTTCTTGACTTTATTTTTCAAACGACAAAAATCATAGCATTGTGGCAAAAAATGGTCCCTATGTGACCACCTTAAATAACAATTCCGTACAGCAGAAATAAAGCAAGGCTACAAGAGTGTCTGTGATTGTAGAAATTAATTTCCACATTTCATTAGATGCGTGTTTGACATGTGCGGATCCAGAGGGGGGGGGGGCAGGTGTCCGGACCCCCTCCTAAAAATCACAAAAATATAGGGTTTCTTAGCAATACCGGTCCGGATCCCCTGAAAAATCACAAAGCTACCATGCCAACATCAGCACGCTAGCGAAACGCCATTTAAATGGCGTTTTGCTGGCAGACCAATTATGGCTCGCTTAAAGTGTTATTTGGATCCTTCCTCCCCTAATCAACTTAAAAAACCGTTATCAAAGTTGGACGCACTCTGGCAAAACTTTCTTGATCCTTGCATGTTTGATGTCGTATGTAGTATGTAAGATTAGCACTATAAGGTATTTATCCAAGGTTCCAATCAAAAAAAGTAAGTGAGAATCACGAGACACCAGGAAGACAAACTAAGCAAAGCAACCAGCTCTCTCTTCCCCGTCAAGTTTGGTGGAAATGATCGAAATATACATGTATATAGTGCACCAGGTACTTTGGCGCAGACGCGCACTGAATTATAAAAACAATTGTAAGCACTCATTGACTTACCTCTAAAGTCAAATGGGGCGTTTTCAAACTCATCGTGGTCCAGAAGGCCGTCATCTACAAAGTATAAAATAAGAAGCACATAAGCAATGGAGTACCATATTTGTTTTTCCCTAGATAAAATGATAAATATAACTGTATTATAGAATCTAGTTAGTCAATCCTAGTGGCTGAGTGTTAGCTTGTGGCAAACCCAGACGATATGACCAAAGCTATATACAAACCATGCTAAATTCACAAAAACATGAAATTGGTCAAATTCACTAATGGGCCTCATCAAAATAACAAATGCGCAGACTAGTCTTTTCATCCGCGCAGTGTGGTCAGCGCCTTTGTTATTTTATTTGCTGGACAGAATAATGGTTACACTTCATACAGGCAAACTTTCATTATCATTGATAGTCTCTGTTACTGAGCAGACTTGGTTTTGAGTGCAATTTGGTTGGAAACCCTACAGACGGTTTCCTTGCGTGTAGGCCCAAATGCTATTTTGCAAGAATTATTTCAAAATTTACATTAAATGACAATGTATGTTGTTCTGACAAGAAAATTATTGCCTCTTTTTTAAACCCTTGTATGCTAATAAATTAGTCCGTCTGGTTTATAAAAACAATGAACCTGGGGTTCTCATTGTAAATATGAGCCGCGACATGAGATTTACAACAATGTGGTATGTGAGACCAGCACAGCCTCAGATCAGCCTGCGCATACACGCAGTCTGATCAGAGTATTTGCTAGTCGCTTGAATATTCTATGAATGTTAAACTACTGACAAAACAGCTTTTGGAGTTTCTAAGCTTAAAAAGGAGGCTGCACAGGCTCGTCTGAGTCTACACTTGTCTAAATGTCACATTGTTGGAAATCACTTGTCATAGCTCAATTATATTTAGGGATCACAGGTTATAATTCCCAAATTATATTTTATATCCATTCCTGAAGATTTATTTCAGCAAACAGTGTAGACGTTGGTGATTTACGTTTTAACTATATTTTCCATGCGCGGATCCAGCGGGGGGACAGGGTGTCCGAATCCCCCCCCCCCCCCCTGAAAAATCACAAAATATAGGATTTCTTAGCAATACTGGTCCTGATCCCCTGAAAAATCACAAAGCTACCAAGCCAGCATTCAATGTTGGGCCATCATTGGAACCGATGATGGCCCGTTTATAGTTGTATGTGGATCCCCCTTCCCTCCATCAAGTAAACAAAACGTTGTCAATGTTGGACCCCCTCTGTCAAAACTTTCTGGATCCGCGTATGTTTTTCGGTGTAGTTCATGGTGTCCTTTCAAGTTTTGAAATCTTTTTTCTGAGGAAGAGTGAACTGGTTTCTTTAGTTCATTGTAATGTTGCTGTCACGTGGTTGTCGCTGGCTGTGCTGTGTTTTTTTTTCACGGTGCTTTGGGTCGGTTTGTGATTACGTGATTAAAAACAATGTTCTTTTCGCCATAAATGAGCTAGTTCATGAGCTGTTGGTATAGTAGTTTCAAAGATGCATAGTAATTAGGCTATTCTATATTCTTACAAAAAGGTAAAGCATGACTTTTCTCTGTGGTAGGTCCAATATAACTGTAAACTGAGACTATAGTGCGACCAGGTAACGGACGTTGGGCGTGTCAGAAAGAACACTGCCATTCACTGTCAATTTCGACTGGTCTACAGTAAATTGGGTAAAACAGCACAGGTACGCTTTAATCGTGTAAAACAACTGAGCCGCAGACAACAAAGGCGACCAGCTTTATACGGTTAGTATGACACTCTTCTATTAACTTTGCTGCAATTGTGTGCGTCTACTGGTACACAGGTTTATATTTAGCATGCTACTTGGAAAATATTTGCGTTATATATGTTGTCGATGAAAAATTCTTACAAATTCTATTTGTTTGGCAAGAAAATGATTTGGTGTTTAGCTCTGAATTCGAAAAAATAGCATTACAAATAAACAACAACATAAAAGTAGCCCCTTTCTCTACACACACAAACAACACAAATTAAAATTTAGCATGATTAGGTTTCAATACCTGGGCCACAGGGAAAGGGTACACAGATCTTTATAAAACAATAAAATCTTGTGTGATTGTAGATTTCATTGTCGCAGATTGATGGTTTGCTTGTATAGTTAAACATACACGTGCGTGTTTAAGATACATGTACGTACATATTTAAAACAAAGTATCTGGACTGATCAGATTCATCTGCATTAATTCGAAACGCTTATTTTTCACGATATGGCAACCATAAGACTACAGGTATATAATTTTAGTGTGGAGAGTTTCACAGATGGGTGAATACGCAAACAATGCAACCTGACTAACCGATTTCCAAATGTATTTGTCCAGGGGTTGAACTTAGCTAAGAACCGCCCAACGTCTCTTATCTGGACGGACTATACCTGCACGCCCAAAATCAAGGTAAACTTGTCAGTGTTTGTTCACAATGATTCTCATCTATCTTTAAACCTACTATACATGCACCTGTTGTATATTCATAACATTTAGTGCAGATTCACCGTCGGACTACATGTCTAAAACTTAAACTTGGAGCACAATATATTCCATTATCTCTGTACACATGAGCTTAGGCTGCGTTCGTGTTTGTCCCAAATGATTTATGACGATGCCGTGCTATGGGATGCAAGGGATTTGACTATTTACATTTTTATATATTTACATTTCCCCTCGTCTCGTGTTTACAAGTACAGTAAACTTGTCTAAAACGGCCACTCTCACAAAGACCTAAAATTGCTTTTAGTATTAATTATCGCTTAATGCAAGTCAAAAGTATTGCAGAATGCTCCACTTGGAGCATTCTGCAATACTTTCTGCCTTCATAAGCTACCATTTGTCATTAAGATCTATATTTAGTCTGTTATGGAGTGGCCGCTTAAGACAGGTTTTACTGTAGCACAACTTACCATCTCTGTCAGCTGCGTTGAACATTTCCTTAAGTCGATCTGGGTTTTCAAGGGGTATGTCACTAGTCATCGTAAAATAGAACTCTTCTAAGTCGATGTAATCGTCATTGTTGTCATCGTAATCCGCAAAGACGTTGTCAAGAGGAACACTGAAAGTACCTTCTTTCTGTGGCCCTTCATCTCCAAGCTGAAAAAAGAAAACATTAAATGAAAATTGACTGTCAAATCTTGAGAGACGCAATCAAATTAGAGTAATGAGGATTTCTAGGAGATAGCCATAAGGCAGGCTGTTTTTGCTAAATGAGACGTTCGTTTTATATGTAATAGTTATATCATGGGTTGTCCGCCTGTACGTGGAGATAATCCACGAGCTTTAGCGAGTGGATTATCTTACGTACAGGCGGACAACCCATGGTATAACTATTTTATACCACCTACATCAGTGTAGACCTTGCACATCATGAGATAGTTCGTGCTAACGTTGGTAAGGTGGTATAAATTTTGTTAAAATAAGGACTGGAGACACTAGGTACATTCAACAAATACTAATAAATAAGGAGATTCCAACAGTGAGGTCATTATATGTCTTAGGAAAGCTAATACTTGACTTCCGGGGAGGACGTGCTTTTTTTGGCTGTGAAAAATAAACTTTTATTTTTAAGAAAAACTTTGTAAAAATGTTGTTCCAGAGATAGTTGACTGTTACCGGGACAGTTTTATATATAGATTTTATGAAGAGACAGTGTTGAAAGGTGTAAGAGCGCCCAAAACGAGTTTTTTGATGATTTTTGCAGAATTTATAGCGGTAATGAGGTAATTTGAGCCCACCTAATTTGTCCGTCTTTAACAACAAACATTCACAGACGCTGAAAATTCACAGATAAGTGATTACTGAGCCACTAAAATGAGTGATTCAAGCCTACACGATGGTGTTGGTGACTTTGACTTGTCAGAGAGCTATGTGAACTCAGTTATGTCATCTCAGACAGTCCTCAATACACCTGTGACTGAGATTTTCAGTAAGAGTAGAAGAAAGCGTCATTTGTCTATGCCTGCAGTTCAGGATTCTGCGAAAAAACTTTGTGGCGTTGGTTCCGTAAATCATGACCTTATAATGGGAGTGGAACGAGATAACACATTCACAGATAACTCCGATGACTCGGAGCAGAGTCAGAACCAAGGCAAAAGCATGTCGGAGAATAATGAGAACAGAAAGGTAGTAACAGCTAAAAAGAAACTGTATAAATCCCCAAAAAAAGAGAGTGAACTTATATGTACAGCAGCAAGTGTCCATGTCGATGCTGATGTAAGTGTAAAAGATATGATTTGTCAAATGAACAATACAATGCAGTCTCTTTTTTCATCATTAAATGACAAAATAAAACAGATGGAACACAACATTGAAAATAAGTTGATATCTAAATTCAATCAACAGATAGATAAACGTGTGAATTCTGAAAATAGAAAGTTAAAAAATGAGATGGAAACACAAATGTCAAGTTTGCGCACCGATCTATGTGACGATATAGCAGAGATAAATGCTAGGTTGAACTCCATGAGTGAAAACATCCAAACGTCTGCATCAGATGGTAAACCCCCTGACATGGAAAGAAATATAGTCATCAGAAATTTGCCACATACATTGAATGAGAATTTGCGTGGCAAGGTTACTGGGTTACTTCGGGATGGCCTTAAATTAGCAGAGGTGGTAGTCGACAATGTTGAACGCAAAGAATCACATGTAGAGTCAGTCCCGGGTGTTGTGGTTGTAACACTCGCTTCAAAGGAAGACAAGGTCAATATTTTGAGGGTGAAGGCAAATTTAATTAGAAATCACAGGTATAAGCGTGTGTTCATTCACCCAGATATGTCCAAACGTGAACGACAGTTAGCTGCAAATTTTAGAAAAGTTGTTAACGCAGTTCAAAACAGTGATGTAAAGCTTTTTGTTAAAGGGTCCCGGGTGTGTTCCGCAAAATGGTCTTCAGCAGATGATAGCACACCTACTCATGATAGCTCACACTCACATGGTAGAAATTTTAGGGGGGAGCAAAGAACACACGACTTTCAGCGAGATGAACACGAGGAAATGGATACATATGCCTCCAATTCATGGCAGGCAGGTAATAGAGAAAATGTTGACAATAGACAATACTCATCCGAGCTACAGTCAAATGGAAATCATAGAAACAATCAAAGTTCCAACAGGTCTGGAAAGGATGTGTCCTCCAGTGGTGGTCGCCCATCTGTCCATGGCCGGTCTTCATTTAATGGAGAACATACAGTGGATCGAAGAGGGTCTTCGAGCCACAGTAGGCGTTCTTCAAGTGTTTGGCATGGGGATGGTGGTGGGCGTTCCACCTCTGGTGGTCGGTCCGGTAACCGGTCATCTGGCAGGTACAAACCTGACAATTACAGCCAAAATAATTTTAATGGCAGGTCATAGGTCAAAATAGGGTTTTGGAATGTAAATGGCTGGAATGCTGATGAAAATTCACTAAATTTTAGGGTCAGACATTCATGTTTGAAAAATATGGACATTGATCTGCTGGCATTAGCTGAAACACATTTGATTAGTAATAATGAACTCAGAGTAGCTGGCTACACATGGGTTGGGCAAAATCGTACTAACATTCATATAAATGCAAGAAATGGTTCAGGAGGTGTAGGCCTTTTAATTGAAAATACCTTTGCTAGTAACTATAACATTCAGATTTTGGACAAAGGTCATGAAGGTATTTTGTGGATAAATTTTAAGCATATATTAAATGGAACTTGCTTCAACCTATGTGTGTGTTACCTGCCACCTGAGGGTTCTTCCAGATATGTAAATGTTGACGAATTTTTTGATACCTTATTAACCAAAATATATCAGTATCAAGGTATGGGCCAGTATTATATATGTGGCGACTTTAATAGCCGCTTGGGCGATTTGGTTGATTATATCGAAGGTGTCGATGAAGTACCCCCAAGAGATATACTGGACTTCAGTAAAAATGCTCATGGTCAATATTTTTGTAATTTTTTGATCGATAGTAATTGCTGTGTCTTAAATGGAAGAGTAGATCCTCAGAAAAATAATTTTACATCAGTTTCAGCCAAAGGTAAAGCTGTTGTTGACTATTTTGCTGTGCCATACACTTCCTTGCAATACATTACAGGTTTTGAAATTATAAGTTCATCATGTTTGGTAAATTTGGCATGCAAGGATATGGGTTTTGAGTCCAGGCATGTACCAGATCATTCTTTACTGAAGTGCAGCATTGAAGTATTTGGCCATGAAAACCTGAATAAATGCAATATACCGAATGTGTCTTCTATTAAATTTGACTGTGGCACCGTTCCACAAGGCTTTTGTGAAGATGAAAATTTTCTTTCATCACTAGATGAGAAAATCCAAGAAATTGGGTCATCAAACTCTATGCAAAACGAAGTAAATCTATTGTATAATGATTTTTGTGAAATAGTCAAGAACGAAATGTTGCAGAAATTGCCCCATAGGCATATAGTTTTGAAATTTGGTCTTGATAATAAACGCCGGAGACATAAAAAGCCTTGGTGGAATGATGACCTTGCAGCCAAATGGAACCAAGTGTGCCTGGCAGAACGTAATTGGCTAAAAGCAAAAGGCAACAATACATGTAAGATTGAGCTGAAAGGTATTTTCACACGGTTGCGTAAAGATTTCGATAGAGAAGTGCAACGCACAAAAAGGCAATATTGGGTTCAGTTACAAAATGAAATGGTCTGTAGCTTAGATACAAACCCGCGAGATTTTTGGAAAACAATTAGTCGCACTGGTGTGGCAGATAATAGAAATAAAAAAATTCCTTTTGAAGTTTATAATGAGGAAGGCTCCTTAAATACTGATCCAAAAAGTGTCCTACAAAAATGGAAGCACGACTTTGAAAAAATGTATAATATGCAAGCATCATGTAGTAATGACCAAGATTCAAATCTACATGGTTTGGGTAATATACATGAAAATCAAAGCCACTCAGATGCCAGCGATTTTTGTGGTCCAATCACTCTCGGGGAAGTCCGTCAAGCAGTCCTACGCTTAAAGGCAAATAAAGCCTCTGGGGTGGATGAGGTTCCTGGTGAGGTCTTGAAAAATGCCAAAGTAATTGCATTTCTACATCAGTTCTTTAATATATGTTTTGAATCAGGAAAAATTCCAGAAACTTGGTCAAAAGGTATTATAAATCCAATTCCGAAAGCCTCTACCAGCGATCCTAGAGACCCACTTTCATATAGGGGCATTACTTTATCACCCGTCACATATAAAGTGTATTGTACAATTTTGAATGAAAGACTAGTAAGTTGGAATGAGCAGCAAAATATTATTGTTGATGAGCAAAATGGTTTTAGGAAAAAAAGAAGTACACTTGATCATTTGACAACCCTAACCAGCATTATTGAGACCAGAAAAAAAGCAAGAAAGTCAACATATTGTGCCTTTATAGACTTCAAAAAAGCATTTGATACAGTGAATCTGGATATTTTATGGCATAAGTTACAACATATTGGCATTAAAGATAAATTATTTTCAGCTATTAAAGGGCTTTATGATAAGGTTATATGTACAGTAAGAATAAATGGTTTCAATACTGACTGGTTTACGGTAAAATGTGGCTTGAAGCAAGGCTGTCCATTATCACCCGTCCTGTTCAGCTTCTTTATAAATGATCTTGCTTTGAAATTGAAAAGTACAAATGTTGGTGTGGTCTGTGGGGATGAGAAAGTAAGCATTCTGCTTTTTGCGGATGACATTGTACTTATAGCGGAAAACCCAAATGATTTGCAAGTTTTACTGAATATTTTGAGTGCCTGGTGCAAGCTTAATGGGATGGTGATAAATGGAACAAAATCAAATATAGTTCATTTCCGAACACCCTCAGTACCTCGCTCAGATTCAGTTTTTACTGTTGGTGGTATTAACTTAGATGTGGTCGAGTCTTACAAATACCTAGGACTCGTTTTAACTGAATTTCTAGACTACTCAAAAACAGCTAAGGCAGTAGCTAAATCTGCAAATAGAGCTTTAGGCCTGATTATAGCTAAATCAAAAGCTTTTGGTGGTTTACCTTATGATGTGTTTTATAAATTATATGAGAGTATTGTATGCCCTGTAATTATGTATGGTGCCCCAATTTGGGGGACAGAATGCTTTAGCTGTATACAGGCAGTGCAAAATCGAGCAGCTAGGTATTTCCTTAATGTTGGTAAATACACTCCAGTTGCAGCTGTAAATGGTGACACTGCATGGTATCCAATGGAGTGTAGATTGTGGAAGTCAGTTTTGAATCATTGGTGCCGTTTAGTGAACATGGACAACGACCGTCTGAACAAACGAGTCTTTGTCTGGTGTGATCTAAAAGGAAATAACTCGTGTAGAAACTGGAATTTTAGAGTAAGAAAACAATTCCAAAAGTATAATGTACAGGAAAATTACCAAATTTTGCATTACATAGAGCCAAATTATATTTGTTCCCTTATTGTGGATAAAGTATTTGAAGATTTTGTTCAGAAATGGCATTCAGATTTAAATAGAAACTCTGCAAGAAGTGGCACGGGTGGAAACAAACTCCGCACATATAGACTAATGAAAAATGATTTTCACGCCGAACCATATTGTTTTGAAATAATGTCTAGAAAGCATAGAGGATCTCTAGCTAAGTTTAGATCTGGAACAGCCCCCATCAAAATAGAAACTGGTCGGTACCAAAATTGGGTTTGCTTCCATTGTGCCTCTTGCATTGAAGATGAAGAACATGTACTGATGGTATGTCCTATATATGAGGATCTTAGAATGAGTTTAGTAAAGAAGCAATGTTGGTAAATCCTGCCTTTGGTGGCTATAGTGATATGCAAAAGCTGTGCTTTCTTTTGTCTGATTCTAGAATGGTGAGGTCGAGCTCAAGTGTATGCACACTTATACTTGAGCGTAGGAGAAATTTTCTAAGTCGTGTATAAATTATAATTGACATTTCTGATACGTAAAACTTGCTATTATCATACAGTAATTACAAAATTTGCCAGCACAGTTAATGTATGTTTTCTTGTGCATTGGTTTATACATGTGTTTTGGGTACTCGTGGGAGTTGTCTCATGAGAGGATTCCCACGGGTGCCCACAACATAGGATTTCTGTCGCCAGATATGAAAAGGAGGCACAGGTAATGGAGGGTCTCCAGTACACTGGTTTAAACATAAGCTTTGGGAGCTCGTGGGAGTTGTCTCATCGAGACGGTTCCTTTGAGTACCTACTAATATACATGTGATACCTACTAGTGTGCATTGGCTTTGGCATGTGGTTTGGGAGCTCAAGGGAGTGGCCTCACTGAGACGGTTCCTTTGAGTACCCTTTGAGTATCCATATGTGATATGTGATAGGAGAGGTTAGCACAGATGATAGATCCTTGTGCATTGGTTTTGGACCTGTATCATGGGTATATTCTTGTGCATTGGTCTTAACGTGTGTATTGTGCACTCAATCAAATCGTCTCATGGGGACGGTTTCTTTGAGTGCTCACTACTTGCAATTTTTGTCGACAATTAAGGAAAAGTTAGCACTGAAACTGAATTTTTAGTAGAACATTGGTTTAGACATGTGTTGTGGTGGCTCTTGGGAATCGTCTCATTGAGACGGTTCCTTTGAGTACCCTCATCATGTGATTATTATCGTCAGATAATAAGAGATAGTACAGGAAATGTATACTTTTCTTTACATTGGTTTAGGTATGTGCTGTAAGAGAGGCATAGGAAGGTACGATAGGAATAACGGTGATATAATTTAGTCTAGTAGATGGTGAGTGTCATGATAAGGAGGTAATCGCTAGAACCATTGAAAAAATTAAAATCTACTTACCACCAACATACGCAGCCAAGGACCCCCCCGATGGGCAAAAAATTCTTAAGTGTAATATTGTAGATATATTATTCTGGTGTTTTAGTTATATAAATTGTTTTGGATGCCCAAATGAGCCATCTCAAGAGATGGTTCTTTTGAGTGTCTCCAACATGTGTTTTAGATGCGAGATGGAAAAAAACGCATTCTATTTTAAAGATTTGATCATTCTTTGCCAAAATCCTTTTACATCATTTTACACCAATTTATACCAATATAATGCTATGATTTTACCGGCACAGATACAGGTGTTTATGGAACTGCACACCTGTTTACCCTTTGTAATTGTGTTTGTGTAAATAATGTGTATATTTGGGACCCATGAACTATGACGTGAGAAAATCTGGCCGTACGATTTGACACCAGTGCGACTGAAAATGATTTCATGTGCAACTTAATATTGTCATCTTTATAGTTCAACTTATAGTTTAACTATAAGGCTAATCTCTATGACAGTTTTTCTCATGGCAAGGCTCATGTATATGTTTTTTTTAGAAATAGTTTTAAAATTGTAAATATCTTAAGAACTTAAAAATTCTTACTGTCTCTCACAATTCTTTTAGAATGGCAGTTGTATATGTACTTATGTATTTTAAATGTAAGATATGTTTTACTGTATACACTGGTGAGACAAAAATAAACGATACTTACTTACTTACTTACTTGTCTTGTACTAATTTAAGCTATCAGCAGATCGTATACAGTTTGTGCAAGTATACACTTAGCAAACTTTCTAATTGGTCACCTTACATTTTACGCCAGTTTTGAAAGTAAGATTCGGTTATACAAAATTCATGTTTCCATATATATCAACCAACGTTTTGCCGAGTCTTTGCAGTTCATTTCATTTAAAATGACTAGTACATCTTGCACAGACGATGCTAGAGTAAAGGTGCCCTTATTTCAAAAAGGCACATTTTTTCTACAAATGTTAAATACTCCACAGAGACGCTAACGAACTTTATTTTTACTGGTTTGAAGATGTTTCTGACTGCCGTGATTTAAGACGAAAAGCTTCTAACGATTTGTTTCGCTCGAAATCCTCGTAATAGCATGAAGATAAAATACCAAAGTCCAACAGTCCTAAAATGATAAGAAAATGTTAAATAAATAAGCGCACACTAGGGGTACATACGTTAAATGTAAGAACAATCATTATTCTAAGTTTGAATATAAAAAAATGAAAACTGTTGGAATTTCAGATTACACAAAACAGACACCCCCTACGCATTTCGGATGGAAAAATGTCTAAGTAAAATGAGAAAATATTTATCAAATGTGCACAAAATGGGAGGAGCACATGTTCAATGATTGAGCTATCATTATGTAAAGTTTGAATATAAAGAAATGTAAACTATTGGATTTATAAATTACACAAACCAGACAACTGTTGGAGTAATAGATTACACAAACCTGACACCATCAAAGGATTTTTGGATGGAAAAATGTCTAAGTTCAACACCCCTCAAAACTGAGAAAATATTCATGAAATGCGCACAAAATAGGATGTGCACATCTTCAATATGTGAACAATCATTATGCAAAGTTTAAATATAGAGTTACAGATTACACAAACTAGGCACCCCAAAAGTGTTGCCGACGGACGGACAGAGTGGACCGATTACTAGGCCTGCTTTCGCTAAAGCGACGCAGGTAAGATGGCCGCCATAATAGGTTCAAAATAGAAAAGTGTCATTTTGGACCTTTAAGGCTTCACGAGTCTTCATTTTTTACAAATTAGACATCAACACAGATAAATACCACAAAAGCCTTTAAACATGCTGTGTGCTGTGATAATTCTCATAATCTGTTAAAATTGCTTGTGCTCTATGTTAATTTCTTTCTCTAATACATTGTATCTCGATGAATTTGCATTAAAATGGTCACTAATCTATTTTCAGCCTATTTTTTCGGCCTTATTTGTTACCATAGCAAAGGTAAAAGTAAAGTTATTACAAGACTTTTACACTCAGGGCATTGTTCTAATAAACTAAAAAGAAAAAAATCGATGAAAAGCAATTGTTATTTTTAAGGCGGGGGAATAGCCCCTTAATACACATAGCTGGATTTAGAAATTATGATGCCTTACATTGGTGATCATAATTTATTGAATTTAGCAAATGAATTGGAAAAGTGATGAAATGCGAGGCTTGCTGAGTATTTTATCAGATTTTAACAATAAATTGAAATTTCAATAAAACAGGAACACGAATGATAGGTTCTATTTATCATATAACGTTTAAAAGAGTGTGCACTAACGCGCGTTAATCTTATGGGCATATTTTTATAACGTTACCAAATCTGTAAACCACTACTGATTTATAGATTTTACTATTTGGCATAATATCACTCGCACACGCGACGTCGGGTGATAAATGTACTGCAGGGTGTCCCAGAAACATGTAGCCCAATGGGCAACGATCGCTCACCCGAGAACCAGCATAATGTTTAGAAAGACCATAATATGATGATCAATGGCAGGTAGCTCTGAATTTGAAACAGTGATCAAGAATAAATTCGAACTTTCAAGATATTATGCCAGTTCTGGTTATCTGCAAGTACTAAAATAATCTGAATGTTCAAAGGCAGATGACCCCGTAACCAGTGATGGGATCTTACAGAAATTCGAACCCATCCATGATTTTATGCATGTCTTGGTTGCCTACAAGAATGAAGATAATCAAATGACAAATGAATGCGCTAGAGTCATCACAATAAACAGCTATGTTTAGATGCTAAATGGCAGCTAACTGTGTAGTTGGTGGTCTGGTATAGCCGAAAATTAAACTCATTTAAGCTTTTATGATTGTCCTTGTTACTTATAAGAATGAAGAAGATCCAATCAGAAAATGAAGGCACAAGAGTGATCACAACATTATCCAACAATTTCTAAGACGCACAAAGGCAGCTAATTCCCCAATAATTGATGGGATCTGGCTGAAATTCAAACGCATTCAGGCTTTTATAGAACACCTAATTACACGCAAGCATAAAGATGATCCATCTAAAAATGAAGGCACAAGAGTGGTCACAACATTTATCCCATTATGAGTCTATGGGAAATGTTCATCACGCTCAAGGTCAGCTAACTCCGCAGCCGGAGGTCTGATCGGGCAGAATTTTGAACCCATGCGAGATTTTGTGTTTGTCTTTGTCACCTGCAAGAATGAGGAAGATCCAAGCAAAATAAAGACGCTAGAGTGGTCACAAGACCATTTATTAATTTTTCAAACGCTCAAGGGCAGCTAACTCAGTAGTCAGTGATGAGATATTGACGAAATTCTAACTCGTTCAAGCTTAATTAGTTACCCGTGTTACCTATAAGAATGAAGAAGATTCAACAAGTAACTGGGTAAACCTTGGCAAAAAGGCACCTGCTGGTAAAGGGCTGACCTGTTGGCTCTCTTGTGTGTGATGTTTCATTGGGTTTTGTTACTTTCCCATGTGGTGCCCTTAGTCAGGTGTGGTGTTTGATTGTATCGATTCCTGATTCTTGTCTTCTTTCTTACTTATGTAATGATCATCCCCAAACAATAAATTATCAACAAGGTAAATGTGTGAAAATCCAATTTATGGGGAGGGGGGGGGGGGGGAGAGTGCCTTCAATTTTTTTACAATATCTCCAAACATATAAAAACAAATTAGCTGTTAATTTTTACACAACTGTGGATAAATGATATACCTAAAAACTGGTATATATATATATATATATATATATATATATATATATATATATATATATATATATATATATATATATATATATATATATATATATATATATATTTTACCGATTGAATAGCATTAGAGATATAAGTCTTTTTGTCTGGTACATTCTGTTCTTTAATAGCTCCATATTAATAATATTTAAAATGTATGTTTGGGTGCTTAAAAGAAACGTCTCAAAAGACTTGGGCGTTTATTTTAGAAACCATAACATGTTGGAGGAAAATACAGCGTTTATTATTATTATTATTATTATTATTATTATTATTATTATTATTATTATTATTGTATATGTTGTTGTTGTTGTTTGGGCTGTTATACATTGTTTAATTTATAGTTTACTCCGCCCCTTCATGTGCTTCTCAACCCATCAGTTTGCACATAAATTTAATTTTGGACAGCTTAATCACATACTTTGTCAATATTTGTAATACACGGGTGGTAAACCTAGGAACTACCACGAAATTGTGTTAACATAATTTTGTTCCCAAGCCACATCCGGGACACGTCGTGGTAGTTTCCAGGCAGAAAATTGGATAAAGAAAGGTTGGTGTCACTTTTATTTTTGTTTTATTTAACAACAAAGAAGAAACAATGGTGAAATCCGACAATGTGGTTACATGTAAATGTGTCTCAGCGTCCCCTCTAGCCCAAAATTTTGTTTGAAAAGTTATTTTCTTTCTTTAGATTCGTGTTTCCCCACTGAGCATCGGACCAACTTTCCCCAAAGCTCGAAGGATTTTAGCCCATATCTGTCAAATTAAATGGAATTTGATATCATTTGACGATGGAAATGATAAAAAGACCCTGAATAAACATTCCTACACAGAAAAAAAATCTGAGCATTTATGAACCCTTCTTGACAAGCAAAGGGTTGGGAGCATAAACACCATTTCTATTTTTTCCAGATTTGCGGAGACGGGCAGGTTTCAATATATTGACATCTGATTTATTAGCTATTCTGTCAAATGCAATATAAGGTTTAACTAACATTTAATATAGTTTACTCCGCCCCTTCCTGTGGTTCGCATCCGATCAGTTTGCACAGAAAGGATAGAGTATCTGCCTATTTTTCAGATGCTTCCCAAAACTCCCATGCGTATATGATGTCACTGGTATCCTTTTGAATAAGACGCTTGTATTGTAATAAAGGTTATAATTAGACAGGCAGATCCCTATGACAAACAGGAAACGCATCCAAAGGGGTAGGTTTTTTGTTTGTATTGTTGCTTTACGTCCCAAGTCAACAGCTATGGTCATGGCGGGACGGTCAGTTCACCTAGCCATACTTTTTTCCTCGGCAGGCTTGAACAAGCGGTCAACCAGTAATTCGTGCACATAGTTTCGCTTGTAACTGACAACAACCCTTCTTGAATGAATCAGCTGAAGGGAGGAGAATGACCGTAGAAATTATTTCATGATCAATCTCCACGAAAGTATGGGACCGGGCGGGGGTCGAACTCGCGACCCCTGGATCTGCAGTCAGACACGCATCTGTAGCCAGACACGTTACCGACTGCGCTACGCGGCCCGGTCCAAAGGGGTAGGGGTTGCAAAATTTAACTTCACTAAATCATTTAGAAATCAATTATTTTCACGTGTACGCCTATTTTATCATCAATTCTCGATTACAAATCACAGTGAAAGTATTTTAAAGTCCAAAATCGTGAGCATTTTAAAGATTATTTTGTTGTTGTTCTTCTCTATCTGATTTTTTTAAAAACTACTAGAAACGGGCCCGCGCAAGCGCGGGTTATGATGAAAAGTGTTCTGAGCTCGGCTGAGCATGGCAGATGTCCTCATAAATATTAAAATTGGGAACAATTGTTAGCAAGTAGGATAAATACTAACGAAATTCTGATATGAATCAAGGGCCATAACTCTGTTATAAAGTATATTATCTATTTCTATCAACCTAACTAAAAAATAAGGCGGTAACGACCGAAGGGTGAATCTTGATCGAAACAACGCATGTAGCATAACGCACTACTATAGTGTTAATCGAAGTGACTGTACTGTACGACATCCAACGTATATGTATGCCAATGAAAACTGTAAGTTGTCATATCAACTTTAGTCCTTTTCCAATGCTTATTCATTCCCCTCAAATGACTGGATATTGAGGGGATGCAGACCTTGGGTCATATTTTAATGTCTTACTCATGCTTGTGCTGGCTAGATACTAAAAGTGAAATATGGAATGAGCTTCACAGCTTAATAGAGACCCACAGATGCCTGTACATACCATAAGCTCATCTATAGGCCTTCGGCTCAGATGAACTAAAAAGTATACAAAATTTTGTGACTGCAGGAAAAATAGGCCAAAGATTTTCTATTCTGTCTGTATAGATTGGTATAATTGACAGCAAATTCATTCTGTATGAAAGAAAGACCAGGAATCGTACCAATGGCCACTTGGTTGATAGTAACACTCTACTGATTGAGTTAAGCAGCCCATCAGTTAAGAGTGGTGTATATGGTTAAAGCATTAATGAATGTGGCATTAAATCCAAAGTTTTGAAAAATGTGTAATATTCCAAAATTTTATGACTCCCTAACTTTTGCTGTAAATATGCCAAAAATTGAACCGAAAGTTTTTTTATAGAATAATACCGAATATAGGTATTGACAGAATAGCAAACAGTGAAGACCCTGATTAGACTGCTTCTCTAGGGGCAGTCTGATGTGGGTCTGCACTGTTTGACCATACCTAAAAGTTGGGCAAATTTCATGGCAATTTCTTTTGGTAATTGTGTTATCTTTCACGACTATTGATGAGGACAGTGATTATTACAATAATAAGAAATGGGTACATACACTTTAAATTTATGTTTTCAACCAAACATATGGTGTGGGTAATCAAAAGTACTGTCGCAATGAGACGGTTCTTTTGAGCACCCAAAATAAAACCATGGTTGCAAATAGAGCTTACACGTTTATAAAATTTTGTTAAGGTTTACACGAATTCCAAAAATCGAAATGATTCCGTTTACACGCACCTACACAGCATTTCTACACGTCGAATCACGGGTTCGTTGTAACTACCATGCAACAACAGACTTCTTTCTTCATAAGAAATGATACCTATGTAAAGCTTTTATATTTGAAACGAAAAATTGAAATCGGTATATACATCCGCTGTACCTACCAGACAACAACAGACTTCTTTCATCATAATAAATGATACCACTGTAAAGCTTATATCTTTGAAATACAAAAAAAGTATCAGATTCAAAAGTGCCGTATCAATGAGACGGTTCTTTTGGGCACCCAAAAATATAAAACCATGGTTGCAAATATGGCCACCATGTTTACAATTTTTGTAAACGTTTACACGGATTCCAGAAATCGAATAATACCACTGTAAAGTTTATATCTTTGAAACACAAAAAATCGGTATATACACTTTAAATGTTTTCAACTATAACATATGTTGTAGGTACTAAAATGTACCGTCTCAATGAGACAATTCTTTTGTGCACCATAAATATAAACCCATGGTTGCAAAAGGACTTCCATGTTTACAATTTTTTACACGAATTCCAGGAATCGAATGATACCAATGTAAAGCTTATATCTTTGAAAAGCAAAAAAGAAATCTGTATATTCACTTTAAATGTTTTCAACCAATATATATCTTGTAAGTTCTCAAAAGTGTCGTCTCAATGAGACGGTTCTTTTGAGCACCCAAGATATAAAACCATGGTTGTAAATATGGCTTCTACGATTTTGTAAACGTTTACTCGAATTTCAGAAATCGAGTGATGCCACTGTAAAGCTTATATCTTTGAAAGCGCAAAAAAGAAATTGGTATATACGCTTTAAATGTTTTTAACTAAAACATATGTAGTACCATCTCAATGAGACGGTTCTTTTGAGCACCCAAAATATAAAACCATGGTAGCAATTTTGCAAATGACCTGTGCGTAAAAGCGGGGCATGGTTGCAAATTATTTGTGCATAAAAGCAAAAACTAAGTGTGGTTCGGTAAAACAGTCGAGTTTCCAGTGGTTTGGTGTGTTCAGGGCTACACGGCATTTCTACACGTCGTATCGCGGGTTCGCTGTAACTATCTTCTTTCATTATAATAGATGATAAAACTTTTATCTTTGAAACGCCAAACAAATCGGTATGATACACTTAAATTGTTTTCAACCAAAACATATGGCCACATATGTTGTGGGTGCTCGAAAACCCGTCTCAAGAGACTTTTCTTTTGAGCACCCAAAATATAAGGGGTCTGTAGACTGTAGGTCAGCATTTTTTTTCAAAACTCTGCTTTCAGGGCAGGTAAGTTTTATCTTATTTGCCTATAGGCTGTGAGGATTATTTACGTTTTGATTCGACAGGTACCCGTATGATGATCAAAAATATATGGAACATCGGCAAGTGCCGGAAATAGACTAACAATAACACTTTAGGTGCCAACTAAGCATTGAAACCACACACCCTGGTTGTTTCACCCCTAAAAGTATGCATTTCCTGTTCCAAGCAAAACCTTCGTGCATTATTCATTTTCAGAACTTTGACAACCCAGAAAATGAGCGAACGGCAGGGTATACCTACATGTATATATGTAGTTAATATTAAAATAAGTTATTATAGGTTAGGTAAACTTTTTTTTTGAGAAACATGGGGTAATTAAATGCCATACTACTTTTGTCGCAAGAACTGAACTGCAGCAAGAAATACTTATAGAATCTGATTGGGACCTTATTTGGCAGACAGTTGAGAAATGGTCTATTTGAATAGACATGTTGCTGTAAATTTACCGAATTGGATCCAATTACCGAATCTAGCCTGAAAATGGTCAATTAGCTTGTTTATCTGTTTATCTGGGAGTGGGGGTGAGAATTAGGCATGTTCGGTCAAGGCGCTCATTGGAACATGAATTTAAGCGCCTTGTGTGTCTGATGCTACCCACATCATCTAATTGCAAATTTTAAGACGTCTGTTGTGTCATCTGTTGATGACTTGAAATGCTGCTGTGGCAAGTAGTGTAGGCACAGATAAGACTTCCTTTTAGTCCACACTGTTTATCTGGAAGTATGGAACTCAACACAGCAGACAACAACAGCCGGGTAATATATTCTATTGCACACAAAATAACTAAGTACCATTATTCATTTATATTCACCTTTCTAGTAAAAGAAACCACTCAGGCCAACAGAGAATATTGCATTTTGGGGCCATTTTGGGTCCGATTCGGTAAGTTTACAGACCCTCCACCATATCTAAATCCGTGTCAATACAAATGCTGCAGTAAACTTAGAGATAATGTTTATTTTGAAATAAAAGTAATGGGCTTTCGACAGACTTTGTTGTTCCTTTTTGTGTCCCTTACTTTGGCGCAGGACGATAGTCCTAGCCTACGCATGTGAATGACATGTTCACTTGTCTGACCGCCACAATATACGTTGGACGTATGCAACAATAACAGCCGGGAAATATATTATAATGCATGCCAAATAACTCAGAACCAGTATATTCGTTCATTTCCACCTTTCTAGTAAAAGAAACCACTCAGATCAACAAACACAAAAACATGGCATTTTCGGACTTGATTGGGTCCGATTCAGTAATTGGGTCAGATTCGGTAAGTTACGGACCCTCCAAATCTAAATCAATTTCAAAACTTTTTTTTTCATAACATTGACTTAATGATAATATTTATTTTGAAATAAAACCAATGAACTTTTTTGACAGACTTTGCCATTCCTTTCTATGTCCCTTCCTGTGGTGCAGGATGATAGCCCAGTGGGGGGGGGGGGGGGGGGGTACTCTGATATTTTCATACATACGTAGGCTCGGCCTATTTTTTTGGTTCAAAATTCTGTTTTTGGGGTTTTTAGAAAAATGAATATTTTTGGGGGGTATGAAGATTTTGTGGATATTTTTTTGGGGTCATCACAAAATTGGGCTAGTTTGAGGGTCATTTCTATTTAATTTAGGGTCTTTTTTAAGGTCAAGGTACAGAATTGGGATATTTTTTGGGGTTGCTAAAATTTCAAATATTTTTTTGGGGTGCTTGAAATTCCTGATATTTTTTTGGGGTGAACAGTAGATGCTGGTTCCGAGCCTACGTATGCGGAAAAAATTAGAGTACCCCCCTCCCCCCTGCGGATGATAGCCTATGCACGCCAATAATCACTTGGAATTCGTTAACCCCCCCCCCCCCCCCAAACAATATTTCCCCACCCACAGGCTCAGATTCAAGACCCCTCTCAAACACTTGAAAAGTCAAGTAATCGACCAAGAAATTTGCTTAAATGTCTATACAAATGCATCTTTCGAGTGATTGACAAAGACTCTAGTGGGCCATTGCATTCATGCTGTTGTCGTTGCAACTTGAACAGAAAAATGTTATCGCCGCTTCTAACATGAGCACCACAACTTGAAAAAGTTGGAAGTTGTATAGATTGACTTTTCTCTGCCGACAGAATCGACAGAGATAAACCTGTCATGATCTTCACTGAAACACTCTTGTTTTTTTTGTGGAAAATCAGTCAGACCGAAAAACTCAGCTAACAGCAGCCATCTTTGTTTTTTTAATCGGGTCATTATCTTTCAATAGGTGGACATGCGCAGAAATGTTATCGGGTATGAAAGCCATGACCATTCCCGATCTGCCGTTTCCGATCTGCCGTGCCAGAAATCTATTTTTATATACAAAAAACATTATTACGTACCTTTTTATTTTGCAAATGAGAAAATATTTTATGCAGAGGATAGAGCAAAATTGAATAGAGAATTGACCCTTTTTTGTTCTGTGGGAAATTGGATTTCTGGCGCGGCAGATCGGACACGGCGGCACGATGCGGTCATGGCTTTCATAACCATCATATCAAATGTCAACTTTGACCCCTGCAAGTGACGTATGACCGCATGACATATGGAAATACACCTTACGACCAATCGTTGCAGCCTTTCTTGGTAGAAGTTGGGAGAATATGAAAACATAGATCGATATCGTCCATTATCATTAGTTGATAAAGAAGGCGTTACCCTGTCAAAATTGATGGGAGATTATGGAATGTAAAACTTTATTGTATAAAAAACCTCAAAAACGAAATAAAAGTAAAAGAAGGTTAGATCGAAGTTATCAATGAGGGCAATATCTGAATAACTTGGTGTAGAAAAAATGCTGGTAAAATATACCGTTTCCGAGTTTTTGAGCGCAAAGGGCTCCTTTAGTAGTATAGATTTTGAAGTGCAACTGTAGTCTATGACAATGTATTTACCTGGTGCAATAGTATGCAGCAATGTAATATAAGCAATCATCAATGCGTAAAGTACACCTGTTCAAGGGTCATGTAGCTCATGTGTATTGGATAGATACAGTATTTAGCCATAATAATCTATCAACAGAATTTAGTTAAATGACAATTTTAAAGAAAAATATGCTAAAAAAAGTTGTAATATTTCATGAATAAGGTGTTATCTTGTACTAATTATATCATTATGTTGGAAAAAAAGATCTTCAAAAGAACTCACCAAAAATCCAAATACTGATGTTCGGGCTTGCCAAGACCCCACATTTTTGGCTGTGGGATATCATCCCCTCCCCCCCTGAGTCCCAACTAGCTATTTACGTATATTAATGTAAAATATGAGAATGCACTTACCTGCAAAAGTATTAGATGGTAACGGGGGGGGGGGTGGGGATAATGTTTAAAAAATATTTTCTATTTCTAATATGCTTAATACAAAATGTGACCATTTTAACCAAACAATAAAGCCGTACATTCATGGAAATAGGAAAGCAACTGCAATACTATAAAATAGGGACCAACATTGAGATAGAAATCAGATGGAAGCATTTAATCGACTTCAATTGTTATCAAAATTATAGGCAGCGATACAACCACCGTCAGAGGTACTTTAAATTTTTGGCCAATTTTATTACGTATTATGTCAATAATTGTAATATCTATTAAATGACTCATTTAGTAAATCCGTGAAGTGGTCAATGCGACCATTTCTAAAGACGCAGTCATGAAACAGGAGGAGAAATTTGTAAGTAGGTCATAGATAATGTATGTAAATACATTTCTAAAGAAATTAAGTGGTTCACGCGCTGTGCTCAATTCCACTCAATTTCTTTAAAAGTGTCATGTATGATCTATAACCTATACGTATATATTATCAATGAGTAACCATAGAAATGGCTATGTAATAGTTATACCATGGGTTGTCCGCCTGTACGTGGAGATAATCCACGAGCTTTAGCGAGTGGATTATCTTACGTACAGGTGGACAAACATGGTATAACTATTTTATACCACCTACATCAGTGTAGACCTAGCACATCATGAGATATTTCGTGCTAAAGTTGGAAAAGGTGGTCTAATTTAATTTAAATTACCAAATGCCCATAATGGGTACTTACCGTTCTCTTGCATGTAGCTGCTTTGACAGCACAGGCAGTACTTGCCAACCCACTAGTGATAGATGTGCATCCGACTCCATAGACAAGCTGAAAAATATTAACAAATTGTCTACTTGGTAATTTTGCATGCCTTTTGCCATATGCTGATTTTTAAATCAACTTTTTCGAAAATCTCTTTCTGGAATACCATCAGAGTGTCACACAATTTAGATCAGACCCATTGTTTTGTCAGGCCTGATTATTAAGAGACTATGTCAAATTTTCATAGCATATTTACTTTTGTGAAATGGTTTATTTTAGAACTTTTATAAAAACAAAAAAAAAATGTCAATTTGGCCATTTACAAAGACAATTTTGCTTTCAAGTACCAACTGAATAAGTTCCCATGTTCCCATGTTCTGTCAAAATCGTTAAAGTAACATATATTACATTATAAAATATATCATAAGGTACTATGTATGTCTAACATGCTGTGATAAACAGCATTAAATTTAGTCTGAAATGTTCATATATGGTGGATTTAGATTTTTGTATTACTTATCTGAAGAACATTAAGTTTAATCTAGTCACTTATTTAACAGCAACCAAAATATTAAGTGTACCCAGTCAACTGCGGCTCAAATTATACAAACATAGTAAATGTAAGCAAATGTAAGACAGAAAAAAACATAAAAGATCCACAAAAGAAATACCGACTTGGAACGGTCAGTTAAATATTTTACTGGAGGGCTTAAACCGGTTTTACAGCGAGCCAACCTCACCCTTCATCAGATGTGGATCAAGACACATAGATATTTGGTTTCCATTAAAGACCTCTAATTTATCAATGCATCATTTCCTAGAACATATAAATCAAGATATAGCAAGGAGATAAAGCAAAGATAGGACTCAACAGCAAATAAAACTGAATACCGGAGCAAAAGATATCCCACAGGTAAACCCAGGTGGGCTCGACAAACACTGCGCATCCGCGAAGTTATGCGAAAATAAAAAACCCTCGCGAAAATAACCCAATTCACAGTATCTTGCAACAATTGTAATAAATAGTATGTAGGATAAACGAAAGGTTCATTGAACAAACGTATGAATGTCCATCGTAATGACTGGAGACTCCGTAGGTTTGAAAGATCACCACCAGCAGAACGTCTTCATTCTGCAAATCATGATTTTCTGAGTCATGCCTATCTGTTGCCTTAAACACAACAAAGACTGGTCAGATTCCAAAAGGAAAACCAATGAAGAAAGTCAATAAGCAATGCGTATTAGGTACCCTTGCTCAGTAAGGAAAAGTTAATAGCTTACGTTTTGGCAAGTGATAGTGTAAACCAACAGACCTTAGTTTTGAAAACAAGATTTCAGAATATTCTGTGCAAATGATCTTAAAGCTTGCTATCTGGAACATTTGTTAAGATCGAATACACAAAATTATTCACACCTGAAAGTTCAATATATCAAAGCTTATATCGGAAAAAAATAGTCTAAGTTCTCATAGCTGTCATTTTGTCAAAAATATTTTTTTCTGAACCAAACTCCTTCATGTATAAGTTCAATGTGTCTACATTGTATAGGCAAAGTATCCAATTGCACCATCATAAGCTGTGGTAGGAGTTGATGTGCCCATGAAGGCACTATCAATGCATATACAAAATCCATATAAGAGGAAAATTGTCTAATTTCTCATAGCTGTCATTTTGTCAAGTTTTTTTTCAACCAGACTCCTTCATGCATATGTTCAATGGATCTTTATTGTATAGGCAAAGTATCAAATTGCTCCATCAAAAGCTGTGGTAGGAGTTGACCGGCCCATGAAGGCACCATCTATGCATATACAAAAGCCTTATTAGGGAAGACCAGTCTAAATTCTCACAGCTGTCATTTGTCAAAAAATATTTTTTCTTAACCAATTGCAAACTCCTTCATGCATATGTTCAACGTGTCTACATTGTATAAGCAAGGTATAAAATTGTTCCATCAAAAGCTGTGGTAGAAGTTGATCGACCCATGAAGACACCATCTATGCATATACATAAGCCATATTAGGGAAAAATTGTGTAAGTTCTCACAGCTGTCATTTTGTCAAAAATTATTTTTTTCTAAACTAAACTCCTTCATGCATATGTTCAATGTATCTGCATTGTTTAGGAAAAGTAAAAAAGTGTTCCATCAAAGCTGTGGTAGGAGTTGATTGGCCCGTGTATGGACTTAAATAGCATAAGCATTAACCCCTACATAAAAGCCATTTAGAACAACAATGGGAAATAACTCTTATAGAATTGGCCCCTAGTCCTTACGTTTTTGTTTAAAGTATTTGTTTTGCATATATTTACATGTTTGCAAAGTTAGATGAAATTCCAGCAATGACTCAAGATATTAATGAAACAAAACCTTACGGACGGACGCACGGACGGACGGACAACGTGAACATAGTATACCGACCACAAACAAAGTTTACGGGGGTATAATGGGAGCTACTGGATTCGGTGTCTGAACACTATGTGTCCATTTGACATCAACAATGGGAACTGACTCTATTTGGTCATATGGTAAAACAAGTGCACCAAAAAACGGTACATTTTGTGCCCTTCTTGACTGCAACCAACACGCGATGTCTGCACTTTTTCGAGTACAGTGGTTCTCTAGCGTATATTAAGATTTTGCTAGAAGCATATTTAGCCCATTTTTATCACAGATTCAGATTTTAGTGCACCGAGCCTGCAATGAGGCAAGTTTCGCGAAAATACTACTCTCGCGCTGTCGTATATTGATATAAGTAAATATGCCATAATCGCGAATTTTACAGTCGCAAGATTGTCTTTTAACACTTTTCGCGAAAATAAAATTTGAAGTGTCACGAAAATTTCTGAATCTGAAGCATGAAATCCAGACTACCAGCGACGAGGCCCAATATTATCTTTATCTACCTTGAACTTTTCTCGTATTTTTGAAAAACATCATCAGGTAAAGTTCGATATGGGCCTCGCCGCGAGAAAACCTGTCTTCGGTGGTTTGCGAACAGCAAAGGCGCAGACCAGCCTGCGCATACGCGCAGTCTGATCAGCACCTTTGTTATTCGCTTATTGTAAAGTATCATATCCAGGCTTGATACAAGCGAAATTTCAATTTTCTAGCTAGTCTCTGTAACTGAGCAGGCTGGTTTGAAAATCGCTTTGGCGAATCCCCGAAGACAGTTTTTCTCGCGACAAGGGTCAATTATCATAGGAGCCAGTGCATGGGATTTCCAACAATGTGGTATGTGCGACCAGCAAAACCGCAGATCAGCCTGCGCATATGCGCAGTCTGATCAGAGCCTTTGCTAGTCGCTTGAGTATTCTATGATTGTTAAACTACTGACTGAACACCATTTGGAGTTTCTAAGCTTAAAAGAAGGCTGCAGAGGATCGTCCGAGTCTACATATGTCAAAATGCCACATTGTTGGAAATCTCATGCACTGGCTCAAATTTAGCATACCTTGCAACCGAGTCCTCTTCGAAGCCACCTCCATCTCCTCCCCCTTCCCCATCTTCCCCACCCCTGTGCAGAGTCAATACTGAGTGCAAGCAGCACAGCAAAGATCAGCAAAATATGGATAGCACGCATTTCTCTGAAAAATGCACTATTATGCTTCATTTCTGAGAAAAATCTAGGGTAAAGTCGGTAAATTCGGACAAACTGCTAAATTCGGACAGCCACCTTGCTTGTTTTCTAGTTCAGTAATTAGAATAAAAAATAATTAAGCAAACATTGAAAATCCTGATGAGACAGCTAATAAGGAGCCGTCATATCTGGATTTCCACTGTTTGCAAATGTGTGTCCAAATTTACCTGATGTCCGAATTTACCCGACTTTGCTCTAGAACTAGTACACATTTCTAGAACCTACTAGGGGTCAAGACGGGTAACTTCGGACATCAGGTAAATTCGGACATACCTTTGTAAACAATGGAAATCCAGATGAGACGGCTCCTGTAAGCCGTCTCATCAGGATTTTCACCTTTTGTTCAGTTTACTTACTTTTCTATTCCAATAATTTAAAAAAGAAGCGCAGTGGCTCAGTGGTAGAGCGCTTGACTCGAGACCGAAGGGCCGCGGATTCGAGCCTCACCGGCGTCACTGCGTTGTGTCCTTGAGCAAGAACATTAATCCTAGCTTAGTACTTGTTCAACCCAGGAAGACCTGTCCCTTTATAACTGAAAGATTGTTGATGGGACGTAAAGAATCAAATCAAACAAACAAACAAACCAATAATTAAAATAGGAAACGAACAAGGTCGCTGTGCGAATTTAGTAAAGCTCAGCGAAGTGGCTATTCCTCAAAACGGATGCAGATGAAGTGTCACTGCGAACTGCGACACGCCGACACAGACAATCTATTCTATCAAAACAGAAACATTAAGCGATCATTTACAGTGCAAATAACTTCCTTACCAGAGATTTTGATATATTACATATTGCATGCAGCTAAGAGTCAGATGAGATTAAGCTGGAGGGTTTATTCTTGCAAGAACTCGTCGCTGCTCGCATACGCACAGTATGGAAGTGTTTGAAGGCTCAGACAAAAATGTAAAAAATAAAATAAAAATAAAGAATAGATAAAAAAAATTAATAAAGCATTTATTTCTCTATTTATTTATATTTATTTAACAAATATTTTATTTTTATGTATTTTATTGTATTTATTTATTGAATAGACCTTTAGCCTCACTAGTGGCTGTTGTGAGTGGTTTGGTTTAGCCGCTGTAAAAAGCTTCAAGCGTCAAGCATGTTTTAGCTTTTGGTGATTGAATAGCTACATGTATGTGTAGATCCAGATCATAATGTGCAAATGAACTGACTGATATGAATATCCTACATTTCCGCAACTATCATTAATGTGCCAACTTTCTTTAATGCATTCCTGCTACAAAAATAATCCACATACGTTGTAAGACAAATAGAATTTGGCTACGACGCTAACAATACTTGAACCGCGACATGAGATTTCCACTTATGTGGTATATGCAACCAGCAAAGGCTCAGACCAGTCTGCGCTTACGCACAGCATGAGCGGAGCCTTTGCAAGTCGCTTGACTATTCTAGGAGTGTTAAGCTACTGACTGAACATGATTTGGAGTTTCTAAGCTTGAAAGGAGGCAGCACAGGCTCGTCTAAGTCTACACTTGTCAAAATGCCATATTTTTGTAAATCTCATGTCGAGGCTCACTTAGTTTCAGTGTCTATGCACAAAGAGTTCACAGCAAGCTTTGAATTGACTTTTTTGATAAACAACAGCACCAATGACAGCAAAATATTAAATCAGTGGCGTAGCAAGAACGCTGAAAAAGTTACGCACATCAAAGGGAGACTACTGTATCAAGCATGATTCTTTTCAATTGCGTCCCTTTTCAAAATGGGAACTTCTCTTAAAGGAAAGAATTTTCTCCCAGGGGGAGCGAATTCTTTCCTTTATGAGCAGTTCCTTATAGTATGGAAAATCACTTCTATCACATTAAGTGACCTCCCTTGAATGTTGCTATTTCAATTACGCACGTGCGTAACCTGCGAAATGGGTGCTACGCCAATGCAAATTATTGGGGAAAAGATTTTACAATGCAGAAACCGTTTAACATAGAGCCCATAATGTTTGCACTGTTTTGAATGGGTGTATTCTTGAAAAGCAACCAAAATAAATACTCTGCTAATTCAGATTTTCATTATTTAAGAACAAAACTGTTTAATAAAGGTTTCAACTGCCTTACATATTGGTCTATCATCCACTATAATTGTAAATTCGGAAATTTTCGAAAGGATTTTATTTTCGCGAAGCTTCGCATAAGTTTTTTGAAAATAAAATCCTCGTGAAACTCTGTTGTTTAGTGATATAGGTAAAGCATGGGCTAGTCGCAAATATTTCTTTTAACGCTTTTTGCGAAAATAACATTTTTGCGAAAATTTATTCATTTTTTTTCAATATGTTATGGTTAATATATATACTATGCACAATAAATTAAGCAATTGTTTTGTATGGGTGAGCCCATCCACATCATATCTCAAGTTTCATTTGCTGTCATGAAAATACAAGTACCGATCATCTGACAACAGTTTCCATTTACAAAAAATACAGAATTCATGACTAAACGCAGCGGCCGTGCTAAAGTGACGTTCAAGTTTAAGAGTGGGTATTTCTGATCATTAGGGGAAGCCAAACCCATTTCCAAGCGATTGTTTGGTCACTGAAAGCCAAAAAAGTATCGTAAATGCTGCAATTTTCTGAACTTTCTCAGAGAAATAAAAGACCAAGTTTTCACAATTTGACGTTTTTATCAATGCTTTAACGTCATCGCCTTTAAACGGTGTTTTTAGTCGGTTTTTCTTGAACCACATTAACAAGTAAAGTTGTTTGATGTCTTCCAACACATTCAGACAAATAATTTTGAATGAAACATCTTCACGGCTATAGCGCACGAGCCGAACGATAAAATCTAACGACATCGTTATCTTGCAAATGAGTCGCACCATTTTTCAGTAACTTAAGTTTTAAATCAACCATAAGATGAGTTACATTGTAAGCCTATGATATCTGTGTAAGCTGATTCTCTGTTGAATTGTAACACCAATTAACATTAGAAGTTTAATCAAATGAAGGCTACGATGGCAGCTGATTGTTTAGCATGAAATCTCTATCTCCTCTGTCACATAACCAATAATTTTTATAGGCGTATGATGCATGAGGAAGATGAAAGACCACCAAACGAAAAATCACATGCTTATCATTTTAGCATTACTCACAACGGGTGTGAATTTTGGTTACTGACCCCTCCTGCAATTCTTGCTCTCCCCAAATGCATATTTAAAAGATGGCGTCACTAAATTCGTGGTTTCATTTGCCTAAGATCCTGTTCTCGGCATTGCAATTGAAATTTTTCAATATTGCACAAAGTTGAGCACAAAAAGATGCGAAATATAAGAAATTGCTAAACTTATTGTGCATATAATGTATCCAGGCGACGAATAATGAAACGAAATTTTAAAGAAATGCTGAATCTACCAGGTATTTAGTTTAGAGTGCATAACAGAAAATACTTTTCTTATTTCTCAACCAAAACACATTTTGTGAGTACTCAAAAGAACCGTCTCAATGAGACGGTTCTTTTGAGCAACCAAAATGTATCCTAAAAATATTGGTAAGAAAATATTTATTATTTTACGGTGTATTTTTTGTGAATATTACTATGCATATTCTGCAAAGTATGTTAAAGAGACTAAGTCTGCAACTATGAACATTTTTCGATTTTTTTATTTTCTTTTTAAATCATTTGTAAAAGTAAAATGAAGTTATGTTTTCACAATAAATCTGTTCACTATAGCTGAAAACTGCACGGAAAAGTGAATTATTTTATAAAAACAGGTGTGTTGGTAATTATTTGCGTCCCTCCAATAATTATAGACAGTTAATTTTAACATAAATGCTGTTGTTTTGATACTGATAATTTGTTAAGATTTACGAAATTGGTAAAGTGTGTACCTGATTTTTTTTTACTGTGTTCTTGAAAAATAGAAACATTAGTTCTAAAAATAAAAGATCGAAAGTTACAGACTATGCCGCTTTAATTTTGCAGTAAAAGAAAGTCTACCCACCTGCAGAAGTCAAGTTCTTGCGATGATGATGGTTATGGCGATCGCCGCATAGAGAGCCTGTTTTATACATGGTCACATCCGGTATAACACGGATACAGACCCGACCGACTTCATGGACATAGGGAAAGGGAGAAATGGTCCCATAAACACATACAGTATTCCCGGCCAAGTACTACAGTTTGCAACTTTTGTGCTTCTTTCGGGATGCCTATATAAATTGTGCGGAGAAAATGTGAGGAAACCATTTCACGAAACTCGCTGCACAGCCTGCACTGAAAATTCGCTGTTTAAAAAGTTTAAGGAGAAAAGTTTGCTTGTGATTTCTGCAGAATGTTTTCATATTTGATTAATTAAATAGGTCATTCCGTAGATGCGTAAACAGAATACAAAGGGCGGTGTAGAGTTAAAATCCTGTAACTTGATGTAACTATTCGTACTATGCGGGTTTCTAGATCTCTAAAATAAAATCAAAACTACGCACACTTATGTGAAACTATTATATATATTCTCGATTAAAACCACTTTAATTAATCATTAAAATTACCTGCCAACGACGTTTTTGTCGTCTGTCAGACTTAGGACCATTATCAGGAGTGTCGTGCCTAATATGCACCCAAATTGATTAAAACTGGTGATACATATATTTAGCAAGTATATTCTAAAAAAACATGGTTAAAAAGCAACCGGCAGACGCCCAAAATAACATGCATCATCATGATTACCAAGCATGCAAAGTGTTAATATAACCGTATTATTACGGTTTGACAGCGGAAGTCTTGCAAAATTAGATTTGGTTTTTCTACACCAAAACGAACAACAAAACAGATGCTCCCCACCCGTCCCCTCTTTGGTTTTAGAAAGGTCCAAATTTCAAACTGAAATAATGGTGAAGTTTTTGGTAAAAAAATCAATTTCATATCCAGCAAAGATATCCATCTAATGCAGTAAACTATTCTATTGCCCAGCCAATCCATCATTAAGAAAAAATACGATTTCCATTATTATACCATGTTGCATCTAATAACATGTACAGATAAAAACAGCTGCAAGTTCAACGTGCGAAAAGTGTGACAAAATAATTTGAGGATTACAGCCAAACGTCGAGTTCGATCCCGGTCCGGTCCCATACTTTCGTGGAGATTGATCATGAAATGATTTCTACGGTCATTCTCCTCCCTTCCGCTGATTCATTCAAGAAGGGTTGTTGTCAGTTACAAGCGAAAGTATGTACACTAATTACTGGTTAACCGCTTGTTCAAGCCTGCCCAGGAAAAAGTGTGGTTAGGTGAACTGACCGTCCCGCAATGACCATAGCTGTTGATTTGGGACGTAAAGCAGCAAAACCAACCAACCAACCAACAGCCAAACGTCACCTTGACGAAAACACCTGCAAAGTAGGAGGAGCTGCGTTCACAATTTTTCAACGGACAGTTAGACAGACAGACGGACAGAAGAATAGACATACGCAGAGGTAAAACAATATATTTCCCGATCCGGACGGGGGGGGGGACATAATTAGTTGTTTGGAACCTATTCAAGAGCATATGAAGGCATTTACGAGTATGGATATCAAGCTACACCCATTGTTATTGTATGTATATGTGTCTTGCATGTCAATTTGAATTAGAGAAATAAAATATGTTTAAACCAAGCTACACCCAAACAAATCTTCTAAGCTATAACGACAAGCCATTGTCCGGGCAAGTTACATGTACTGTCCTGCCAGCCAAGAGTGACAGTGACATCATGTTTTGTTTACAAAGTTATCAGGGACTTAGAATCGATATATCACTTGTGTACTAATCCTATACACAAGTGATCTATCGATTCACGTTAGCTCAAGTGGTGTGTACAAATTAATGTTTTGATTAACAATTGTAAACAAAATATGACGTCGCTGTCACTCTTGGCTAGCAGGGCAGTAGGAGTAGCGATTGCATTCATCGCATTATCGAAATGGCGATAAACAGTTTAACAGACAACTCGGATGAACAGGCTGGTATACGCACCTGTTGTTCGTATATAATAATATAAGAATCTATCATGAGTGTGAGGTTAGGATAGAAAAATCCGTCCCGAGGATCGCAGTTTGGCATCACGAGGCTTGCCGAGTGATGACAAACGGTAATTCCGAGGGACGGATTTTTCTATCCTAGCCTCACACGAATAATAGATTATTTTAATTGCTCTACACTGTTTTTATCGTAAAATAAGCTTCCAGAAGTCCCTGAATATGCTATAAGATGCAATTGTACATGGTGACGTCACTTAAACATAACAATGACGTCACTTGACGACCATGTGCGTGAGTTCCAATACAACCAATGTATGTAGCCCTCACGTGACAGCCTGGGTAAGATAGGCCGGGTAAGGCACCCATGATGGATTGTTATAACCTTACCCAGGCTGTCACTTGAGGGCTACATACATTGGTTGTATTGGAACTCACGCACATGGTCGTCGAGTGATGTTTTTAATCCTAGCCAACATTTTTCAGTCATATCGGGACGGTTCCTGGCTTTCTAGGTTAAACCAGTACTTAGCAGTGAATAAAGTGTCTTGCTCAATAACGCAACACAATGACCCCGGTCAGTCTCGAACTAGAAACCCTTCGATCCCCAGTCTAACGCTCTAAAACTGAGCCACTGCATTCATTTAAGAATTGAAAGTTATTTTTCTGCGTTTCACTGAGGTATGAAATGTCGGGACGGGTCTTCCTGGGTTGAACCAGTACGTAGGGGAGACCGGGGCAAAATGATACACGGGGCAAAATGAAACAGCGTGATTTTTCAAACGATGATGCCATATATGACGTTTCTTACTCAAACTGAATGCGCATTTTGAAATCCGCCATATTATAAGAAAGGCTCGGCCAAAACAGAGCAAAGTTAAGTTTTTTATATAAACAATTGACTTTTGAGGCACCCTGAGTAAATTTCGAAGGCATCAGTTATTTTATGGATGTGAAAAATGTAGTAGATATATGTTTAAATTGTATCGTGTAAATTGAACTATACCCGACAAAAAAAGAAACGCACCACTTAGAACTGTTCAACTCTCAGGAAGATCACAAGTGATAGGCCAGTTTAGTTTATATCAGTGCAAAGGTATGTTAGGTACTGCTGCGTTACACATCTTTTGCAATCTGGCGTCGAAATTGTGTTAAAGAAAATTGGTCATGAATAAAGTGGGGGTCAAATTGTAAAGTCATAGAAAATAAGCGTTTTTATAATGCTCTCTTGCTGGATAAGTGCTAGCAATTGGAATCATCTCAGTAGACCAAATTGTACACAGACCCTTATTCTTTGCAAATCCTATCTTTAAATTCATCATACGCGATAATTGAACTCTAGGTAGCCCATGTATTGTGACTACCCTTTGGATAATGATTCCACACTGGAGATAAACCTTACAAATCATTTAGAGGTTTCAACATTTTTTAATCAATTTAAACAGTCCTAACTGATGAAAATGGAATTTTGAATTACAAAAAAGCATAAAAAAAAAACACATTGGTTGTCTCACATGACGACAACATATCGTTTTCATACTTTGCAAATGTAAAACATACTGGGAATTTAATACAGACAGTAGCGTTGATTTAACGCTTCCAAAACTCATTTACCATTCGCCTTGATGTTTTTTGTGCATATACAGGGAAAGTAAAGATACTCATCTACGTCACACTCAAGTTTTAGTAAAATTTGTTTAGAAATGAATATTTCATGACAATTAACATTTTCGTATCAAAAGGAGGTCTTAATGGGAAAATCGTAGTGGTGCGTTTCTTTTTTTGTTGGGTATATATATATGTTCAGCGCAAAGTGAGAATCGGGACAATTCCAGAATTGTACCTGCGCATTGTGAGAATTCCTACTTTGTCCGCTGATTCCGGAATTGTACCGGACAATTCTAGAATTGCGCAAGGGGTATTTTATCGATTTTTGCTATAACCAGGCCCTGCGCAAAGTAGGAATGGGCTGGACAAAGTGAGAATTGGGTGAACGTGCATGGGAGTCCCATTTTTAACTTTGACCGTTTGCAGAGAGGTGTTTTCTCACTTTCAAACTCGAATATAATCCGACGGCAGTCACTTCAAACACATTACATTTAGTTTGCACTGCTTGCATGTTTTGCATTACCGGGATTATCCTGTATGTGACTATTTGAGTGACAGAGAGAGAGAGAGAGAGAGAGAGAGAGAGAGAGAGAGAGAGAGAGAGAAAGGATATATTGAGTTAGGTTAATCCGGGTATCGCTTAATATGTGTCAAATTCGCCAGTTTTGAGAGCTAGAGAGAGAGAGAGAGAGAGAGAGAGAGAGAAGGGCAGTTAAAGACATAAAAATATTAGCAATAATACTGGTACCACTCATTATGACTCTCTCGAGGGGTCATACTGGGCAGATCAAAAGGACAGTCATAATGAGGTGATTATGACTTACCTATAGGGGCAATAAAGTGGTCCCATGAAGGGATTAGGTAATTTTTGTGATAAAATATTGATCTTTATCTTAGTGAAAGAAATTGTGTTGTATACAGGTAATTCCCCACTTGAGGCCCCTTTAAATTCATGAGATATTGAAACTGTCCCTTATCAGGTAAGCCTTTAATTATCTCTATTGGACAGTTATGGTCAGTTATCTATGCCTTTAACACTATATTATTTGTGTGATGCCCGTAAGTCCTTTATTCTACAGTTTTACTGGCATCACTAGTTTATAGATAATGTCAGCAAAATTTTGGCTTTAAATAAAACGGCTGTCCGTGAGAAGAATCATAACAAGTTACAGCTAGAGAGAGTGAAAGCGAGAGAGAGATAACAATTATGATAAGGAAAACAGCATGACCTTTTTTAAATAGCGACAACCTTTTGATGAAAACATAATATCATTTATCCGAGAAGTCAGTAAATTAAATAATATTTTAAGTGTTTGCCTAAGACGGACGGATGGATGTACTGGGTAGACAAAATGGTGCCGAAAAGAGAAAATGGACAAGCGGCGAATCGAAGGTTAACTCGATACATAATGTTGGCTTCATTATTTCATTTATCATCATATATCACGCAACGGACACAGTACATGTCAATGCCGGTGCAGTACGAAAGTTAATGTGTGGTTTATTCGCATATACGAGCGATAATCATCAGTCTCATTAGACCCGTGAGTTAGCTTCCAGAACACACGCACACCCCATAAAATAACCATAACTTAAAACAATGAAATCGTCACAAGAAAAATATCAGATTTTAAATCAAATATTACTTTGAATTCAGAGAACGAGAGGCCGCGTGTTCGAGCCTCACCGGTGTCACTGCTTTGTGGATCTTGAGCAAGACACATTTATCCTACCTTAGTACTGGTTCAACCCAGGAAGACCAGTCCCTGTTTAACTGAAAGATTGTTGATGGGACGTAAAGAATCAAATCAAACAAAACAAAATTTTGAATTCAACTCATATGGATTGTTCTATCCTGTTTGTTTTATTATACATGCGTTGGATTGTCCATGATTCATTTTTATCGTTATGGTGCGAATCGTGTTTACTGTCGTCGCCCTGGGCCCGGTCACCTGTTAAAGTAACGGTACTGGGAGCCAACTCACGGAAGTAAACAAGAAAAGGATTATACCCATTGCTACAGATTACAGTAAGCACAATGTTGACTGTCGTCGCCCTGTAACCTGTTAAATAAACGGTACCGGGAGCCAACTCACGACGGTAAATATTGAAGGCATTATAGCTTTTCTTTAATTGATATATGATCCGAGAGTAAACACAGCCAGAATCCAATCGCGGGCCACTATCGGCCCGCCAGCGAAACGCCATTCGGATGGCGTTTCGCTGACAGACCAGTAGTGCCCCGATTTTACGTGCATCCTGGGAAGTTTGACAAAGATTACCTCATTCTATTGTAAATGGTATACACTGAACAGAAGTTGTGTGGCCGCTTTTCAATTTCATTTTCCTGACGCCCCAATTATTATGATATTGAAATGAGTTTTGCCCAAATATGTGCCTTTCCAGCGGCTTAAATTAAGCGATGCCTTGAATTAAATTTATATCACTTCACGATGTTTGGGTTCAAAAAATGTAAAAATTGATTTTTTTTTAAAGAAAATAAGCGTTTTGAGTGTAGTTTTATTTAATAAAAGTACAAGTGATTTCAAACCCATCTAGCTGACTTGAAAAGGCCAACCAGTTGATTTTTTGCTTATGACATTTTTTTTTTTGTGATCAGTTTCCGTATTTACTCTAAATATTCCGATAAATATGCCTTATCATACAGTGTAAGAGCAAATTAGAATGCAATTTGATCAGGGTTTACACTGCCATTTCAATCACCATGGGGGGTCAAAATTTATTCACCCAAGTTTTAGATACAATGTTGTTAGATTTTTTTTCCTTTATCTTATTACATTTTTCAGTAAATGCCAAAAGAATCGAAAAAAAAATCCTAGAACTCTTCAAAATTATTTTAGTACGAATATATCGGCAATCTGTACAGCTTGCTAATTTAGCATTTATTTATCTTTATTGCTTATTTCGTTTTTTGAGACTTGGATAAAATGATTTAGGTGTGAAAATAAAATAACTGGAACCAATGAAACCATGCTTAAGGCGTGGCATGAAGGTCACAGGGTCAGTTAATCTCTCTATAGTGGGCGGAGTTTCGGTATTGTCTCCAAATCACGGGTGGGCATCAGCGGAACTACCGCGAAATCGCGTCAACGTAAATTTGTTCCTTCGTCACATCCGGGACCTTTCGCGGTAGTGGCAACGTCACGGAAAAGCAAAACAAAGGTATGTACTCTCGCCTGTTTCGATCTTTTGTAAAAGAATGGGCTAACTCTGTAAAAATCTGGCAATGCTATTCCATGTAGATATGATTTACCTTGGTAAACAGGCCAAACGTGATGTTGAAAAAAGCTTTGCTTTGAGATGAGAACCGTAACCAAATCGAACACAGAACGGGATTTCTTCAGTTTTATGTCAAAACGAAGAAAGTATGCAGATGTTTTGCCAGTTTTAGCTCAGAACAAGCGCATTTTACACATGGCATGTACATTACAGCCCTTAGTCTTCCTTCAGATGTAAAACAAATCGAACCGATCATGTTCTATGAAGGAATTATGTCAAAGATTTCAGGCGCAATAGCGCCTTCGCTATCGCGGTAGCTGTAACGTCACGCTCTAGTTCCTTGGAGTATACAATGTTAGTGCATGCAGGCGCGGAGAGAAATGTGTGTAATACTGTAGTATCTACTGATACACACCAAACCACCACCAATTTTGCTGAAACAATGTGTAAAAACAGACATAAACTCTTTTGTAAACAGTGAGGATCCAAATCTGCTGGCTTCTTCAGAAACCACCTGATCAGGATCTACAGGATTTCCATACTACATGTGAGTTTGTAGTAATTAATCAAAATATTAAAGAGTTGTTTTAACTTTAATTAGTGAAATAAATGGCTAAGTCTTACTTGTCCTAAATGAAATGGGATAAGGACGAACAAGTCAGGCATTGTATTTCCACATTCTGCTGAGGGAGTTACCCTAAGCTGCTTGTTTGTTTTGTTTGATTTGACTCTTTACGTCCCATCAACAATCTTTCAGTTAAACAGGGGCGGGTCTTCCTGGGTTGAACCAGTACTAAGCTAGGATAAATGTGTCTTGCTCAAGGACTACAGCACAGTGACACCGGTGAGGCTCGAACCCGCGACCTCTCTGTCTCGAGTCAAGTCATCTACCACTGACAACTGCGCTCCCTACTGCTTGTTTGGTAAACAGTGAAGACCCAGATAAAATGCTGCATTATGCAGCTTTTCGTCTGGGTCTGCACTGTTTGCTTCTAAAAACAAAATTAATCTTCAGAGAAAGAAATACATTTTTTGGGGAACGGGGGATTTTAGCATAAATACTGATGCCCTAAATATATACAATGGACCATCCTGACATAATTGTACAAAATGTATGTAGGGCCGACCTTAAAAAAGTGTTGGTTGTTTTGATTTTTGTAAAAGAATGAGCTAACTATGTAAAAATCTGTCAATGCCATTCCATGTAGATATGATTTACCTTGCTAAACAGGCCAAACGTGGCGTTGAAAAAAAACCTTTGTTTGTAGATGAGAACCGTAACCAAATCAAACCCAGAAAACGGGATTTCTTCAGTTTTATGTCAAAACGAAGAAAGTATGCAAATGTTTTGCCAGTTTTAGCTCAGAACAAGCGCATTTTTACATGGCATGTACATAACAGCTCTTATCCGTCCTTCGCACGTAAAAAAACGAACCGATCATGTTCTATAAGGAATTATGTCAAAGTTTCAGGCGCAGTTGGGCCTTCGCCTTAGTTGTAACGTCACGCTCTAGTTCCTTGATGTATACAATGTTAGTACATGCAGTGCATGCAGGCTCGGGGAGAAATGTGTGTTATATTGTAGTATCTGCTGAAACACACCAAACCACCACCAATCCATCTCCAACGCTGATCCCCGTGTACATACTAGCACACTTACCCCTGCCCCAGTCCAAATCCTCACCTCAAAGACCCCGTAACCTTTAGCTCAGCATTTTGCGCAGATGCGGTACAGATGTAAAAACTTGAAGTGTATATCATTTATCTACATGTATATATGTGTCAGTACATGAGATTTTGTCACTTATCGCATGTGCCTCGACTCAGATTAGCTTGCGCATTTTTGAAGTTCACCAGACATTTTCGGCTGCTCGCACACACTGCAAAGTATGGATGTAGATAAAGCGAGACCAAACTTTAGACCACCCGCTGGATACGTCAGCATACGCGTATTAAGAAGGCTTTTGCGATACGTACCTGTATATATCTTATCTACCAACACATATATACATGTAGATAAATGATATACACCTCAAGTATATTTAATTATGGTATATGCTATATTTAGTTAAGGTATATGCTATATTTAATTATGGTATATGCCATATTTTATTATGGTATATACCATAATTAATTATGGTATATACCATAATTATACTTTATACCATGGTATATACTATATACCATAATTAATTATGGCATATTCTATAATTAATCTTTTTGCTCTTTCGGTACATCACAGATAAATGATATACACTTCAAGTATATTTGGGCCAGTGGACGAGACCTGATAATTACATCTGTAGCGCATCTGCGAAAAAGGCTGAGCTTAGTGTTGTGGGTGTCTTGGAGGTGAGCAGGGGTAAGTGTGCTAGTTTGTACACTGGGAGCAGCGTTTGGGATGAATTGTAGGTGGTTTGGGGTGTTTCAATAGGTATTACACACAGTTCTTTCCGCGCTTTCATGCACTGCATGTACTGACATGGTATACTCGAAGGAACTAGCGCGTGACGTTACAACTACCGCGATGGCGCAGGCGCTACTGCGCCTGAAATCTTTGGCACCATTCCTTCATAGAGCATGACCGGTTCAATTTTTTTTACGTCCGAAGGAAGAATAAGGGCTGTTATGTACATGCCATGTGTAAAATGCGCATATAATAATAATATAATATAATAATCATATAAAATAGGTGTGTGTTTTCACTATTGTTGGTAATTATTTGCGTCCCTCCAATAATTATAGACAGTTAATTTTTAACATAAATGCTGTTGTTTTGATACTGATAATTTGTAAAGATTTGCGAAATTGGTTAAATGTATACCGGAATTTTAGTTGTTTTTTTTTGCTGTGTTTTTGAAAAATAGAAACATTTATTCTAAAATTAAAAGATCAAAAGTTACAGACTATGCAGCTTTAAAATTACAATTTATTCTTTCAGGTATGTAAATCTAGTCGATGTACCTAGTAGATAGGTACAAGAAGATACGGTAAGGGTAAGACTATGTTTCGCTATGAGGCATCTCAGCAATGGAACAGTCTCTCAAAACAACATCATAATAATAAGCCGCGACATGAGATTTCCAACAATGTGGTATGTGCGACCAGCAAAGCCTCAGATCAGCCTGCGCATATGCGCAGTCTGATCAGAACCTTTGCTTGTCCCTTGAATATTCTACGAATGTTAAGCTACTGACTGAACATCATTTTGAGTTTCTACGCCTAAAAAGAGGCTCACAGGCTTGTCTCAGTCTACACTTGTCAAAATACCATATTGTTGGAAATCACATGTCGCGGCTCGACTATCTTCGAGTAATTTTGAGGGGCTGATCCGGACCTGGATGGAACATCATACAAATGTTCCTTATGCAAGCTTAGCCTATAAACGCTTTTCGCTGCTTTCATGTCTAACTTTGTTATTCTCTTTTTTATAAGTTTATTTTTACTTTTACTTGTATTACTGCTTTTCTTTTTTCTTTTTTATTTTGTCATATGCTTTTTGCCTCTAACATGCTTGTTTTATTCTTTTTTATGTTTACAATCTAAAGTGCTATCAAATCTCTTATAATTGAGAGTTTCCGTGTGGCCACAACTGATGTTTGACTGGGTATTATGTCTTTTGGTGCAAGCCTTCTTGCAGAATTTTGACCCTACCCTACCTAAGACTTAGTGTCCGTCCACTTTTGTCAACCTCATTCCGTTCCAGTCAAAAGCAGGACAGGGCAAGCCGGAATAACAATAATTAAGCAAAACCACCTGCATTCTTTGCTTGTTCCTTTACGTTCTAAGGGAAAAGGTATAATATGCACAGTTAACTTGTAATTAATTGCGATACAATTCTCTGCATGCTGTCATTTCTGTTCTTTTTTATGCTTTATAGATGTATATAGAGAATACTAGGTGAGTGTCTTTTGATATCAAGTCTACCAGGCAAGGCTTTGAGAACGCTTGTTGACATCGCGAGGCTTGCCGAGCGAATCAACATGCGTTCTCAAAGCCGAGCCTGGTAAACTTGATATCAAAAGACGCGAACCTGGTATTCTATTTATCAGTTTACCCATTGTTGAACACTCTTCAAACTAGCGATTATGACGTATTTTTTATGTCTGTGTTGATTCAGCGTCATTAGCGACGTCATACAAAAAGTGCAACGTCATCATGACCTGATAAAGGTAACATGCCGTGAGATAGGAAACGTTTATTAGGTTATGTTGAAATAATTCAGTTATTATTAGGGGTGACTGATAAATCTTTATAGATCAGTAAATAGCCTTATGGCTAATGTTTAATACATGTTGTAAATTGAAAACCCGACGTAAAATAAATATTCTTGTATCTTGTACAGTAAAACCTGTATAAAACGGCCACTCTCAAAAAGACCAAAATTGGTTTTCAAGATTAATTATCGCTTAATGCAGGTCAAAGGTATTGCATAAGGGTCCAAGGGGAGCATTCTGCAATACTTTTGACCTTCAATAAGCTACCATTTATCATTAAGATCTTTTGATTTGTCTATTTTTGAGTGGCCGTTTTACACAGGTTTAACTGTATATTGCAGTACTCAAGATCCGTTCTATTTTAGCAATCATATGGCTGAGGAAGAGGTGGTTGTCTTGATTTATTTGTCTTCCTGCTGTCTTGTGGCTGTTAGAATTCCTTGTCTCTTCCACGGGGTGTCCTGTGTTGGTTTACAGTGCTTGACTTCGGTATTTCATGGTCATAATCACATTAATATATTCCACATCTTATTCATACAAAATGGAGGGGAATGCTCTTTTAATTGCCTGATGTTGTAAATGGTATCAACAACAAAATGTTGAAGGTTTGATAGATATAAATGACAAACCTGAATATTTCCTTGTAAAACTATTGTGATCATTTTATAATAGGGAAGCATACAAGGTCGTAGACAGAGCACATAGATAATTACTCTCATAAAAGGGAGACATCTGGCATGGGCAGGATTCTAACCAGTTGCGTCTCTTTCTAAACTTTGGTCTGTTCTTAAAGCGAGCAAATTCTTTCTTTTATGAGAAACCCCTTTTCGATTCGAAAGAACGCTTTTACTACATTATGTGATTTCCTTTGAATGTGCACACTTTTTATTAAGCCCATGCGTAACTGATTAAGGGAGCTAGATCTATGATTTTTTCTTCTAATTATAACATAAAAATATACTTTTTGTCACAAGTCTCGGCAATGAGTCTGGCTGCAGATCCAGGTGTCGCTAGTTGGATGCCAGTTCGATGCCGGTCCAGTTCCACACTTTCGTGGAGATTGATCACGAAATCATTTCTATGGTCATTCTCTTCCTTTTGCTGATATAAGATGGGGCCTTGTTGTCAGTTACAAGAGAACGTATGTGCAAGAAGCCCAGTCAAGCAAAAGTGTGTTTAGGTGATCAATGACCATTTTGACATGACCATGCTCGTGGCTGTTGCCTGAGACGTACAGAACCAAATTAAACCAACAGCACAGATAAAAGGTAACCTCAAAACGTCATCAATGAACAAAAATTTACAGATTAAGTAAATGCTTTTATTACTCAGATTTATTTATTGCCGTTGTTGTAATTTAGAATTCTAGTTAAAGATATTTTTTACAAATACATGTAATAATTATAATAATAATGATAATAACTATAATAATTATAATAATGGCATGGCATTTATTTTTGTTGGCGCATTTTTCTGTTTAATGCCTAAAATGGGTATATTAATTTTTGCGAATCATTTTTTTTGTGGTTTCCTTCCGCTAATAATTAGTTAAAAAGGCCTTTGTGCATGGCCCCTAGCAGAGTATGCGTCGTTTTAAAGTAAACCTTTTACCTTGCATCTTAATAATTCTGCTTTAAAGAAAACCACAACATATAATGATCCTGCTTTGAAGAAAACCGCAAAAACTAAATTTGTAAACATTATTACACCCACTTTTAGGGCCAAGACACACAAAAAACTTATATACAGTTCTAAAGATTTTTTCCAAATGTCTTTTCACTCAGAGTTTTAATCGTTCTTGAACATTCAGGATAAAATTATCTGTAAGTCTTTTCATCTCTTCTGCTGACACATCATTTGGATGTCTTCATTTACTCATCTGTAAATATATGTAAGAAAAATGAGAAAACATCGTCTAAAACAATTATTTGTCAACAACAAGTGTTCCTACTAAACCTGTGTGTGAATCTATAATAATAGTATCCCTGGAAATATGATGTGCTCGTCATGTTAGAACATCAAAGTTCACAATGGAGTACTCAAACTCCATGTTTAAGTCAAGGATAAATATTATACTTAGATTGGCCCCACATAATAATTCTACAAATTCACAGTATATCTACAAGCAACAAATGCAGTACCTCGTGAGATGAACATCACGATTCACCCACATGTACATCCCTATTTTGTGTGTCTGAGCAGTGATGGTTCTGGCGAAAGTGCACAAAATGCTTAAGCTTTAAGTACCAACATCTCATAAATGTTCAATTTATTTAGCTTATTGCTTATTGGTCTTGATAAATAATACATTATCATACGGAATTCTGGAATATCGGCCCTTCGTCATGCTCATTGGATCTTTATTGTGTGTGCAAATGTTCATGTAACGACCCACCGGATTTATCTTTGAGGTGCAGTATACAAACCTTGCTAGCTAGTGTTTATCTGTGCCTTAACCACCTCCCATACTCTGTGTATACCGCACGTGTACTGCTATGGCGAGACTCATTCAAGCCTTTGCATTAAGTATCAAAATTATCATACTGAACCTGCAGATCTTTAAAACTTTTTGTTAAAGAAAGCAGATGATGGCCCCAGGTAGACACTTTCTTTCAAATTGTTCAAATCATAGCATCAATGTTGGCCAAAATAATATCTAGATCACATATATAACTTTTCCTATTACAGGCCTCAAAACTGAAATTATTTTTCTTTTTTGACAAACAAAACATATGTTGTTGGTACTCAAAAGAACCGTTTATATGAGACAGTTCTTTTTAGCACACAGAACACACTAATGGGTAAGAAAATAATCGCAAATTTACCCTTCGATTTTTTGCTTAACTGGTCCTATGCTATTTGGTAATAAATCACGTGAGTTCATATTGGCCCAGTTGAAGATTTGATGTCACGGACCAAGGACCTGAAACTGTGACAATTTGCAATCACTTGATTAATCACATTCTTATTAATTAACTTCTTAGTTATAGCACGTGTCTTCAGGTCAGTGCAGCTGACCTCAGATTAAGTGAATATTCAATGACCTTGTATCAATACAGTGTACTGCCGTGCCAATCAAAAGTGACGGAGACGTCATGCTTTGTTTACATGTTATCTGGGACTTAGAATCGATAGATTACTTGTGTAATAATCCTATCCACAGGATAGGATTAATACACAAGTAATCTATCGATTCGCGTATGCTCAAGTAAAGTGTACACATTAGTGGTTTACTTAGCAATTATAAACAAAGTATTACGTCACTGTCACTCTTGGTTGGCACGACAGTAGTTTATTAATATTATCCATTATTAAGAAAATAACAAATTATGTATATTAGTTATAAAGCACAACTGCCGCGAGGGGGCGCTGTGATCATAGAAAACTTGTTTCCAAATATTGTTTTAAATGTGATGCCGTATGTCCTCAAATGACCACTTTAAGGCAAAATAGCCCGCTTGAATTGTGGAGGGTCACCACTTGACCATTTGGCGTAGCTCCCTTTACGCAATTAAGCAGGTGCGTAATAAAAATACTAACACTCAAGGGAGGTCACAAGGGAGGTCACATAATGTAGTAAAAGTGATTGTCCGTGCCATAAGGAACAGCTCTTAAAGGAAAGAATTCGCTCCCTCTGGAAACAAATTCTTTCTTTTAAGAGAAGGTCCAATTATGAAAAGGGTCGCAATTAAAGACAATCTTCGCTTAATCCAGTTCTCTCCCTTTGATGTGCGTTACTTATTCAGTGTTCTGGCTACGCCATTGTGACCTTTTCCTCTACCGTTTGGTGGAATTGGTCTGAAGACATAGTGCAAGAAATATTTTGATTACGGATAGCAAAGACGGACACAGATTAAACAACACAGTTTTGAACATTTCTTGTCTTACCTCCAAGGTCCATTGGGGAGCCGTCAAACTCATCCTGACCCAGTGAGTCGGCATCTACAAAGTATAAAACAAGAACACGTATAATAAACAAAGGAGTGTCATACTTGTGATATAATAAAGGAGTGTCATGATTATGATACAATAAGGATATTAGGGGAAATGAGTTTGAAGATAAGCAAGCAAAGGAAGCAGCAGCAGAAGTGAGTGGAAAGGAGGACATACCAATAGAAATGGACAAGAAAGAATCAGTTAGTGAGTTGAAGAGACAGGTTATAGAAAAATGGCAGAGGAAATTTGACTTAACGGAAAAGGCAGAGAAAATACACGAAATTTTTACATATGTTGGAAAGAGAAACTGTTATGGTGAGTGAGACAGACATACATTTTCACTTGTAAGCCAGCTACTGTCTGGTTATACCCAACTGAATAGCAATAGGGCAAAAATTGACAAAAACATATCACAAATGTGTACAATATGCAAGGTTCCGGAGGATACAGAACATTTTCTTTTCGACTGCGATGTTTATAAGGAGGAACGAGATTGTCTAGAGAAATCAGTTAAGGAAGTATTGTATAGAGAGGGAATCTTCACAGTCTGTAACATTAATTTGAAAGTGCTTAAAGGGGCATTAGTGATATTCGTCGGCAAGGTCAAAATGACTTAGTAGGAGCTCTTGCACAGTATGTGAAGGGCACCAAACGCTTTATCTAAATTTAAAGATCGCCAACGTATGCGCATGGAGCATATGTGTTAAAGCACAACGTGTTGCTGTACTGATGAGCTATGAAGAAAAGCACCAAGAGTGCACAAGAAGCGTGCTAATGCTTAATGGATCTACAACAACAACAATAAAGAAGTGACACGCTTGTGATAAAATAAAAGAGTGTCATGTTTGTGCCCTAAATACAATAAAATACAAATTCATCAAAATCGGCAAAAATGATCTCAAGATGACCGCTTGCATATATCAACTTTTCCTTTTATGTTATTAATCAAGTGATTTCGTATTGGCCGAACTATGACTATACAAAATCACTTGATTTTATTTAATTTACAGGACTCCAGATAAGAGTGTGTATTGGAAAACTATTTTCTTTTTTTCTCATCCAAAAATATATTGTGTGTACTCATTAGAACTGTCTAAATGAGATGGTTCTTTTGAGAACCCAAAACACATGTTTAAATTGATGGGTAAGATAACGCTAATAAAATTTCCTTATCTGGATCTATGGATCATTATTGACATTTTTATCAATTAACTTCTTAGTTACATTACTGTTATATTTGATTTGACTTCATCTTAATACAGTTAAATACAGACTATTACTGTTGATCTCAAACCAATAGTGATTAACTTTGGATCAATAGAGTGATCGCAGTAGAAGAACGAATAATACTGAGAGACACCCTGTTGCAAAGCCCAAAGACAGGACCAAAACTTAAAAACTGTGCCTTATTTGCATATGTTCATCTTACAAAAGCATTACGTTTGTCCTGGTCATAAACGTTATTATGCAACAATTATTTCAAAATGTACAACCAGATCAAATTAAACTGTCTGTTGTTCTTATTTAGCAAGGATTACATGAAAAGTATACTCACGGACTTTAAAAACGCAACACTAAGATAGCAGCTTTATTTTATGTCTCAAAAAGAAGGCAAAACGACCATTTTGGTTGTATTTTAAAGTAACACCTGATATAATTGTCTAATTAAAATGAATTTAACGGATTGAAAATGTACAATTTTCAAGATAGAGGTCAATTGCTTCATGTGTCAAAATGTTATCAGTTAAAGACTCCCTACTCCTTGAAATTAACAAACACAAGAATTATCAAATTTATGTCATGGACCTCGTTAGTCATCGAGGAATCACTCTCATGTTGTTTGGCAGGTCTGCGGTACTACTCGTTTGCTTATTTGACGTTTATCTGTTTGTACCCTTTCGTTTGATGGCTTAAATCATTGTTTCAGTGACCAATATCTACACGAAGCAGTAAAGTCATCAGATTTGGTTCTACAATTAAAACTAAAGTGTTTGCTGATGAAACCAAAGCAAGATGGCGTTATTAAAACAAATGAAATTTACAGAGAGTACTGTTGCAAAATTATCCGTCAGTACAGTATTACATACCAAAAATTAAAGCTCTAAGTGCAATAATTTAAAACAACAAAAACCCGCTTACGTTCTTTTTGCGCCTATGCAAATCATATCACTACACTGTCCTGGTCCCGAGGTTATAAAGCTTTTTTCATGCTCAACTCAACTTAGCATGAAATTTATCCGCTAATAATTGTTAAAATGCCAACAATCGTTGGCATGTCAACATGCACTAGCAGGATAAATACACCATATGAGTGTATTAAGCAGGGAAAATATATTTTTTTTAGATTTTATGAGCAGTTGAAAGTACATACTAAATTGAGTTGAGCATGGACAAAGGTTTTATAACCTTGAGACCATGGCTGTCACAGTATAACACGGATTTTTACTATTCCGCTTGAAATGTGGAAGGCTAGTAAAGACGTGATGAAGTGTGGTGGAATTTGACTGAGGATATAGTGTACGAGGTATTTTGATGACGGGATTAGCGAAGACGGCACTGAATTATTAACATGATTGTGAGCACTTCTTGCCTTACCTCCAAAGTCCAGTGGGGCGTTGTTAAACTCATCCTGGTCCAATGAACCGTCATCTACAAAGTATGAAATATGAGACATAAAAATGAGCACCATACTTGTTCCTTCTGTAGATACAATAATAAACACAAATGTAATTTAAAGAGTGTAACTACAGTAAATGTGTCTTAAGCAGCCACTAAATAGAAGACCAAAGATTTAGTTTTCAAGACCGATTGTCGCTTAATGCACATTAAAAGTATTGCAGAATGCTCGAAGAGAGCATTCTGCAATACTTTCGACCTGCATTAAGCTACCAGCTGTCATTAAGACCTTTGTTTTTCCTATTTTTTGAGTGGCCGCTTAAGGCAGGTTTAGCTGTAATCTATCCATGTGGCAGGGCAGATAGGGCTGAGTGGCATCTTGTCACACACTACAGGGTTAAAGCAATAAAAATCATGCTAATCTCGCAAAAACATGATATCTGTGCTCATAATATATACTTAAACGCAGAAGAAACGCAACCGTTTTCAATCCACTTTTTCTTCCACATGGATATAATACATGGATATCCTGTGTTCCTGCGCATTGAGTAACGATTTGCCATAAAATGGTTTTGATCACGATTTCCATTCTGACGTTATAATGACGTTAGTAAATTTCAAAAAAGGAGTCTAAAAAGTGATGTCTCATTCTATTTGAAAACAAACAGCTTGATCTGATAGCCAGATGTCTTAACTAAAGGAAAACACTAAAACGGATTGTAAGTTATTGATTATCAACGCTACCAGTCGCTGCGTTGCTGCGTTTTTTTTATTGATGTCAACCTACTTTTTTTCAAACAGTCATTACAGACGCATTTTGTTCGATCATGTCGCGAAACTTATGTCTTCTATGCAATGTATTGAGGGCTATATGGTGACATTAAACTTTTTCATTATTAATATTCGTTTGGATAAAAATTACGCAAAAAAGTAAAGCCGCCATTTTGACAAAAGGAACGTTGACAGAAACATAAAAGTACCTGATTTGATTTTGTCTACCATTTTGCTTTCAAAAACCGATATTGGTTTAAAACGTTTTTTTCGCAAAATAGGCACAATTTTTTAACTTTGTGACTTTAAAAATGGGGGTTGCCTTACATTTCTAGTTGCAGCTCGCCAACCATAAGTCATAGCAGTCTGATTTTAGTGATGTATGAAAGGCCAATAACGGTACTTAGCGATTTCATTACCGCTGGTTGAATGCTTTGATGGAAAAAAGGAACTACCATTTCAGAAAGAGTTGCGTTTCTTTTGCGTTTAAGTATATAATATATGCCATAATGCAATGCAACGTTTATTTAAAATATTTAAAGATCAGCTTTAATATGTTCTATACGAGCCTATGTAAATCATAACACAACACATAACAGTGCTATCACAGAGGTAAAGTTTGAACGATCTTAGAAGTGGACCACTAGATAATGCTATGTACCAAACATTGAAGCACTGGACCTTACCTAGCAGGCACACGACGTTGAATCAACGTTGATTCAACGCCATCAACGTTGAATCAATGTTGAGTCAATGTTGTGTGCCTGCTGGGTATAATTTCATAATTAATTAATTGTAAACTGTAACTTTTCAAATGTGATAATAAAAAAAAACAATGGGAAAAATGTTCTTATCTACACAAACGATTCAGTCTATGAGATTCTGGCACCAATCGCATATTTATATACTCACTATTCAAACAAGCGTACGTATCTATGTGGTGGAACATCATTTCTGAAATTTGGTCTGGGATAACATTATATTCCCGATTTTGTGTATACGAACAGCGAAAGCTCTGACGAGACTGTGCAGGTGCACAGGCTCGTCTGAGCCGAGGCTGCTCGTTGATGTAATAAGTACCCAAATCTCACATCTTGGTCCAAATGATTTATGCCGATGTTGCTGGACGTATCTTTTTAACAATTCGCCGTATCTGTCATGGTAACGTGCATTAGGCCCCCAGATAAGAGTACGTAACTGAAATGCAAATTATTTTCTTATTTCTCAACCAAAACATATGCTGTGGGTACTCAAAAGAACCGTCTCAATGAGAAAAAAAAACAACAACTTCATACCCCAAAACACATGTTTAAACTGATGGATAAGAAAATAATCACAATTTTACGCTGAAATATTTTGCTTAACCGGCTATATGGAGCAGTATAACTTACTATTTGCATCAGCAGCCATGAATGTCTCCCCAAGTAGAGCCGGGTTAGCAATGGGTATATTGTTGGTCACTGTGAGATAAAACTCTTCAAAGTCGATCAGACCGTCTTCGTTATCATCATAATCTACAAAGACGTTGTCAAAAGGGACGTCGACTGTGTCCGCTTCTTCAGGTTCTATATCTTCAAGCTGACAAAAAAGCATACAACTTTAAAAGGAAGTTGAATTTTGATCATGTGTGCCTCAATCAAAGTACAGTAAAAATGAATTTGCTCGAATTGCTCGAAGTGCATGTGCGCCCGTGTTTGATTTGGAGATTGCCGGCCGTGGATGATCTTCGGCTGATTCCGTGATGATTCCTGGAGTTAGCCGAGGAGTTCCGAGTGTGGCCGGTGACTTCCAAGGAGTTGATTTTCTTATTTTGTCACATATTTTTGTCTTTCTCTGCCTTTTATGTGCGCATCTCATGTATTGATTGTAATGCAAATAAATTTGAGTTTAGTTGATTTAAACTTACATTGAATTCAGAAAATGTATTTGACTTATTTATGTAGATCTACTGTTTGTTTTTTTTTAACAAAATAATAAATTATATAATTGGGTCCTTAAGACAAACGTCTTTGCTGACACGTTCCTTTTATTCAAGCAAAAGATATTTTTGATGGAAAAACTGTAAATAATCAACTGACTGTAATGTGCACGACCCGTGGTGAACGTAGATTAATCAGTATCCGATGCCAGAAAGAATGCTTGGAAAACAAATTGGATGGACAGACAGACTTACACAGTGATTATAACACACCTGCGGGTGATATAAAACATTTATATACTGTTGTTATTGATTTTATTGTTGGTAGTTTTCTACACCTTAAGTTCTCTCAGCAGCATTGAAAACATTTTGCGTGCCAGTGGCTATAAATGTTAATATATATAAGTATGCAAAATTTGGTCCGAATATACCATGTGGTTCAATAGTTATGAGCATTTTCACTAACTGGCCATTATAAACTGTCTGGGCTGATGCTCAGCAAAGCCCGGTCCATCAAAAAAGATTGTTAGACAATATTGACATGCATTTATATGCAAAATAAGATCATAATATATCATGTGGTTCAAAAGAAATGAAACGTGTATGAATTGCTGTACTGTTGGTCATATTGTTTATCCCATTTATTCCTAATACAATTTTCCATCTTTGTAAATTGGATCAGTCCAATTCCATTTTAAGGGCTGTGGGTGCTATTTTTCCACCTTTATTCAAATCTTAATAGAATATTAATACCTGATCAGACGTTGTGTTTTGGGGCGTCTGATCTGATTCTGCACTGTTTGACGATGCCCCACAAAAAGTACCCTAGGCATTTATGGATTAAACCAACCCTACTTCTAATTGAAGTAAAACGTTTGTTACTGAATAATCACATGCAGCGACCAAAATAACTGCACAAACCTGAGGTGTGCAATATAATCACTAAGTTAGTCCTCTTTTCTGTCTGCCCGTCTGCTAGTATGTAGTAAAATACTTCTTGAACCGCATGGTATATTTTCATTATTATTTTGATGAGTTTGCATACGAAAGCGTGTCAAGATTGTCTAACCACTGACATGCTTAAAAGTGTTTTTGGTGAACGAGGCTTTGTTGAGCATCAGTTCAGCTGACCATGTTCAGTTAGTGTAAATTTTCGTAACTCTTGAACTGCATGGTATAGTTGGAGAACATTTTGCAACTTTATCAATTTTAACATTGTCCAGCCACTGGTATGCATAACGGTGACGAGGATGCTGAGAGAATTTAAAAGGTAGAAAACTGCCAAATACACAAAATTGATAACAAATTGAAAACTATAATGCGCAGATGATGGGTGCTATCTCAAATCCACATACTTAAGTTTTTGACCTTCAGCACCCCAAGTCCACCCCTGAGGCATGACTCAGGCAACAGAATGAAAATTCCGTTCGATATGTTTTATATCTTTAATTTGAGAGAACACTCGCAAAGTTTGGTATATAATTCTTTGAAATTGACTTTGTAATCGACATTTAATGATGTTTGATCTTTTGACCTCACCAGTTTGATCCTAGGGTGAAATTGTACTTCCATTTTGTTCTACTCATTACCCCCCTTAATTTGGTATGTCACATGACCATGTCCGTAAAATATATTTTTGAACCCCTGGGAACCCCTGCTCACCCAAGTTCCACCCCTGGGGCATGACCCAGGCGACAAAACAAAGTAAGTAAGGTTGCAAAGATCAGGAATCGATACAATCAAGTACCACACCTGACCCAGGATACCAATGGGAAAGTGACAAACTCACAGAAGACACCACAAACAAGAGCCAAGAGGTCAGCCCTTTCCCAGCAGGTGACCACGAAGCACATATAAACAGACGCGCACAAAACATAGCAAACACAAGACAGAACAAAAACATAAAAGATCCACAAAAGAAGTACCGCCTTGGAACGGTCAGTAAAATATTTTACTGGAGGGCTTAAACCGGTTTAACGGCGCCAACCTCACCCTTAATTCAGATGTGGATCAAGACACATAGATATTTGGTTTGCATGAAAGACCCCTAACTTATCAATGCATCATCTCCTAAAACATATAAATCAAGATATAACAAGGAGATAAAGCAAGGATAAGGACTCAACAGTAAATTAAACTGAATACCGGAGCAAAAGAAATCCAACAGGTAAACCCCGGTGGGCCCGACAAACAGCCAAAGCATCAGGCCCCTACCATCTCATCAATAAATAAGTCTTTAAGTCGGAACCATCATAGAGTCTGAAGTCCGACCCACCGGCGTGCAATTAAAGAGGAAAGCAAAGTTGCCAACTGTGATTGGGTTGACTACCAAGCATGCAGTCTGTTGCAATACATTAATGTCATAGCCAATCTTTTTATAATGGGAAATTATTTTAATGAACTGCGCTGAAAAATTATTAGAGCCAACAATCTTCTTCAACTTATACACCAAGTCACCATAGAAATCAGGTTCCGAAAGTCCTTGGCGCAAGAGAGATTTAAGTCCAACTTGGAATTTAGAAATCAAATCAAAGTATCGTCTATAAAATTTTGAAAATGTTTTGCGAAGTTTATGATACCGATAGCCCTGTTTAAGAAGTTTCTGAGTTAACAATTTATTGCGAGTGTTGAAGTCAGTAACATAGCTAGATGCTCTAGCAAAACGAATGAGTTGAGAGATATAGACTCCATAGGATGTAGAACGAGGAACATCACCATCTAAAAATGGGAAATTGACAATTTCAAAATCAAAGTCGTCACGTTTATCATAAATTTTGGTAGAAACAATACCATTAGAGATTGACAAATGCAAGTCTAAAAATGCGGCTTCGGTATCAGAGGCATTGGCTTTATTAAGTTGGAGCTCTGAAGGGTATATTTGACTAACCATATTTTCAAAATAAACATTATTAATATTTAAAATATCGTCCAAATATCTGGAAGTAGTGTTAAACGCATCAATAACATCAGCCTGCTTATCATCAGAAAGAGACATCATAAAGTCCCTTTCATAACAAAACAGGAATAAATCTGCAACCAGGGGAGCACAATTAGTGCCCATAGGAATCCCAACTACTTGTCTATAGAGCTTGGTGCCAAATCGAATAAAAATGTTGTCCAACAAAAAGGTCAGCGCATCACATACATTTTGACACGACCATGCATGATATTTTTTAGGTTTTTCTGAAGTAAAAATTGCATTTCTGTCACTACATGCAAGGTAAGGAGAGCCTTCTCTCTGGAAGGTTCTTTCAATAAGATCAATAAGTTTATCTTTAATTAAATTATGAGGTAAAGAAGTGTAAAGAGTAGAAAAATCATAAGTAGACAAACTGGTCGCATTGAAATCTCTAGCTTTAAGTTTATCTAAAATTTCACCTGAATTTTTTATCGACCAAAATAGGTTTTTACCGGATCTCTCATATACTTTTTCACAATATTTGATAACATGTTTTTTAACAGCTGTAAGACATGAGGTTAACAATTTAGAAAGTTCTGTTGTCGTACAAGAACTAGAATTTGCAATAAATCTTGCTTTATAGGGTTTTTTATGGAGTTTAGGTTACCAGTACAACGTAGGAACTTTGTCTTGATTTTCTTTAGCTTTGACACCAAAATGTAGGGCTGTATGACAACCATGCCCATCAACAATCACCCTTTCACTTAAAGAAGGCTGCAGTTTATAGGCATTAGTGTCAACAAGCTCACGCTTAAGAGTATTAATATAATACAATCGTCACACAACTACAACATTGTTAGCAGCTTTATCTGCTGGAACCAAAACATAGTTCATATAAAAATCCTGGATACCTCGTTTAAGATGACGAAAAGAAGATTTAGGTTTAGGGGGCAAAAGATGTGTATTACGAGAGTAAAATGAAATACGAGTATCAATAATTTTAAAAATGTTAATCTTCCATTCCTTCAAAGCATCAGGTTCAACATTTTCCCGTTTGCACCATCGATTACTGAAGTCATTTAAAGAAGCAGCGATCTCTCTACGACATTTAGAGAAATCAATATTAGAGGGAAATCTATATTTAGGACCTTTAGAAATGATATTGCGAACTCTAGCGTCAGGAATGACATTTAGATTACCTGTGATAACATGCCCTGCAGAGGGATATAAATAATTTGAATTTTTACAATCTCAGGAGGCAGGAGTATTGGAATCTATATCTAAATCATTTACAATTTTATTAAAGTTAAATATCGTAGACCTTATTGGTTTGTTATATTTATAACAAATGATGGGAGTTTCAGAATTATTAAAGTAATTTGGAATAGATGAAATCACTGAATTATCCTTGAAGATACTATGTAAATCAATAAACTCAATACCTTTGTTAATGAATGGAATTTTGATAAAATGTCGTTTATGGTTGACCTCAGAATCGATATAAGGACTAAGGAAATGTTGAACATAACACCTTGTAAGGAGTGCTGCTTTATATAATTTATTTGCTCTATCATAAAGTTTATTAGCCTCTAACTCTCAATTGCATAAAACTGAGATAGGCAAGGAACTTAAAAATGAAAATAAGCCATGTCGACCATGATAAGTTAAAGCCAAAGAAAGATCCTTTAGAGAAGTATTTAAGCGTTTTTCAGTACAAATTTTGCGCTTAATGTTGCCATTTTTACGTTTACCATGAGATCTACTTTTACGTTTTTTTACATTCCAAAACAGAAAAAAACATCAAAATCTGGCATTTTAGAAATGTTACCTTCATGGTATATATTATCATTAAAGCCTAAAGGAAAAGGTGATTGCAAAAATTTAATCCATTTAAGTTCAGTTTCATGTCTCTTAATATTTTTTAATCTAGTTGATGAATTAGGATCATATATAATTTTTTCAACAGGCTGAATTTCAATTTTACTTGGTGAATGACCATTATTTTTGAAATGGCGATAAAGAAATGTGTCAAATTTTTTAGGCTTTTTCATTTTACGAAAGTGCTCACGAAACCTAGTCTTGAGGGATCGGCCAGTTTGTCCAACATATTGCATTCCACAGTTAGTTTCAGTTCAAGTTATAACATAAATCAGATCCGATGAAGTTCAGTCCAAATCATTATTATTAATTATGGAGAATTTTCTTCCATTTACAGAAGATGTAATAGTAGTTTTAGTACATAAATGTGAGCAACAGACACACCTCTTGGCATTGCACTTAGAAACATTAGGATACATTCCGCGTCTTTTGAATGCATTAAACGGTTTAGTATACTTCCTGATAATAGGTGACCCAAGAGGAGATAACCTAATGGTAGGAAGCATATCCCGAAAATTGTTAACTGAACTAGGAATACGAACAGAGGACGCCGAATGTAAACTAATGGGAGATAAATGTAATTTTGTTATTTTCGTTCTTATCATTAAAAGTTATTTGGGTAAGTACCATCCCAAGACAAGCAATCAACACACCGGTTATTAAAATGACAAGCCAGTATAATATGAGTCCTTAAAAGCAAAGGAAGGTATAACAAATGCAAGCGATAATCCAAATGGCTAATACAAGTCCACAGGTATATAGAAAGCAGAAGTTATACAACGGGGTATGAAAATCGGTCATCTAGTGATCTTAAATGCGGTACAAGACATAGAGGATATCCAGGGACAGGAATAATGGAAGGAGATTGTACACACAATCCTGAGGATTGGAAAAATAAGAGCATTAAATGAAAGTGCGTTAAATGAGCATTAAATGAAAACATACGTTTGATATGTTTTATATCTTTCATTTGTGAGAAGACACACAGTTTGCTATAAAAAATCTTTGAAATTGACTTGGTTATTGAAATGTAATGATATTTGACCCTTTGACCCCTCCCTAGGGCCCCAGGGGTTGGGACCAAATATATTGTGCTGTTGCATGTCCCATTCATGTGAGTAACTCACACACCAAATATGGTTGGGTTTCGTCCAATGGTTTAGCAGGAGATAGCATCATGGATGGACGGAGGCGATAACAAAATCCCCTTCTCTTTTTTTTTTTAAAAAAAAGGTGGTGATAAACATACAAATCAAAAGTATCAATACAAAAAAAGTAAGTGAGTATGATCAGGAAATACCACAATCACAAACCGCAGACACTATTTTAAAGATTTGGAATCATAATTTTGCACGGCCTGCAGGTGTGCACTTTAAAGGCTGTGTTAGCCCGTCTGTCCATTCAATTTGCTTTCCTTATATTCCGTCTGCTATAAATCAGCTTTTGTGACACTGTCTAGCCACGCCCACATCTGCTTCCTAGCAAGAGACCGGGACATTGCATACCACGTGGCGATACAGTGACCGAATATCTGTATAATACAGGATATTGATTTAAAATCTGCGTTCACTACGGGTCGTACACATTACATTTAGTTGATTTGGATCCTCTTTCATCCGCCACCCTTATTTTGGAATATTATATCAATCAGAGGCGAGTTCAACATTGCGAGCGCTTTCCACACTGATTTTGTATGATTTGATTCTTTACGTCCCATCAACAATTTTTCAGTTTAACAGGGACGGTTCTTCCTGGGTTGAACCAGAACTAAGCTAGGATAAATGTGTCTTGCTCAAGGACCACAACGCAGTGACGCCGGTTAGGCTCGAACCCGCGGACCCTCGGTCTCGAGTCAAGCACTCTACCACTGAGTCACTGCGCTCCCCTTTCCACGCTGAGAGATCTTTATGACTGAAATATGAGGACTGTTCAAATATGAATGCAAGTAGCTTCATAACTTTCGTCACATATATGCTACGACAAAATGGTATACGTTTCTATAAAGGATTATATGAACCTTTAAACTGGCACCAGACCTAAAGAAAAATACAGTACACTTATCGAGTTATAGCCCTTTGAATGAGGGTTACTTTAGTATACTAACAAACTCAATGCTTCGAACATAACAGTGCTATAGACGAGCGTATAATTCTTCGATAAACCGGTGATATTTCTTGAATTTCTTAAGGAAGTATCCCCATATACTTATTTAATGATTCTGTGAAAGTTGCGAACATCTGACATGTTTTTGTTAAATTACATTGAATCGTTTTCACTTAAGTCTCCCTAGGTTTGCAAAAACACCACCTTTTAGTTTTCAGTCAAACTTTTCTCTGACAAAATGCACGAAGCAACATTTAAACTAGTTTTAACTCAAAGACAATATGTTGATCGCTCATACTAAGTTGTTGCTACAAATCATTGAAAGATAGTGGATAATTTTTAAACGCTGAAAAGCATTTCTATTTAGTCAAAACTGCTTTAGGTGAAGGGGTAATAGAACTTATACTTAATTTTGTTGCCATAACATTGCGGTTTTAATCTAAATTTGAACGTTAACTTTTAGTAAAAACCAAAATAGGCATTATTTACAACCTGATCTTGATGACTAGACAGATTGACCAAATTTAATTAATGTAAACACGTCATTGAGAAGCAGAAAAATGCTTGAAAAATTATATAATATAAAATGTAATAACTCTGTAAATAGAGGACGGTGCGTTTTGAAAACTTCCTTATGACATATTAAGCAGTGTTTAAGCAAAACGCAAAGAAAAAGACACAGGATGTTCATTATTGTATCACCAGTAGAAAACTCAAAATGACCATTATCATAAAATTAATGACTTCACAAACGTGCCTGTTTACTCGAGATTAAAACAGGATTTTATAAACTTTTTCCTGCAAGAAACTTTGTCAATGTACCTTAAACTTGCATCTAAAATTTGATGCCATTTTGTCGCAAACTTACAAAGATATGACACTTTATCCGCACATGTACCAAAACGTGTATTAGGGCAATTTGCTTCAGAAAAACTTCAGTATACAGGAATGGCTTTATATAAGCGTCTGTAACTCGACACATATAGTGAGTGTTTCTTTATGTTTGGTGCCATTTTAAAGGCGACAAAAAGTTTTTTCCAGAAAAGTATGACATTTTGTCGTAGCATATATGTGAAGAAAGCTATGAAGCTACTTGCATTCATATTTGAACAGTTCTCGTATGATACTGAGTAGAAAGTATATAGTAGCCCTCTAGTACTTAGTCTTAATGTTTCAGGCGCTCGTTGTATTGATCATTACGAATAAAGATAGGTACTAGAACAACGAGCCCATTGTTGAACTCGTCTCTGGTGTTAAAACGTGCACTTTTAACAAACTAAAGCTCTATTTTTATGTTTTTCGCATTGATTTTCGGCGATAACTCTTTTAGTTTTAATTTTAGCAAACTAAGCATGGGTGAAAGTTTTCAGTAATATTCCTGAATTCAGGATTTTGAGGCTGACTTTCCATAGAAAGTCAGCCTCAAAATACTGAATTAGGCAGATTATAATGGCTTTTCTGATATATTTACAGCTTGTCTAAAGTCAATTAACTATTTAAAGTTGAAATATGAATATTTTGAAGGCATACTGCAAATTTTAAAATTTGAATTTTAAAAAATCGGGATTTTGGAAATTTTGAACTTTCACCCATGACTATGCTCGCGATAAAAATTGTAGAGAAGACTTAGCGCCAATTCATCCAAAAGGTCCGAAGTTTTTGGCGCAAACAGATTTTTGTGTATATAGATGAAGATTTTGCAATATATTGAATTTAGCCGAATTTTTAAGTCATTTATTGACAAATAAATTTCGAAGAGGCGTTACAGAAAGGGTTCGTCTCAAAAGAATATTTACAAGTGGCCAATATATCATTATTTAACGGTTAGGGCATAGCATAATTCTAACGGTAGCATATCAAGAAGTTACCAAACATATGCAGAATCAAGTTTCGATATGATTATTTGGAGATACTGAAGCTAGGATTTCGTATGGCGTGCCATTTTTCTCTAATGCCAGTGTTTCAAACTTAACGCACGAGTCGATCAGGCGTGATACACAGCCATCCATGGCTTCAGTTAGGGAATTAGGCAGGCGCAATCTAGCCTTTTGACTGACATATTTAACCTCTAGTTTATTTGCGATTTGTTTAAAATGTCCAAAACGTGCATCTATTTGCAGTAAACTGCAGCATCTTGGATGTTTGAACCGATTGGAGAAGTTGGCGCTATTTTTTCTCTACAACTTTCAACTCAAACACAGTTTGCTAAAAATAAAAAGGTTATCTTCGAAAATCAATGTGACAAACATAAAAAATCGACCTTTTTTATTTTATTTTTTTTATCAACGAACAAACTTAGACCCAGTAAGCATAAAATACCTGGCTGATATCGGCCCCTCAGCGGGAGATCTACGTTTGAGCGGATGCATGATACGAAAGGGCAGATTTATTTTTACGAAAGAGCGGAGAATCATAGGGCAAAAGAGCCGCTGTTTGAATCAATTAAATGAGCGAATTTTCCAGGTAAACATCCTGGTGCAGGGGCGGATCAAGGTTTCCTGGAAAGGGGTGTTCGTATGTATAAAAGATGTTGGTTTTGCTTTGTGGAGTTATCTCATTTATCTTAAATGTTCTATGAAAATAAAATAATTTGGTCTCATCGAGACCAAATTATTTCATTTTCAAAGAATATTTAACAGCGGGAAGGGTGAGGCGAACCCCCTGAACTCCCCCTGGATTCGCCACTGTAATGCGCTCCAAATCACCTATTAAGGACTGAGCAATGTTGGCCATTACAGGTAATACAACTGAGCGAATACTTATTTAAAGATCATTACCTGGAAAATTCGCTCATTTGAATGTTTTATCCATCCGCTCTTTTGACTGTATGGTTCTCCGCTCATTTTATACTCCGTCACGGTATGATTTCCGCTCAAACGTAATTCCCCCCCCCCCCTCAGCAAATCACCATTCAAATGGCGTTTCGCCAGCGGGCGAAAGTTGTCCGAAATTGTGGCTAGGAAATCGATCGACCATTCACCTTAATGGCAGATTTTGGGCACTTACAGTTCTTTTGCATGTTGATGCCTTGACAGCACAGGCTGCCTTTCCAGCAGCGGCCCCCAATCCACTAGTGACGGCCCCTACTACAGCTGGACATCCGATTTTGTAGGTAAGCTGAAAAACACAAATAGAGCGACGAACTTACATCTGGGATGCAATGTGATCTTTTTTCCCCATTTTGTCCGCTTTATTTGTGGTTTAACATTTGTGTCAACAGCCCTTGGGCGGGGGGGGGGGGGGGTGGTACTCTAATTTTTCTTCATATGTAGGCTTGGACCCAGCATCTACTGTTCACCCAATAACAATATCAGGAATTTCAAGCACCCCAAAATATTTGAAAATTTAGCAACCCCAAAAGATATCCCGATTCTGTACAAAGACCCTAAAATGCATAGAAATGACCCCTAAAACTAGTCCAATTTTGTGATGACATCGAAAAATGTCTTCATAACCCCACCCCCCCCCCCCACCCCCCAATTATGAATTTTTCTGAAAAACCCCAAAAACATGAAATTCAAAGTTTTGAACAAAAAAAAATGGTCCGATTAAAATGTCAGACTACCCCACTGGGTCAACAGAGACGGTCAGTTAACCTAACCACACTTTTTCCTGGGCAAGCTTGACTAATTTTCGTGTACATACTTTGGCTTGTTTCTTGAATCAGCGGAAAGAGGAGAATAAACGTACAAAAATTTCATGATAAAATTCCACGAAAGTTTAGTAACGGGTCGGGTTCATAGTCACGACCTGCACGTCTGTTTGTCGATGCCTTGTGGTCACCTGCTGGGAAAGGGCTGACCTCTTGGCTCTCGATTGCGATGTCTGATTGTGACTTTGTCACTTTCCCATTGGCATCCTGGATCAGGTGTGGTGCTTGATTGTATCAATTCCTGATCTTTGTCCTCTTATTTACTTTTAGTATGGTGTCCAATCTTCTTGTAAAAAGTGTAATGATGTGTGTATGCACGATTGTACGTGCGCGCATGCGCAAGCTTGTTTTTGTGTCTGATTTTCTGTTATTATTTGTGTGCTGCCTTATTTTGTGCTGTGTGCGTGCACTTCTATGGCTACATTTATATAATTGAGCCGTGACATGTGATTTCCAACAATGTGGCATTTTGACATGAATAGACTTAGACGGGCCTGTGCAGCTTCCTGTTAAGCTAAGAAACTCCAATTCCTGTTTGGTCAGTAGCTTAACAGTCATAGAATATTCAAGCGACTGGCAAAGGCTCTGAACAGACTGCGCATATGCGCAGGCTGGTCTGAGCCTTTGCTGGTCGCATATAGCACATTGTTGGAAATCTCATGTCGCGGCTCATATGTTGACCACATGTATAATTCTATTTTAGAAAACAATGTCTTGTCAAAACTATTGTACCATTCAGAGGTTATGGCAGAAAATCACTCAATCAGGTTATGATTCGTAATGAGTGATGGTCCGAAAAAAAAACTGCTTTCATGTTCAGTAATGAGTGTTCTGTCTTTTGATAAAATTGTGCTACATTATGAAATATTTAAGGGTCAGTCCGATTTTGCGTCATATTAGGGTGTGGAACTGTTTTTAAAAGTGTACAACAGCAGGACGTGACGTACAAAATGGACCTGTCTTTAAATCATATATGCCAAAGGGACTAACAAGTCCATCCTTTTCAGTTGGACAAACTAATCTATAATTTTAGGGGTGCTGGCCAGGTTTTTTAAATTTAATAGCTCGAAGCACCCAGGCTTCTTACATGGGGCTTTTAAGATTTTGAAAATAAAAATGATGGTCAAATAAATGTTAGACATACGTGTAACATACCTTACAGCCGATTCCTTTCCGAATCCACCTTGTAATTCGTCTTCCACGAAATCTCCATCTTCCCCACCCCTGTGCAGAGTCAATACTAAGGGCAAGCAGCACAGCAAATATCAGAAAAATAGGGATAACTCGCATTTTGCTGAAATATATAGAGAAACTGATAGAGAAGCTGAACTTTGAAAAGGGTGACAAAATTACAATGTTGTTTTGCAAATCTTTGATTTTATGCAATTATGGCGATCAAGCATCACTAGATCTGGCGAACGATGGATCTCCCTACTTTGGGTTAAGTGTGAAGCATTGTATCTCTCTCTCTCTCTCTCTCTCTCTCTCTCTCTCTCTCTCTCTCTCTCTCTCTCTTTTCCGGATAATCTAAGAAACTTATAAGTCCATGGGAATATTCTTTACATTTTCAGATATCAATAGACTTTAAATGAGATTGGAATATTAATAATGCATGTACACGTACCACGTCGTGATAAGAACTAAATCACATGTTCGATAAGCCAAATGAATGCAGTGCACACCCAAAATAATTTTGGGTCGTGCAGTATCAATGAAATCGCGATTTGATTAGTTACTCATTGATGCGCGGATTCAGAAAGCTCTGTCAGATGGGGTCCAACTTTGACAACGTTTTTTTCTCCCCAAATACCACTTTAAGCGGGCCATCATCGGCCCGCCAGCGAAACGCCATTTAAATACATACATAATGTCATACATTACTCAATACACTCGTTCAGGGCCATCGTTTCCAACGACAGCTGAACGGTAAAAAAGTTGGTGACAAAAGTACAATGTTGTTTTGCAAATCTTTGATTTTATGCAACAATGGCAAGTCAAACATCACTAGATCTGGCGATCGAGGATGCATGAAAAAGCATGATTGATCCCTAAAATGTATAAAACAATCATTATTGCGGGCTCTTTTGTTAACTATAGTTCGCATCTCCAAAACTTGGGTTAAGTGTGAAGCATGTATCTCTCTCTCTCTCTCTCTCTCTCTCTCTCTCTCTCTCTCTCTCTCTCTCTCTCTCTCTCTCTCTCTCTCTCTCTCTCTATTTTCCGGACAATCTAAGAAAGTTTGCCTACCTGCAGTATTCTTGTTCTTCTTGGCTGGTCGGACACGATGGCGAGTATTATGCTACTGCCCCCTGATAGAGAATCTGTTTATATACGTTATCACATCTGTGACATAATAGCCCTTTTCACCTGCCCTAAATGACTGGAACACTGTTGAAAGGTAAAGGGACAAAATGATCAAACTGTTCTTGATGGGACCTAAAGTCACTGTAGTTGATGGGCAGCATTCAAATTGAATACTGCACATTAATTATTCCTGCAAGAAAAGATGATAAAATTGCTGCTATCGTATTTCGAAAGGCTGGCATAGGAGTCCACCTGATGAACTTTAAAACTAGCTAAATGCATATGATCTTTTATATTGGCATTAATTCAAATCATTGTTTAAGTTTTCAAATATCAATAGATCGTGTGAGGCTGGCATCACATGCTTCTACATGTACAAATACTTATTTGCTCTTGCACCTTTATTCTGCATGTGCAGTTCAATAAAGAATATTCTGTAGGCCTGAGTAGCCTAGGGGTTGTAGCTTCGAACCACTGGATTCACAGGCCTATGGATGATATTCTAAGTCGAGAATCAGTCCCCACAATAGCTAGCTGTTGTCAGGATATGGGCTCAAAAGTTAAACTTCATTAGTGGATTAGTGCCCAGCTATGAGCTATATTATGAAGGAACCTCTGTGGCTGCATATTCTGTCAGGTGATGGAAAGTTTCCATCGTGTGCATACTTCTCCCACGAAGTCAGCTGATCACACCCCAGGAGACAGGTGTTTGTGATAAGGTCAGCCATCATTCCTTGTCATAATGTTCTCAGATTTTACTATATAAACTGCCCATCGTTACCATGTCGTTAGAGAGAGATCGAGACAGTGATCAGATTAAGCTTGCTGATCAGTCATGATCATGTAGACTGTATAGCGTTATTATCAGCTCGAACCTGGGTTGATTGGCATAATAAACCATTATTATGAACTGTTGTTTTTGACTTTGAAAAGTACTACTATACGATACAGCCCCGACTATGTTATAGAGTCGTTTTGGTGCCGTGACCAGGATAGTCAGTGTCTACACAGTTTACTTAATCGTTATTCAGGACAGGACAACACAAGGACATGGAAGGGAACAAGGTAGGAACAGTTTTCTTCTTCTCTTTTGTTTCGATGTATGTTTGCCATGATTCTACCAATTATTAGGCAATATAGTTAGTAAGAAAAAGAAATGAATATTTTATTTTCAATTTTACTTTATTAATAATATTTTTCTAAAAAGACTAATTTCAATTTTTTTTAAAAATAAAATGGCTGAGGGACAGGAGCATGCACAGGGTCAAGGCGTAGATCCTGTCATAACTGCTTGGCAAGCAATGACAGCTGAAATCGCACAGCTAAATCACGCTTTTACTACACAGGGCATATCCTCCACTGTTCAAAAATTTGACGGAAACCCTAAAAATTTCAGAGAGTGGGTGAAATCAATTGAAAAATATGCAATTTTAGTAAATATGCCAGATCACAGAAAAAGATACATTGCATACCAAACTTCAGGTGGCGCGGTATCTGGTTTCATTCAACGGTATATACATGCCAATCCAGATAACACATGGCAGCAGTTAAAAGATCAACTTTCAGTCAGGTTTTCTTACGTCACGGACAGGCAAATGGCATTGTCACTTTTGCGGTCAGTGAAGCAGAAGACTGACGAAACGATACAAGTGTTTGCTGAAAGAATTTTGTCTCTAGCCGAAATGGCATACTTAAATCAGGGGGGAGACGCAGTAGAACGCCAGTTAATTGATATTTTCATAGATGGAATAACAAATGACCCACTTAAAATGAAAATATTAAGGGACCAGCCCAACACCTTGCAGGGCGCCATTGCTATTGCCACTAATGAGCAAAATTTGAGGGTAATGGTACAAATGACACACAGCCATGCCCAGTCAAGCCATCATGAGCCCATGGAAGTTGACCACTCCAGAGGTCAGAGGTTCAGAGGTCAAAATCACCCCAATAGGTTCAATAGAATAAACAGTGCAAACCCTGCACAGAATTTTAGGCAAATAAAATGTTGGAATTGTGGTATGCTAGGACACGTAAGTAGGGACTGTGGGCCAAAAGATAAACCAAGACCGTCTGTAGGTCATGGTAGACCACGACAATCAAACTATAATCAACAGGAAAACTAGGTCACTCTTTGCGTAAAGAGGTCAATGCAAGGAGTAGCAACAACATAAAAGGAAATTCACCTCAAGAAAATTTTAAAATCAATGTTTCAGGCAGTCCTAATTCTTGTTTGTTAAAGATAGGAAAACAAAGGTATAGAACTCTTGTAGATACTGAAGCGGAGTGCTCTTTGATGCATCGTCGTATCTATGATCAATTAAAAAATAGACCAAAGCTTGTAAACAGAAAAGTTTGTTTACAATCTGCAAACGGTACTGAATTAAGATGCGATGGTTGTGTCATTGTGCAAATATCTATCGGTGGAACCGAGATGTCTCAAGAGTTTTATGTGATCAGAGATTTGAATAGAAATTTGATACTAGGATTGGACTGGCTGAAAAAATTATGAAGTTTGTCAAATTGATAAAGTCTATATTGTAAACCAACCTGGCCTTCAAATAATAAATACTGTCTCAACCTTGTCTAAAGATAGGTCATTGCCAATATTAGTTGTAAACAATACAAATAAGTTCATTAAAATTCATAGACATGGTTTACTTGCTAAAATATCAGGTATAAAAAATACAGTTATGCAAGTAAACTCAGCCATGCAACAGGAAAATGGTGACAGTAAATTAAATTTAAGTGACTTAGATGTATCCCCACAATATAGATCACAAATTGAAAAACTCATTATTAAAAATCAAGATTTATTTTCCAACAAAGACTCTGAATTAGGTCACACTGAAACTGTAAAAATGCATATTGACACAGGAAATAATGAACCAATAAAAATGAGACCTTACAGAACACCAATTAAAAATAGGGAGGTAATTGACAAAGCAATTAACGAAATGATAGATGCTGATGTAATAAGAAGATCAAGGTCACCTTGGTCATTTCCTGTGGTCATAGTGGATAAAAAAGATGGTAGTAAACGCTTCTGTGTAGATTTTAGAAGATTGAACAAAATAACTGTAAAAAATTGTTATCCATTACCTTTGATTGATGATATTCTTGCTTTACTTGGCAAAGCAAAGTACTTTACGTCCTTGGATTTAAAGAGTGGCTATTGGCAAGTTGCCATGGATGAGAAAGATAAACATAAGACTGCTTTCACGTGTCATAAAGGGTTATTTGAGTTCAATATGATGCCCTTTGGCCTTTCAAATGCACCTGTGGTATTTCAAGAGCTTATGGCTGTTGTCTTACATGACTGTCAAGGTTTTGCAACTGCATACCTGGATGACATAATGATCTTTAGTGAAACTTTGGAAGAACACTTCAAACACCTAAGTATTATCTTTGATAAATTAAGATTGCATAGATTAAAGTTGAAACTTAAGAAGTGTAGCTTTCTTAAACGGGAGACACATTATCTTGGGTTTATAATTAGTGAAGATGGCATTAAGCCAGATGAAAATAAAGTTGAAGCTATTAGATCTTTGCCTGTTCCAACTTGTGTCAAAGAGGTCAGAGTATTCATTGGCATGTGCTCATATTACAGACGCTTTATTCCAAACTTCAGTCAAATAGCTGAACCCATAATTGCTTTGACTAGAAAATATGCTCATTTCAAATGGTCTGATGTACATCAAAAAGCTTTTCAATATTTGAAAGATAGTTTGACCTGTGTTCCACTTCTGTCTTACCCAGATTCAAATGCACCTTATGTGCTTTACACAGACGCTAGTGACACATGTATTGGTGCTTGTCTTACTCAAGTGTGTGAAGGTGAGGAAAAGCCAATCTATTATCTGTCTCATAAACTTAGTAGAACTCAATGTAAATGGTCAGTAGTTGAGAAGGAAGCGTTTGCTATTCATTTTGCTCTCCAAAAGCTTGACTATTATCTCCACAACTCTAGTTTTGTTATAAGAACAGACCACAAACCACTAAAATACTTGCTTGAATCTCCAATGCAAAACAAAAAGATACAACTTTGGGCTTTAAGTATGTCAGGTTATAACTGTTCAATAGAATACATAGCAGGTACAACTAATACATGTGCTGACCTACTTTCAAGACATCCAGATAACATAAAGAAAAATTCAGAGTTGACAGATAAACATGACAACAATGAGGGGACAGACTAAAAGGAACTTGATGTCAATGAAAATTTATTTCAAATAAATGTACTTGACTCAAATCAATTTGAACCTAGAACTTTTGCTAGCTGTGAGGTTCCAAATGAAGAATCATTTGAAAAATGTGACTGCTCAGACTTCATTAAAGTTGGTTTGGATATGAAACTTGAACAAACTAGAGATGAGGAAATTTCAGAAATTAGGTCAATGATTACCAGTGGTAAAGAAAACAAAGATGTTCAAAAGCATTATCTTTTGGTTGATAACTTAGTATACTACATCTCTAATGTGAATGATGACCCTTATTTAAGACTGTATGTTCCAAAACATCTCAGATCTTCAGTAATCTTACAATATCTTGATCAGAATGGACATATGGGTATTCAGAAAACTTTTGATTCCATACGTCAGAAGTATTACTGGCCAAACTTGTTTAAGGAGATCAATGGCTATGTTTCAGATTGTATTACCTGTAAAACTAGATCAATGCAGAAAATAAAACCACCTTTGCAGGAAACTGATATACCACCCTATCCTATGGCAAAAATAAGTCTTGATCTTTCTGGCCCATACCCCACAACATTATCAGGAAACAAATATATTATTGCTTTTGTTGACTGGTATAGTGGGTGGCCAGAAGCTTTTCCGGTTCCAGATAAGACAGCTGATACAGTTGCTGACTTGATTATTGAGCAAATCTTTCCACGGTTTGGTCGTCCTTTGCAGATTGTTTCTGATAATGGATCGGAGAATGTAAACAAAGTTGTTAAAGAAACGTTGGCAAAACTTAAGATAGATCATATACTTACAAGTGTTTATCACCCCCAAAGCAATGCAAAAGTTGAAAGATTTCATAGAACCTTACATGACATTTTGGCAAAAATGGTAGCAGATGAACAACAAACTTGGGATTTGTGCTTAAATCAAACTTTGGCAGCTATAAGGTTCAACATCAGTGAGTCATCCAAATTCTCACCTTTCTATTTACTGTACAATAGGGATGTTGTCTTACCTGTAGACAATATATTAAAGCCAAGAAGAAAATATTTAGGTGAAGATTATCATCAAATTGCCTTACAAGAGCAGCATAAATCATTTGTACATGTGAGAAACCACTTAAAGAAAGCTAAGAAAAGACAAGCAAAATATGCAAATAAGGGTTCTGAGTTAGTTGAATATCAAGTAGGTGACCCAGTTTATTATAAAAAACAAAGACATGGGAAAATAGATCAAAAATGGAAACCCTTCTATAGAGTAATTGAAAAGACTGGCCCCGTATCCTATGTCATTAAAAATCAATTGGATGGTTCTTTAAGCAGAGTTTATACTGGAGATTTAATGTTAGCAAATATAGATAACTGGCAGATTTCCAAACATGAAAGTAATAGAAAGTTAAGGGATGCAGCATATGTAATTCCACCCCAACCTTCTGAGTCAGAAACAGAAAATGAATCTAATTCGGAAGACAATGCCCCTTTTGCAAAGGTATCCAAGAAATACAGACAGGAAAGGGAAACGTCTGAAGATGAAGACGATATTCCTTTAATGGAACTAAGAAAACGCCTTAAGCACAGAAAATTAAGACAAGAGCATAATTCAGAAACTGAAGCTGGGGAAATGGGCATTAATGATGATATTTTATCTGATAATCCTAGCTCCCTATCTTCAGTTGAGTCCAGTGAGAATGAGCAGGAGATGGATTTGAATCTAGTAGATTCACGACAGCGCCATGCTCCTAACATAGTAGAACAGGAGAAGCCTGTTAAGGTTAAGAGTGGGTCTCGACAGCAGGGAGACGTAAAACAATTATTGAGGTTAATTTCCAATATGTTGTAAGATGACCTCGGTTTAATTCATTTGAGGTAAATTGTAAATAGTTTGTAAACCTCATGCACTGTTAGAATAACAGACTGAATTTTATTTTATTTTGTTTGTTTCAGATGAACATGAAGTACCATGTTATCTTATGGTCAATGTTCATTAGCCAAACGTTCGGACTCTTTACATCTGAAAATGTAGTATTTCAAAAGACTAATGAAGTCTATATAAATGATGCGTATTGGATTGTAACTTTTGTCCATGACCTAAGACCTTTTACAAATCTCATCAATCAGATCAGCAATGATCTAAGCTTTACAGATGAAATCATAGGGGTAATAACTAAATCATATAGGACCTCGAATATGACTGGATATTTAGCAACCTTTGAAAGCTTACATGTAGATGTCAGTTTATTGACAGACACATACATGTCTGTTTTCGATAGTTTTCAAGAATATAAAGCCCTTTCAATGAATACAACAATGCATAAAAGGTCCATTTTACCAATTCTTGGTGAATTAATGCACACTTTAATTGGCACTTTATCTGAAAAAGACCTAGAAAACATAAATAATAACATCAACGTTTTGGCCACTAACCAAGAGCGTATTATTCATGACCTTGACATAAGCTTATCTGTGTTGAATTTAACTGCAAAACAAGTTGCTGAAAATAGAAGATCAATTATGGATCTTGTCAAAGTTATTCAAAAACTAGATAGCAAAATCAGACAGCTTCAACAATCGTTTGAGCAAAAGTTTGTAAGGCTTGAACAGTTTATTCACACCTATCTGCAGTTTTAATTGATACTTGACGAAATAAGAATAACCACACAAGATGCCGTGTTTTATCTTCAAAGTTTAAAGACTGAATTGAATATGTTATCCATGCATCATTTATCGACAGACACTATTTCTCCCCATAATCTCAAGAAATTGTTAATTGTAATTGATTCCAAATTACCAAATAATGTTGAATTGCCAAGAAATCCACGCAAGGACATTTGGTACTATTATAAGACACTTGCATGCATGACTTACCTGCAGAGTAAGGAAATAAGAATTGTTCTTAAGATTCCATTAATTAACACTAAAGAATCGTATGAAGTGTTTAAGGTACATAACTTACCATTACCTTCAGATAGTATAAACTCAAATCAAACTAATGTTCTACTGAAATATGAGCTTGAAGCAGAAATGCTAATAGTATCCAAAGATAAGACTACATTTTCAATCTTGTCAGATTATACATATCGAATGTGTACAAATCACCATTATCAGTTTTGTAATCCGGAGACAGCATTCTATCAGACAAACATAAACAAACTTTGTATTATGGCATTATTCATGGAAAACACCCATGATCTTAAAGCTTTGTGTAAAATGCAGGTTGTCTTTGAGACCCTTACAATCACAAGACATTTGACTCATGGTATCTGGATTGTTACTACTGATAAACCTTTGACCTTTACTGTTACTTGTAGGTCTAATGAGCTAAAGACTAATGATTTAAAAATCAAACCACTTTTTGGCATTATTAAATTAAATGAAACATGTAAGGCGTCAAACAAGTATTTACAACTGCCTGCATATTTTGGTCAGAATAGTTACTTTGAAAGAATCGATCCTTTACAGGCACTTTTGAAATTACATAACTTATCAAAGCTCTCTGTTGGAAACATTACTGCAACAGAATCTTTCAAGTCAGAGAAAATTAATATACCCTCTCATCTGATTAGTTTAAAAGAGGTTCCATTACAACATTTTCTTAAAGAAACAAGACATTTCAACGTCTTAAGGTTGAACAGTGGAGAGAATAAAATTAACTGGACATTTGTTATAATAATATCCATCGTATTAATTGTTTTTGTAATTTTAATTATATGGTTAATCATGCGTAAGGGTACGTGTCTTAATCAAATAATTGGTAGAAAATTGGCTAATGTACATGGCTCTGAGAGAGAAGAGGCGAAACAGTCGCCTTCCTTCGAGGATATAGAAATGTCCACAATGGTTAACTCCAAGATCGTCCATAACGATTCAGAAGGTCAATCAACATCCTTCAAGAGGACAGATGCCATGATGGCATGGAAATAATTGGATCATGATAACAATTATTCTATATGAATGTTACAGCTGTTGTATATAAACTGTAAATATTGTGTTCTTAATTGAATTAAAAGTTTAATATGTTGGGTGAGATAACTGCACGCGGTGCCTAGCATTGATCCTAAAGATCAGCTTGCACGAAGATTTTATTGACTTTTTCTTGTTTGACCCTTGAGGTCATGCAAGATTGATAAACTTTCAATCATATAAAGCCTTTAAGTATGAACCCTAAAGGTTGTACTTAAAGTGAAGATTTATTATTAAACAGATTTATTATTAAACTACGGTTTTAATGTTCCAGATTAATGATGTTCATGACAGGAGGGAGATGGCTCAGTATTACAATGTTCCAGTGCCTGTGGTGTCACCACAGCCCGTATATATGTTCACCAACGAACATCATATACCAACGGTAGCCGAAGACAAGGTGTTTGTTCCGAGTAGGCGTTTTCGGTGTCCAATGGTGGCTATACCTCGAATGGGGACAGTTCTGGATATGAAGATTAATACTGTGCAGATGTGATTGCGTCATGAACATTCTTAAAAGGACAGTTAATCATCACAAATGACATTTTGTTGAATATCATTGCTTTGGCAAGTTTAATCAGAAGTAAACACTTGTAGACCCTTCTTAAAAGCATTAAGATGTGGTCCGCAAGCGTAGACTTTATTAATTAAGGGAAATGTTTGGGAAAAAAAAAGCCAAATTGTTATGAAAACTTGTCAATGTAATGGTATATATGAATTGTTTTGCATAAATATATACAAAGACGGCGTGGTCAATAAAGATAAGCATTTATATTGCTTAACAACTATACGCACTCATTAATCATTGATTACTTATAAAGTGATCGATCATTGATTGGTAGTGTATTCTGGTTAATTTGAGTAGAAATCCTGGTTATTAATATTTTTTTATATGTAGCAGGGACATACCAACAATTGCTTAGTTATTCTGTCCTATATTATGTCATATCTTTGTTTTGCATAAATCAATTTGTCTTTTTAAGGACTACTAAAACAAATTGATTTCTTAAAAGAAAGGGAGGTTTGTGACATAATAGCCCTTTTCACCTGCCCTAAATGACTGGAACACTGTTGAAAGGTAAAGGGACAAAATGATCAAACTGTTCTTGATGGGACCTAAAGTCACTGTAGTTGATGGGCAGCATTCAAATTGAATACTGCACATTAATTATTCCTGCAAGAAAAGATGATAAAATTGCTGCTATCGTATTTCGAAAGGCTGGCATAGGAGTCCACCTGATGAACTTTAAAACTAGCTAAATGCATATGATCTTTTATATTGGCATTAATTCAAATCATTGTTTAAGTTTTCAAATATCAATAGATCGTGTGAGGCTGGCATCACATGCTTCTACATGTACAAATACTTATTTGCTCTTGCACCTTTATTCTGCATGTGCAGTTCAATAAAGAATATTCTGTGGGCCTGAGTAGCCTAGGGGTTGTAGCTTCGAACCACTGGATTCACAGGCCTATGGATGATATTCTAAGTCGAGAATCAGTCCCCACAATAGCTAGCTGTTGTCAGGATATGGGCTCAAAAGTTAAACTTCATTAGTGGATTAGTGCCCAGCTATGAGCTATATTATGAAGGAACCTCTGTGGCTGCATATTCTGTCAAGTGATGGAAAGTTTCCATCGTGTGCATACTTCTCCCACGTAGTCAGCTGATCACACCCCAGGAGACAGGTGTTTGTGATAAGGTCAGCCATCATTCCTTGTCATAATGTTCTCAGATTTTACTATATAAACTGCCCATCGTTACCATGTCGTTAGAGAGAGATCGAGACAGTGATCAGATTAAGCTTGCTGATCAGTCATGATCATGTAGACTGTATAGCGTTATTATCAGCTCGAACCTGGGTTGATTGGCATAATAAACCATTATTATGAACTGTTGTTTTTGACTTTGAAAAGTACTACTATACGATACAGCCCCGACTATGTTATACATCCTGTAGAAAGCGGATACACACCCGACGAAATTAGGGAAAGAAGAAATAGTACCATGAGCACACATGCCCCGGACTAGTCCCACTGTCAGTCTTGTGGGGTTGGGTGTCTGTTGCATGGAGTCTGTAGAAAGTGCACGGAGGAAAGATATGCCAACATTTTTTTTTGCGAAATTGCTGCAATAACTGGACATTCGCTTATTAAAAAAGAAGTTAGAGAAAAATATGTTTTTTTCCGAAGAGTGACAATCTTGTTCTTGATTTTAACTGTTTTGCACGCTGGATAATTCTGCATGCATTCTTTGTCATCTGACAAATAGTCAGCAGACACAAATTAATGCAGAATACAAAGGCGGTGTAGAGTTAAAATCCTGTAAGTGGATATAACTATTCAGGGTGTAAAAGTACTATCCGGGTTACCACATCTCTTAAGGTGCGTCAAAATTGCGTAAAATCACGTGACACTGTACTGCTTCACCAGTGAGGACTTTTATAGGATGCTAATAATATTTGAAAGCAATTTTGATCAAGATCAGGCCCGACGTATCGTCGGACCTGATCTCGATCCAAACTGTGACACGCATTATATTTCTGAAGTATGTTTTAAAAAAAATATAGTGAGATAAAACATCTTCAGACGACAAATACGTCGGGCCTGATCTGGATCCAAACTGTGACCCGCATGATATTTCTGAAGTATGTTTTAAAAAATATAGTTAGTTAAACCATTATCAGACGACAAATACGTCGGGCCTGATCTGGATCCACACTGTGACCCGCATGATATTTCTGAAGTATGTTTTAAAAAAATATAGCTAGTTAAACCATTATCAGACGACAAATACGTCGGGTCTGATCTGGGTCCAAACTGTGATCCGCATTATATTTCTGAAGTATGTTTAAAAAAATATAGTTAGTAAACCCATAAAGCTCCACCTTGAGTTTGCAGCAGACGACAATTTAAAATTTTGCCGCTTTTTCAAAAATAACATAACATAACATAAAAATAAGCATGATCCGGGGGCATGATATTTCACGAGAATTGTCGGCTGGAACCTTCTTTTGTTCGAAAATTAAGAAAGATGTCGCAAAATTTGCCGTCTGCTGCAGTCGTGATTGGCGCTTTAAGGGTTTAAAACATCATCAGACCACAAAGAATGCATGCAAAATTATTCAGCGTGCAAAACAGTTAAGCCTTAAAGCGCCAAGAAAAAAAATGCATCTGAAAATGTCGTCTGCTGAAGTCGTCTGCTGCAAACAATTGCCTAACACTACTGACAAATTAAGTATAGAAGCTAACAGCGTGGACACAGAACAGACTGCTCCTATAGGCGCAGCCTGATCTGGGCCCACACTGTTTGCCATTGAGGCTTCTTAAACATTTCAGCACATGAGAAAAGCAGACGACTTTTGTTGCGATTGGCGCGTTAAGGGTTAAAAGCAAGAACAACAATGGGATCATCAAGCTATAGCTCGTCAATCACGACTTATGTCGTCTGCTCCTCTCGACTGCTTCTATTCTTAAGTTAGGCTATATTACAAACAAAATGGACCATGAACAGACTGCTCCAAAGGGAGCGGTCTGACCAGGATACACAGTGTTTGCTTCCACGATAAAATCTAGTATTAAAGCTGCATAGTCTGTAACTTTTGATCTTTTAATTTTAGAACTAATGTTTCTATTTTTCAAGAACACAGTAAAAAAACTAAAATTCAGGTATACATTTTACCAATTTCGTAAATCTTAACAAATTATCAGTATCGAAACAACAGCATTTATATTAAAATTAACTGTCTATAATTATTGGAGGGACGCAAATAATTATCGACATGAGTAAAACACACCTGTTTTATAGGATAATTCACTTTTCCGTGCAGTTTTCCGCTCTCGTGAACAGATTTATTGTGAAAACATAACTTAATTCAGCTTTTACAAATGATTTAAAAAGAAAATAAAATTTTTCGAAAAATGTTCATAGTTACAGAGTATGCAGCTTTAAATGCACCTGAATATATGCAGCAAACGTAAACAGCAGACGACATTTTCAGACAGATAGTAGTGGCGGAACATTGGCTAATTTAGTTTCATCAAGACAACTAGAACACTTAGGATCCCGATCATTTGATTCGAAAGAATCGTGAGCTTATCTAGATCTACACTGTTTTCAATAAAAAATATAATGATAGAAGTAGTTGTAATTTTAGACCAATGGCGCTTAGTGCATTTACCATGCTTTTATAAGACTTCGAGCGATGTCTCTGTCTGATCTCATGGGTGAAAGTTTCTGATTTGTTGGCTTTGCTAAATGTAAAAATTTATGATCTGTCACCGATTGCGTATCGAGCGCTACGTCTGGCAATACAGAAAGTGAGACCTCGATTGTGATATGATCGGTCAACGACAAGTAGAACCTTAGCGAATCTCATGAGGAAACATACTCCCCCAGAGGAAGGTCTCTCCCAGATGAGATCTGCCCTTCATGTCGTTAGTCAAACTCCCGAACAGTGGCGTCCTCTAGCGATCAACCTTCCCTCAGGGAAGGATGGCTGCTAGTGAGGGAAGGATGACCACTAGGGGACGCCACTGCTGGGGAGTTTGGTCGTTAGTAGCTTCCAAATCAAAGAAAACGAGAGCGGGTAATGCTGGAACAAATATTAGCTTTTCAAAAAAGCTGGCGGTCGTTTAGCCCTATCACTGTATGTATTATTGCATAATGCTAGTGCCAGAACCAGGGGGGGGGGGGGGCTGGGGGCACGTGCCCCCGTCCCCCACGAAGAGGCCGTGATGAGTGTCCTAAAAAAAGTCGCGTATTTATATGTACGGTAATGGTTTGGTGGAGATTGGGGTGTTTTGGGAGGTTTGGGGAGTTTTGGGGTGGTTTGGGGTGTTTCGAGGCCGTAGGTTTGCTAAAAAAGAAATTTCGCGCATTATATGTACGGTAATGGTTTGGTGGAGTTTGGGGTGTTTTAGGGTGGTTTGGGGTGGTTTGGGGGTGTTTCAATGGACTGCACGACGGCTATGCTATCAGATCAAATTCGCAAACGAGTTTGCCGCCGACAGATTCATGGACAGTTCTGCCTCGCGCTGTAGGTTAACCCACGATATTTGGTACCCCGCTCTTTGTTCGGCAGCGCATAAAAAAATAGCCTAAGCACGGCATAAAGGTTCGGTCAAAACCTGAATTTGATGTATTTTTAGCACAAAGTTTATACATACGGCCGGCCACGGCCGACCGTAAAAAGAAACTGAAACCCAGCAAATCGGTTGAAGAATACCTTGAAAACTCACACAGTTCCTATATCGAGAACAGCAGGCTCAACACAGGTATTAGCCCTTATTTTGTGGGTCTCCACTGTTTGCTAACAAAACGCTATCAAAATGTGAATTTAAATGAAAAATACCACTCAACAATCCTAAATTTGGAAATGGAATCGTCCACTTGAAAAGAATAGGAAAATTTATTCGGCATGAATAGGTTAATTAAGACTTCCTACAGCTGGACAAATAAACAACATCCAAGTTCTTCTGAGAAAAAAAAACACTAGAGACAAAGATATCACTGAACCTGCTGAGGTAGCTGAAACCTTATAATCCCAGTACATCGCACCGTTCAGGAATCCACAAAATGAGGTAAGCTCTACCCTCTTCATTAGCATATGAACCTTTTTTGTTATTGCAAATAAAGACACCAATTTTTAGCTATTGTTTCCTTATGGCTAGATGAAAAAAAAAATCTGAAAATTTCAGCAAGATGTGATTATTAGTTCTTAAGTTATTCAGCTTTCAATTTACTATGTATTTAATCATTTTCAACCTAGGTGTCGGATACTCCGACATACTGACAGTTTCTTATCGCTATTGCCAATGTGGTCAGCAAAAGCAACATTATAACTGGCTGCAGCTGTAATCTTAAGGGCCAATTAATTACTTTGACTGACAGTTGTGGATCCATGAGACTGGAGAGGCTGTAGACCAACACCGGGTGGGCGGCGGCAATCGAAAACGTTAAATTATATCGACAAAAATCGTTAGAGATAGAGTTTTTGATTGCCATTTGTCGCCACACGGGCGACAAATGACAGTCGGAAACTCTGTTTCGAACGTTTTTTCATCTACGTCTGTCGATAGTATTAACGTTTTCGATTGCCGCCTACCCAGTGTGAGGCTGTAGACCGCCATTCTGGTTATACATGTCGGATTTTTTTTCAGCGTGCCATGAATCGACGATATACTTCTGAGTACTATAGTAACCTAATTCCTCCAAAGCCACTATACCCGCAAGGTTCTCAAGCTGGGTCGATAGAGTTTTGCTCCTGTTTTGTGCATCATCTTCCAACAGTCATATAACATTGACCAAAGGCAGTGGCTAGGGGTATGGATCCGTATTCCTAGCCTCCCAGGCTAGGGGTACGGATTTGTACCTCTAGCCACTGCCTTGGCCAAAATCCTCTATACTGGCAACAAGCCAACGTTACAGTTGTCTTTTAAAAGGGTAGCAAACTACAGACAATGCAGTTTCCAAGACCTGCATCATCTTTAAGACTACGGAACATGTAATCTACAGTCGGAAAATGAATCATCTAGACACGCATCACATAGTAGAGTTTCTCAACATGGATTCCGCTCAGAGACAGCTGCTTACATTTGCAATACAGTAGAGGAACTGTCAAGACGACTTGATAGAAGATAAACCATCACTGATCTCCTAATATTAGACTTTAGGCTCTTGACACTGTAGCTCATCGAAGACTGCTCCATAAAATTCATTTTATAGCATTACTGGAAATACCGTCATGGTTGTACAACCGACATCAGAGAGTTGTATTATGATGGTTCCGCCTCAGCTGGTTCTCCATGCAGTCCTTTTAGATGTGTCCCAAGGAACAATCTATGGCCCTCTAATGTTTCTGCTAACTATCTAAGGTTTCTCGAAAGACTTCCATCGAACTGGGCCGCATAGCGCAGTCACTAACGAGTCTAACTGCACAGATCCAGGGGTCGCGAGTTTGACCCGCGAGTTCGAGCCCAGTCCGGTCGCATACTTTCGTGTACATTGATTATGAAATCATTTCTATGGCCATTCTCCTACCTTCCGCTGATTCAAGAAAAGCTCAGTGTTGTCAGTTACAAGTTGAAGACTATGTAATAGTTATACCATGGGTTGTCCGCCTGTACGTGGAGATAATCCACGAGCTTTAGCGAGTGGATTATCTTACGTACAGGTGGACAAACATGGTATAACTATTTTATACCACCATCATCAGTGTAGACCTTGCACATCACGAGATATTTCATGCTAAAGATGGTAAAGGTGGTTTAAGTGCACGAAGTACTGATTAACCGCTTAGTCAAGTGTGGTTAGGTGAACTGACCGTCCTGACATGACCATAGCTGTTGACTGGGAATTAATGTATCAAACCTAACATAACAAAAGACGACCATCAAGTTGTTTGCTCTTACTGTCTACTATATAAGACCATCCTCAGCGTCGCGGGTGAAAGAAAGCTTCAACAGGACTAAGTGGTCCAATACTTGGTTGATACGTGTCAGGCATAACTAGAAAAGAATTCAGGAAACCAAAATTTGGCATTTGAAAAGCCAGCAAAAAGCACTTTTTACCCAGGAGACACACGACCAGAGTTTAAAATGTGGGGAGGAGCTTCAAAATCAGTGTTTGTTTTAGTGTTAAAAATCTGTCAACATCAATTTGCTAGCAAGACTCTCGGTTGTTAAAATAACAATCTGCATCCTGCATTGTGACAAGCATTTTTACAAATCTAAACCAGAAAGCTTGCCAGCAATAATTTTTTTCTTAAAATGTTGTCTGCATTTCTAGTCTGCTGCACACATTTAAATGCACTTCAGACTAGATTTTTCATGGAGATTTCTTTTTAAGGAAGACAATGTTACGGGGGAGCAGTCTGATCTGGGTCCATATTGTTTGCAATATAAGCTACATAAGAGCTACATAAGAACATCAACAGACTAGGGAAGCAGACGATAAGTGGCTAAATACTGTTTCATTTGAAGAAAGAAATTACATAACAGTAATCTTAATTTATGTGTTTTTTTTGTAAAACAAAAGTGTAAGCCTTAAACCAAATTAGGTGGCAGAAAAACTGCCACCTCTTATAATATGAACTAACACTTATTTTTGTGCAATAAACAATCTGCAGTAAAACATTTTCCAGTGATGAGTCCTTAACATTTCTACCTGTAGTTAGGTGGCAACTGAACTGCCACCCATTATGGTATAAACTTACATTTATTTTTGCGCAATAAACATTCTTCGGTAAAACATTTTCCAGTCATAAGTCCTTAATTTTCCTACCTGTTGTTAGGTGGCAGCTGAACTGCCACCCTTTTTAGTATAAACTTACACTTATTTTTGTGCAATAAACAATATGCGGTAAAACATTTCCAATGATAAGTCCTTAACATTTATACCTGTAGTTAGGTGGCAGCTGAATTGCCAACCCTTATGGTATAAACTTACAGTTAAATAGCATACATTTCAGAATTTGGTGACAGCAGAACTGCAACTGAGCCTTGTGTAACATTACAGTTGCTTTAAAAGCTATGTTTTATTCGATTGTCACGATCTAGATTACAGCAACAACAATAACAGGTAGAAATGTTAAGGATTTATCACTTGGATTTTATCATCTCACATTGCCTTAGTACGAAAATAAGTGTAAGTTTATACCAAAAGGGATGGCAGTTCAGCTGCCACCTAATAACCTGTAGAAATGTTAAGGATTTATCGCCTGAAAATGTTTACCTCGTATTGTTTTAGTATAGAAATAAGTGGAAGTTTATACCAAACGGGATGGCAGTTCAGCTGCCACCTAATAACAGGTAGAGACTTCAAGGATTTATCGCCAGATAATGTTTTAGTACGGTAATAGTGGCAGTTTAAGTGTAAGTTTATACCAAAAGGGATGGCAGTTCAGCTGCCACCTCATAACCTGTAGAAATGTTAAGGATTTATCGCCTGAAAATGTTTACCTCGTATTGTTTTAGTATAGAAATAAGTGGAAGTTTATACCAATAAGGTAGGCAGTTCAGCTGCCACCTAATAATAGGTAGAAATGTGAAGGATTTATCACCGGTAAATGTTTAACCTTGTATTGTTTTAGTACAAATATATATCTGTTATTTGGTAGCAGCTGAACTGCGATCCAGTTTGGTATAAACTTACACTTATTTTCGTACTAAAGCTGAGACATCTCTACCTGTTATTGTTGTTGCTGTGATCTACATTGTGACAATGGAATAAAACATAGCTTTTATACCAATTTATTAATGCGATAAGCATTATAACTTCCAGTTTCCCAGGGAGCACACTGTATAAACAATTAATCTTGCAGTTTTGAAGAGCAGTTGACATTAAATAAATAGTTGCTGCTGTGGAGATGGATTTATTGTTAATTGACTTACTAGAATCTAGTAAGGCAATTGGTCTCTGTCCTATGGGTATTTTAAAGGTTAACAAAATTTATTAAAAAACAAAAATTCAATCACAAAGAGCAACTGAAAATATTTATACAATCAAAGAAAGTCTAATTTACAGTACCTTATAAATCCAAACTGTCCCTAAGAATATTTATCAACACAAGTCCTTCAGCCGTTTCTGATCCCCAGATTTTGAAGTTAATTCGAAATGAACACTTAGTCCAAATCCAACACTGAATGTTACAAAGTAATCCAGAAAGAATAAGTCAAAGTAAGAAAACGGCAAAGATCAGGAAACGATACAATCAAACACCACACCTTACCCAGGATACCAAGTAACAAAAATACATAAACATCACCAACAAGAGCCAAGAGGTCAGCCCTTTCCCAGCAGGTGACCAGAAGGAAGCAATGAACAGCCGCGAAAGCATGAGAAACACAAGACACAAAAAACACAAATGACCCACAAAAGAAGTACCGCCTTGGAAGGGTGGGTAAAATATTTTACTGGAGGGCTTAAACTGGTTTCACGGCTTCAACCTCACCCTTAGTTCAGATGTGGATCAAGACACATAGGTATTTGGTTTGCATGAAAGACCCCTAGCTTATCAATGCTTCATCTCCAAAAACATATAAATCAAGATATAAAAAGGAGATAAAGCAACGAAAAGCAGACAACAGTACATGAAACTGAATAACGGAGCAAAAGAAATCCATCAGGTAAACCCCGGTGGGCCCGACAAACAACCAAAGCATCAGGCCCCTACATCTCATTAATAGATAAGTCTTTAGGTCAGAACCGTCATAGAGTCTGAAGTCCGATCCACCGGCGTGCAATTAAAGAGGAAAACAAAGTTGCCGACTGTGATTTGGTTGTTTGTCGGGCCCGCCGGGGTTTACCTGTGGGATTTCTTTTGCTCCGGTATTCAGTTTTATTTACTGTCGAGTCCTTATCTTTGCTTTATCTCCTTTTTATATCTTGATTTATATGTTCTAAGATATGATGCATTGATAAGTTAGGGGTCTTTCATGCAAACCAAACATCTATGTGTCTTGATCCACATCTGAACAAAGGGTGATGTTGGTACACCATTAAACCGGATAAAGCCCTCCAGTTAAATATTTTACTGACCGTTCGAAGGCGGTTCTTCTTTTGTGGCTCTTTTATGTTTGTTTCTTTCTTGTGTTTGCTATGCCTTTGTACGGGTCTGTTTATTTGTGCCGTGTGGTCACCTGCTGGGAAAGGGCTGACCTCTTGGCTCTCGTTTGTGGTGTCTTACTGTGAGTTTGGTACTTTCCCATTGGTATCCTGGGTCAGGTGTGGTACTTGATTGTATCTATTCCTGGTTTTTGCACCCTTACTTACATTAAGTCAGAACTGTCATAGAGTCTGAAGTCCGAACCATCGGCGTGCAATTAAAGAGGAAAGCAAAATTCCCAAATGTGATTAAGTTGACCACCAAGCATGCAGTCTGTTGCAATACATTAATGTTACAGCTAATCTTTTTATAATTGGGAATTATTTTAATGAACAGTGCTGTAAAATTATTAGAGCCAACAATTTTCTTCAACTTATACACCAAGTCACCATAGAATTCAGGTTCCAAAAGTCCTTGGCGCAAAAGAGATTTAAGTCCAACTTGGAATTTAGATATCAAAACATAGTATCGTCCATAAAATTTAGAAAGGTTTTGCGAAGTTTATGATACAGATAGCCTTGTTTAGGAAATTTCTGAGTTAACAATTTATTGCGAGTGTTATAGTAATGCAACATGGCTAGGTGCTGTAGCAAAACGAATGAGTTGAGAGATATAGACTCCATATGATGTAGAGCAAGGAAAATCACCATCTAAAAGTGGGAAATCGACAATTTCAAAATCAAAATCGTCACGTTTACGTATCATAAATTTTGGTAGAAACAATATCATTAGAAATTGACAAATGCAAGTCTAAAAACGTGGCTTCGGTATCAGAGGTATTAGCTTTATTAAGTTGAAGCTCTGAAGGGTATACTTGACTTAAATTAATCCACATATTATTTGTAAGAATTCCAGCACAAATAGGTTTTGACTTTTGAATGGTGATATTGCTCCAAAGATACCCTTATGAAAATTTACTCTTTTATGTACTCTTTAAGAAAGCTCCAAAATAATCAGGAAATTTCTATGATATAAAACAAAACCATCTATTCTGGAATATTCCACAAGTTTCTCAATTCTTCTGGGTGATTCTAGAACCCGCTCAAAACTTCTTTTGGCATGAAAAAAAGTTCCAGAAAATTCTGGATTTTTCTCCAAGGTTCCAGAAACTTCCATGATAGAACATTTTTAATTTCTAGATGATAAGTCATTCCCTCTAGAAAAATCTTATGACCTTTAGTAAATAACTTGTTTATCACCAGTATCTGGTTCAACAGAAACCAAGCAAACAATATATCAAACAAATAAACGTCATACATGTTACAAAATGATACTGAATTTTATTTAAGGTGTCACACTGAAATTAACTTTTGACCCAAACGGTACACCATATTAAATGTCAAGTGACTCAAAATCACCAGACAACATAACTATACCTCACAACTAAAGAAACACAACATTATCATCATTCCAGACTATGTCACTACCCTTTTACACACGGTCTAGGCTGTATAGAGTATTAAAGCAATTCCAAAGGGAAAAATCTTTGGGTCTGCCAAGATGCAAGTTCCAGAAATTCTGGATTTTTCTCCAAGGTTCTAGAAACCTTGGCTGGTGACAGGAAACGTCTATGTATCTAGCTTAAAGATGTTTGCAGGTATTTTGCTTTGTTTTTCAGCCTTTGCCCTGTACACAGCTGTTGTACATGCGAGAGACTCGCAAGCTGTGTTTGCCTCACACATTTTGCAATTGCGTGGCATTGCTTATGGCATCTCACCATGTAAAATTGTGTGCCTTGCCAGTGTACTCAGGCATAAGAGGTGGAGACTGCCATACAAAACTAATCGTAAGTTGTCGCTAATATATCTTAATCTTCTCCTGGTTACTTTATCGACCGAGATAGAATTAAATCCTGGCCCGGCCTCCTTCCCTTGTGGTTCTTGTGGCGCTGAGGTATAGTGCGTCCAGCTAATATAGACTGGGCGTGTCAGACAGAGCGCTGTCATACACTGTCAAATAAGGCTAGTCTACAGTAAATCGGGTGTAATAGCCTATGCACTCTTTACTCGTGCAACCAACTGAAGCGCAGACGACAAGGGTGACCAACTTTATACGTTAGCATGCCTGGTAAACGTGTATCTTTAGTATGCTGCTGGGGACCTGCTACATTTCATTTTCCGGGATGGATATGTTGTGAATATTTTGGGGGAGGGTTGGTTTGCACTTTTTTTCAAATTCTGTCTGTATGGCATAACTGGTTTGATTTTTAAGCCTGATACAATAATAATAAATCACCAATTAGAATTAAGCGGGACAAGGGTTAAGTTTCTGGATCATGAGAAAAGGGCATACAAACATGAGATTTGGTCTTATCGCATATCCGAAAAAGCCTCTTGTAATCGCTCATTCTGGCGTGTCCAGAGAGACTAGATGTCTAAAAATTGCTTGGAGTCTTCTTCAACATGCAAACTTTGTTTGGGCGAAAAGCGAAATCCATGGCTTCAACACACGTCGATGTAATAAGAACCATCATCTCGTGTGCTGACCAATTTATAGTATTAATTTTTCATTGCAGACCATTATTTTATTTTCTTATTCAGTATTATAATTTGAAAAGTTAAAATTTCGAAAAGTTGTCAGAGTGCATATATCTAGACTAGTCAGTCTCCTTGTTATCCAAATTAATTCGAGATGCCCTTTTTCTCACAATGAGCTCAAAACTGCAACAGGTATATACAGGTCTAATACAGCTATAAAGCGTTTCACGGGTGAATAAATACACAATACACTCTGTGTTACCAATTTTTAAATGGAAATGTCCACGGGTGTGTCTTTGCTAAGAACCGCCCAGTCTCTCTTAACTGGTCGGACTATACTGGATGATGATTTTGCCGTATCTTGTGACAATTGTGAATATTGGTACCACATTCAGTGCCAGAACATATCAGCTGCAATTTATGACACCTTACAGGCTGGTGACGGGTCCTTCACATGGATTTGTTTAAGATGCTAAGCTCAAAAGTGCTCTAATCAAAGTAACCAATCATTTACCTTTTTCATATCAGAAAATAGTTTTGACGCTTTGCACTCAGACTCTGTTGCGAGCATAAACTCTGCTCTGGCTAGCCCCTCACCAAACACACAATCTACCACCAAACAAAAAATTCCTTTAGTTAAAAATTCTGAACATAAACTTTCAGTCAGTACAAAATAAGAAAGCAGAATTACACACTTTATTAGATGCCGAGTGTCTGGATGTGGTCTGTGGCACAGAGTCCTGGTTAACCCCAGACATCTCAAACAGCGAAATCATACCCCTAGATCTAGGATACACCATGTTTAGACAGGACAGGACTGGGAATATTGGGGGTGGGGTTCTCATACTTGTTAAAAATGACATCACCGCTTCCGAACAAAAATCAATTCCAAAACGACTGCGAGATATTTTGGGTCAAGATAGAACTGGTACGTACTAGACCATTACACATAGCTGCTTACTACTGACCTAAAGAAAATGACGCTTACAGCACAGAAGAATTCACAAAATCTTTAGAAAAGGTGAGTAAAGAAAAGGGTGATATATGGGTTCTGTGTGACCTGAATTATCCAAAGCTGGATTAGTTAGATGGCCTCCATGTGAGCTGAACATTTCTTGTTCTTCAACAACAGCATAATCTAGGGCGAAGATTTGGTACCAGCAAAATGCATTTAAGCCCCCCAGTGGCTTAGGCTGCTGTCCGTTCTAAGGTGGTGGTTCTGTTGTTGTTGACTTTTTGTTTATTGTTACTCCCATTGTGGGAGTCTGTAATTGTTCTATGTTTTGTTGTGCGTTATTTTATGTCCATTCTAGTATTGCAAGCATCTTGATGGGGAAGAGAGAGCTGATTGCTTTGCTTAATTTGTCTTCCTGGTGTCTCGTGATGGTTGAGTGGCTCATCCTCGCGGTGCCAGGGGGTTGTCTGCAGTTTGTGATTGTGGTATTTCCTGATCATACTCACTTACTATTTTGGATATACATCAAAACAGGATGTGCCCACACCAGGTTGTATGATAGTTTAATTGAGACTATGTCAGATTTTAATTTTAATCAGATGGTACGTGATCCTACTAGACAGGGTAATAATTTAGATTTGTTTCTAACTACCAATCATACCCTAGTGAACTCAGTCAACGTCATACCAGGTTTATCTGATCATAACATTGTTAAGTGCCTAGTGGATACAAAGCCTGCTTCTACAAAGAAAGGTGCATCTTTATTGGAAAGCAGACTGAGTCTCTCTTGGAGCATATATGATAGAATTCTGTAACTCATTTGTGCTGAGTTATGAGAGTAAGTCAGTTGAAACTCTTTGACTTGAGTTCAAGGAGGCTCTCAACACAGGTATTCAGAAGTTTATACCCTCAAAATATGCTGGACAAAAGAAGCACTTACCCTGGATAACACAATCCATTAGGAGAGAGATCAGAAAGAGAGACAGGTTGTATCAAAAGTTTAAAAGGTCAAAAGACCCAAAACACAGAAGCTCATTCCTAAATAGCAGGCACGGCGTCAAACAGAAAATTAAACTGGCTTATGACAACCTGGAGGACATCCTTGGACTCAATGGCGAAACAGGTAACCAACCCTTTTGCAGGAAGAAGCTGTTTAGCTTTCTGAAAAGTTCACGTGCAGATGCACAAGACATAGCTGTTTTGAGGAAAGGTGATGAAGTATGTACAGGTAATGTGGATCAGGCAAACCTCCTAAATTCTCAATTTCATTCATTTCAATCGATCAGATCACCACTTAATCTAGCAAAGTTATGCCATAGTAAACTCCTAAATGGCACTGCATCCCTGATAAGCCTACTACCTGAAAGTATAACTTGCAAGTACCCCTCCATGCCTGATATTGATATTTCTACTGCAGGAGTAACTAAACTCCTTTCAAACTTGAATGTGTCCAAGGCAGCTGGCCCGGATTATGTCAGACCTATAGTATTGAAAGAACTCAGTGAGGTTATCACACCCGTGATTACTATTATATTTCAAACATCACTGGACAGTGGTACTGTTCCTTCAGACTGGAAAAAGGCCCAAGTATGCCCATTCTTTAAAAATGCTAACAAGACAGACCCAGCCAACTACGGCCCGATATCACTTATGTGCATATTATGTGAAACAATTGAGCACATAATTGCATCTAACTTGTGTAAACACCTCAATCTTAACAAAATACTTTATGACCTCCAGCACGGTTTCCGTTTAAAAAAGATCATGCGAAACACAACTCATTCAGCTAGTGGAGGATCTTGCAAGAAATTTAACCTCAGGTTAATAGTCAGATCTTATACTACTAGACTTCAGTAAGGCCTTCCATAAGGTAAATCATCTCAAGCTTCTTTACAAACTTCAAGTGCATGGTGTGGATTGGTGTGGATTGAATCCTTCCTAATTGGTTGAACATAGTGTGTGGTCCTTGATGGTGACACTTCTACTGAACTCCCAGTCTCTTCTGGAGTTCCACAAGGGTCAGTATTGGGCCCCATACTGTTTTTTCTTTATATCAATGACCTGTCTAATAATATACAATCCAATGTCCATCTATTCGCGGATGACACTGCAGTGTACTTGGCAGTCCAAGGAAGACACAGATATCATCCAAAATGACCTAGATATATTGCAAGAGTGGGAAAAGTCACGGGATATGGAGTTTAATCCATCCAATTGTCAGGTCGTGCACATATCCAGGTCTTGTAGGCCAATCAAAAACAAGTACACTATGCATCGACAAGTCCTTGACTCCATAGACCATGCATGATACCTCGGTGTTGCTATTTCATCCAACTTAAACATCAGCCATCATGTCAACCGCATCACAGCCAACGCTTCTAAAAGTTTAGGGTTCCTTAATGGAAATATCAAAACCACCAAACATCCTGGAATACGTGAGGCAGCTTATAAAGCTACAGTTAGACCTCAGGTTGAATATGCATCATCTGTTTGGAGTCCGTACACTAAAAAAGACATTTATAAGGTAGAGATGATTCAGAGAAGGGCCACTCGTTGGATTCTCAGCTCCTATTCACCTTACCAAAGTGTTACGGAACTCCAACAACAATTGAACCTGAGGTCGCTGGAACAGAGGAGGGTGGATGCTAAGGTCATAATGCTATACAAAATTATACATGGCCTGGTTGCCATACCTATACCTTCATACTTTGAACAACCCATGAGATCTACACGCCATACTCGCCACCCCCTTGCACTTCGTCAAATCCATACTACATCAAATAATTATAATTTTTCCTTCTTCCCCTCAACTGTTGTTTATTGGAACCAACTTCCAGCCCAGATAGTACTACTGCCAACTCTAGATAAGTTCAGTGTGGCAGTGCGGGCGCATAACCACCACATCCCATAACTCAATAAAAACTGTTTTTAACCTGTTTTTATCTTCTTGTATATGAACTTTTGAACCCTTATCATCTATTATTTTCTTTTTCTTACACCTAGTACTGTGACAGTAAGACGTAATCAAACCTGCACGTAAACCTCGCGAGAGGGTGTTGCGGAATATAAGGAAAAGAAAAAGATTCGAACCTAGAACTCCTGCATGACAGTCGACCACTCTAACCATGTCGCTAAAGAGTTAACCCAACAGCGAGGTTGTTAGGAATGGCACCGTCACTATACTCTTTCCCCTTTTACTGTTTGAGATCCGGGCATCAACCGTTCCTAAAGACATACAATGGAGTATAGCCCGCTACTGCTCTCACTCTCAGAGACCACCAAGGCGTTACCTGCATGACTCGTCAAACACTTCTGACATCATCATCATAATCATAATCGGATTTTTGATTAACGTGCAGGTGCAGGGGCATCATCCACATCAGTGGGCCCCTTTCCAGGTAACTGGCTAGCTGCACGCATAGCAGATCTCACACCTGATCTCCAGGTGCTCCTTTCTTGAGGGTCAACTGTGGTGAGCTTCCACTCACGGCAGTCTTTCTCTGTCAGTTTCTTCCATGTTTGCTTGGGCCTCCCTGCCCCCCGCTTGCCGTCAATATGCATATCATATGCTGTTCTGATTGCACCACTGGAACGCGCCACATGCCCAAACCAGCGAAGCCTTCTCTCTCTCAAAATGAGGTCGAGGTCCTCAAGCTGAAGCTTTGCCAGTAGCTCGCTTGACCTTACCCTGGCCACATCCTCTGACTTGATACTGCAGATCTGTCTGATCATGGCCCTATCATTGCGTTGCAAGCGCTGCAGGTTTGTCTTGGTAAGTGGCCAAGTTTCACTGGCATGGAGCATGGCGCTCCGCACGCAAGAGCTGTACACATGGCCACGGGTCTTGTAAGAGAGGTGGCGGGATGTGAGAACTGGAAGTAGCTCCCTGAACTTCTTCCAGGCAGTTTTCACACGAGTAGTGACCGCCATTTCACAGCCTCCACCAGCAGAAAGCATGTCACCTAGGTAGCAGAAGGAAGCTACCACCTCAAGCTTATCAGGTCCAACCTGGACTTCACTCTGTGGTCTGCCGTCAATAGGGCGAGCATTTCCCATGCACCGTGCACACCTATAATCAGGATTTGGTGTCAGTCTTTGTAGCCCACTGCATTTCTTATGCACCCAAAGTTTGCAGCCATTGCAGTAGATGCTGTTGTTGCCTACTCCTGTACGACAGACAGCGCATGGGTATTCGCCTGAACTCTGCAAGAGGTCCAGGCCTGTACCACAGATCATGACTTTTGTCTTTCCTGCATTCACCCTCAATCCCTTCTTCTCCATGGCTTCTTTCCATATCAAGAGCCTCCTGACACATTCCTCTAGGGAGTCAGCAATGATGACAAGATCATCTGCATATAGGTCCTCCCAGGGAACACCAGCCCGAAACTCACGTGACAAGGCCTCCAGCACAATGATGAAGAGCAAGGGGCTGAGTACGGATCCCTGATGGACCCCGACCTTCACCTCAAACTCTTTGCTGAAACCCTCGCCAACACGAACCCGGCTTCGTGCATTAGCGTACATTCCCTGGACTAAACGAACAATCCATTCCTCAACGCCTAGCTTTCTCAGGGCCCACCAGATAACCTTCCGAGGGACACGGTCAAATGCTTTCTCTAGGTCCACGAAGGCCATATAAAGCCTCTTGTTCACTGCTAAGTATTTCTCCTGCAGCTGCCGGACCACAAAGATTGCATCTGTAGTGCCTCTTCCTGGGACAAAGCCAAACTGGGAGTCGTCAATAGACACCACCTGTCTTATGAGACCATCGACAATCCTCTCTAGAATCTTCATGGCCTGCTCAGTCAGCTTGAGGCCTCGATAGTTGCCTCTTTCCAAAGCATCACCCTTGCCCTTGTAAAGGCAGACAATGAAACTTTCCTCCCAGTCAGTTGGGACCTTGCCATCACGGATAATCGCAGTAGCAAGATCTCGGATCATGGTGGCCCCTGTATCACCTGCTGCCTTGATCATCTCCACCACTATGCCTGATGGACCTGCAGCTTTGCCCGACTTCATCTTTGAGATGGCCTTCTTCACCATGTCAATAGTGATTGGGATAGGCGGGCCTTCTAACGGAGGTTCATTGGACAGGTGATCAGGGTCCCAATCAAATTCAACGTTGAGAAGCCTTTCATAATGTTCAGCCCATGCATTCTGCTTTGCCTCCTCACTCATTGACATTTCCCCAGTGTCATTCTTCACTGGCTTTTCGCCTACAACATCAACATTCTCTTTCCTCATCTGGTTGGCGAGGCGGAAGATATCAGACGACTTGTGGTCAATGCCCTCATAGACCACCTTGTCTGCTTCGTGGCGTGCATGGTGCACCACACGTCTGGAGATGCGCTTGGCAGTGTTATATGATGCTCGTGTGCATTTGCCAGCCTTCCATGCTTTGAAAGCTTGGCGCTTGGCTGTGATGGCATCATCTACTTCCTTATTCCACCACCAAGTTTCACGTCGCCATCGGTGGGGCTTTGTTGTGCCGCACACCTCCTCTGTTGTCTTCAGCAAACCTGTCTTGAGTTTCGCCCAGATTTCCTCAGTAGTAGTAGCCGCTTCAGTTTCCACAGCGGGCACATGTGCCTTGAAGACCTTCTGGAATCGGCTACACGTTTGAGGATCTCTGAGCTTCCACACTTTTGGACGTGGGGTGAATTTGCGCTTAATTTGGGGCGGCATATCAATCATCATGTCGCACACAAGGAGCTGATGCTGTAGAGCAACCTCCTCTCCAGGAATCACCTTCACATCCATAACAAGTTTGCGCAGGCTCTTTCGAAATAACATGAAGTCTATCTGGGTTGCTGTATTACCGGACCTGTATGTGATGAGGTGACTGTCACGTTTCTTGAAACATGTGTTACCGAGGAACAGGTCATATGCTAGTGCATATTCCAGGATCCTCTCACCCTCACTATCAGGGTCTGGCTTGCCATACCCATAGCCTCCATGAACTTCTTTGTAACCGGAGCCTGTACTGCCTACATGGCCATTCCAATCACCACATGGGATGAGGAATTCCGATGCTGGGATCATTGCAGTCACAGCCCTAAGTTGGTCGTAGAATAGATCCTTTACAGAATCACAGAGACCACACTGTGGGGCATAGACAGACAGAAGACAAAGCACCCGCTGACCGACTATGATCTTCACCAGGATGATCCGGTCGGAGACTCGCTTGACCTCAAATACCTTCTCTATCCACTTCTCTGCCACAAACACTCCAACACCAGCAGTACCCTTGTTGTTTCCAGACCAGAACAGTTTGTACCTTGAGTCTTTGCCCGTTATTATACGGCAATGACCACCCCGGTATCTGGTCTCTTGGACACAACAAAGGTCTACTTTTCTACGAGATAGTGTTTCCACCACCTCGCAGACCCTCCCTTTTAGAGTGTTCACATTAAGAGTGCCCACCCTGAGATTTCTCAGATGCTTGCTGGATTTGCCGCAATGGCCCGACCCTGCCCCCCACACCTGAGAGGGGGCCAAGCCGGAGACGCCACTGACAGAAATCTGGTTTCTGCCAGCATCGCCTAACGTGACTTCATTTGTTGATTCTGCCATGATTGTTTTTGGAACTAAGGTTTTTATGGGATCGCCTGTCCTAGCTGACATCCCAACTCAGATCTTTGACGGCCTCTGAGATTCCGCCGTTCCCTCACTCGGGCAGTGTGCCTTGCCGTTGTTCTTAAACAGAGTCGTCCGCCAAGCCACAATAGCTAGGATGCCAAACCATCGGTGTGTAGATGGCTGCCATCTAGCTCTGCCACCCAGGCTGTGGCAGCCTCTTGACCCAGAGGTGGGGGATGCAGTTTAACGTCATACCCAGGACAACATTAAAAATCTTTGGGTTCACCAGGATTCGAACCCAGAGATCCTGCGTGACAGTGGACCACTCTATCCATGTCGCTAAAGTTAACCCAGCAGTGAGGCTGTTAGGAATGTTTGAATAAAACATGTGACTACCGCTTTGCTACTGTCCCTAGTTCATACGAGGGGGCAGTGAAGCAGTTTAGAAAATATCCTGCCTTGGTTTCCTCTCAGCTGGGGAGTTTTACGATTTCGTTTGGTTGGAGTCCCGGCGAATATAGCTTCCCGTTAAATCCAAGTCAATTAAACGCCATTCCAAGCGCTTGAAATAAAATTCACGTTGCGGATTTTTTTGTTTTTCACAGTAATGTTTCATTAACAATGACAGATTACAAAGAAGAACAGAGTAATGAGCTTGAAGCATTGGAGTCAATTTATCCCGACGAATTACAAGGTGCTAAAACATGTGTAATTTACACATTGGGTGGGTGGGGTATATAGCACTGAATTCAGGGCGATATGATGGATTTTTATTATATGTTAGATCGAAAAAAAATCTAAAGTCGCAGTTCTGCAACTAGTGGGGTATATTGAGGCTGTTGTCACTTGTCAGGTGATGAAGATCCAGGGCACCAGGGGGTGGTGTTCTACATTACCACAACAGATCAGCATCCAGTGTGATGTTGATTACCACTGCCAAAACGGGCAGAAATAGGTTATGTTCACCTGATGCCAACGTTGTGCTAACCTACCAAAGGGACGATGTACTGATGAGCTAAGAAGAAAAGCACCAAGAGTTCTAGTTGCAGAACTGCGACTTTAGATTTTGTTCGATCTGGCTGAATCTAAAGTCGCAGTGTTTTTGTGCTCTATCTTGACCAGTGATGGAGTCCCCTTTTGTTTTGGGAAAAACTCGTTTCCTTGACAATCCAACCATTTAGACTTCTTCATGTGTTTTACATACACAACCAAAGTCATAAAAATGTTACCATTGACTTCGTTATTAAGACACGATCAATGCAATCTGTAATATCATGTTCTTGTTGTTGTTTTTGGGCTCATCGCAGCCATTTTGCATGCTTTTCACGAGCTAGGGGTGATGACGTTTTTGCGATAAAATTCGGATGTTGAATTGATGAAACGAACTTAATAAAACGTTGAGAAATATTATAATAAAACCCGGTACTGGTTTTACTCCCCATGACTAGGTAAGGAATGTCAGCGCTTTTTCAAAAACTCAGTACATTATTATAATAAGATTAACAGTGGATTTCGGACATTATAAGAAACAAGTAGGTGTTTGAATTTTGAAAATCAGGGCAAACTTGTTAAAGCTATTGATTCTGTTAACTTACTCAATGTTGGTACGCTCGCAGCAGTCACGTTTCTGTATTATTGTGCATTGTAGCGCCCCCTATTTTCTATTAAATTATAACGAGTAATGACCTATTTCAGAAAATGAAAGTCGATTTCCAAGAATGGTTTGATTTCAATTTAATATAGCATGCCAAAGAAAATGAGATACTTACTTGACAGAAATCCTTAACAATCACATATCCCACCCGTATAAATCTAATTTTCGGAAAGGAAGCTTTGTCATGTCCCAACAAGGCGGACAATTGTTATTTTGATCATGTGCTCACGTGACAAGTTTCCCGCCAAAAGTAGCAAGCTAACGCAAGAGTACATTGACCTCTGAACCGAGAGAGGGTCAGCTTGTTTACGACAAGAAGCGATGGATTGGAAAGATCAGAATCAAATTACTTTTGCACAGTGATCAGTAAGATATTAGTGGAAGAAAATATTTTTTATTTCATGGCTAACCTTGCTGCACGCTGAATAGCTTTACTATCACACGCTTATGTTCAAATAGTCTATCAGTCAATACACACAGTTGGTACCCATCGTTTTTAATGCGCCACGTGAATCTTATATAGAGACATTGGGTGTTTTGACCTTCTTTTTGAACATGTGCGCAATGGTTTATGATTAGAATTGTATAATGATGTCATTGTTTAATATGCAAAACCATTTTGATTTTTTTAATTTCTATGTATTTCCTGTTAGCGGAAGTGGGGGAGTTCCTTATCTGAAAATAGTCAATTTTCAATCCAGTGACATCCGTCGGAATACAGAACCAGGGTGAAAAATTTGCATACTAGGTTGAAGATTGACCTTTATTCGTTGACATTCATCAAGATGTTAAAAGAAAACCTATTACAAATGGTGAGAGAGGTCACCATAAAAATCAACCTGTATGCACAAAAAAGGATCCCATCCATTGCCATTAAGAACTCCTCGGACACAGTTTGTACATATCCAACTGGGTAGTTCTCCATGGCAACAAAGTAAAAGGCGGCCCCAGTTAGATCGGTAATTGGTCATCTTTTTTTTGCAAATATCTACATGTAACAAATGTATGGTGAGATGGTATTGGATTCTTTTAATCTCAACAGACCAGGTAGGATCATTTTTATGCCAATTATGATAATAAGGAAGGTAAAAGAAAACATTATATAAGTCTGATTTTGGTATTTAATGTTGTTAAAACATCTGTGTATTCAGAAAACGGAAAGTAAACGGGTCATTGTCGGTACATTAAATACCAAAACAAATTCGTGCGTGAATTTAGTGCCCACAGAAAAAGCATGCTCTTCAGCTCAGAAGACAAAAATGACGCCATGTTTTGAAAACAAATAGTGTAAACATTCTGTGTGGACAGGAGTATTTTATCTTTTTAGAACTAATCAGGTATGCATCAGCGGCAAACTAAATAGCAAAATATAGATGAACCTATAAACATACAAAATGGAGTAGTTTTAGAGGAAGACACTGTTTGGAAATGTGTTTTCAACTTGGTTTACGTCCACGAAAACAGTAAGGGAAAAGATAGAGGCTTAAAAAATCAGGGCTATATGATAACATAAAATAAAAATCCATCATATCGCCCTGAATTCAGTGCTACAAGAGTTCATAAGCAGCGTTATAATGCTTAATGGATAGACAACAACAAATACCTACCTACCTATGTTGTTTTCTCTGAACGCAGGCCAGCGGCCTCTATGTTCAGCTCCTTGTCGTCTGTAGTTCTGGGGATCTCAAACTTCCAGGTTCATATCAGTGCTCCAGAGCGTAAATTACAGGTAAGTTTTCCCCAAATATAGATAGAGTTGAAAATTAGTATAAAACATACCAAATATGTGTTTTTTTTTGCCTGTACAGTACGTTTTTATTGGTAACCTGTACTTTATATTGGACTGATTGGGAATCTGCCAAAATTTTTGCGTTTCAGAAATCCAGATTGAATCATTCTGCTTGACTGCTAAGGCCTAAATGAAATATATGTGTGGTTCCTGTTGCATACCAAATAAATTTAGGGTAGGTAGGTAGGGAAATTATTAAATTTTGTTATAACATTTAACAAAGAAAATAGTGACAAAACCTGAAAAAGTGCCCATTTTAGGTATTTTTTCTCCAAAGACCATTTTAATGTTTAGGGTAGGGGCAAAAAAATTAGGGTAGGTAGGCAACAGGAACCACACATATATTTCATTAAAGCCTAATCAATGTTTTATTTTTGCCTCTTTATAAACAAACTCGTCAACAATTGCATCTCCTTACCATGTCTTCCTTACCATGTCTTGAAACACATGTTTTCAGAATAATATGTGTGCAGAGACCACTCTCAGGCGTTTGCTATCAGTTTGGTCCTTATTTCGTGAACCAGTCAATGTAGAAACTGAAAGTAGAAATTTCTTGGCTTTATAAGTCATTTCAAGTGCAGCGTGTTAACAGATCATCCCTGTTCTAATATTCTTGCCTACGTGCATAGGGACATCCCCATTTGATTGATGGGTGATCAAACTGTACATGAAGACAGCAACAACGTGAACCGTTTTAAATACAAGTATAACCTTTCATATAATCTTTGGCTAAGCATATATGAAAAATTAATACATGTATGAAAATAGCTGGTACTGATCAAGTTTCATTTGGACCAGTACCGGTACTGATGGTAGTCAAAATTATCTGGAGCACTGCGTGTGTCGTCGAATGTGGGTTTGGGTTATACTCTATGCATGGGTGAAAGTTTTCAGGATTATTCCTGAATTCAGGATTTTGAGGCTGACTTTCCACAGAAAGTCAACCTCAAAATGCTGAATTCTGCAGGTAATTAATAGTAGCTTTTCTGATTTAGGCCAACCTTAAAAATATTTTTGTTTCCCCTTACCCGATCCTGTTTTACCGGTATGGGTCGGTCAGGCAGTAACTTATTTTTTTTTAACTAAAAATCTCAAATTATCCATTAAACTTAATTGTATACAGTAAAACCTGTCTTAAGAGGCCACTCAAAAAAATACATCACATCATGCAGGTTAAAAGTATTGCAGAATGCTCCCAGGGAGCATTCTGCAATACTTTTCTTGCATTTAGACGACATAGTTTTTCCAAATTTTAGTCAAAACACCGCTACTTTTCCCATTTCCATAGGCCCCCGCCCGGCAGCCCCATTCTCAAAAAGGGGTGTGAGAGCCCTGCCACTACCAGTGCACAACTTGTCAAGGCGATTGAATCTCAAAGGCATTAACACTCAGTGCACATACAGCTGAAAAGCCCTGCAACATATTTATCCAGATCCATCAACATAACCCATCACCATAATATGATCACGATCTTTAAAATGAAAAAAAATCATCCTGAATATACCCAAAAGATATGCCACCCTAGCACTGCATCCTGTAGTACGCTTCCCCTACAGGCTACACACAACAATGAGGAACAGCCTCTCTAAATTAATAACATCTACAAGACCAATCGCCTATCTTTTACCACATGCCCATTGCCCAACATGCAATAAGCAGTATCGGGAAATCCGGTAGTCAGTGGGCGTACATTCTCGAAACAATCGGTTAAAACAAGACACCCAATCTCCAGACACACAGCATAAACATGCTTTTCAAATTTCCAGATATGCCCTAAAATATTAAAAAAAATGTGTGTTTCAAGTTACTCAACTGTGCCTAATTTTACTCTCTTATGTTTTTTATTGCATACGCTTTTAAAGGACAATTAATGCATGTGTTTGCAGGATGAGTGAAATTTTAAGTCACTTGTCCTGCAGGACAAGTGCAATATTTAAATATTTTTGTCCCCTGTACACCATTTGAGCTGTTGGAAATCACATGTCACGGCTCATTCAAACATAACAATATCATGAATATGGTGCAAGTTACGTCAGTTAGCAAACTTTACTTAGAGTGGTTGAAACAAAAAAAAATTATCCTCATGAGGTTAAGTTATGTTGTTTTGCAATTTTGAGAAGGGGCCCTAGGGCCTTTCAGGGAATGGGGCCGAATATCGGAATTTCGGCCCCCTGAGAACACCAAAAAATCCCTGATTCTGCTTTTCAAACCACCATCCAGATCAACTTTAGACCTGCCAATGTTTCGGTAATCCTAACACAGAATCTATAATATCTCCAGGATTTTGAAAACAGAAGTCCCAGAGCCCTCTTTGCCAAACAGTGGGAGTCCCATCAAATAGGAGTCCCAGCACCAAAACTGGGAGTTCAGGACTGCAAAGCAGTTAGTGAGAGCTCCGTATATTATGGGTCTCTTTGTTCAAACCAATCCATCTGAAAAGAGACAATGTAATAGGAATGAATCACTGAATATCAAGTGGTCACAGGTTATAACTTTCAAACTATGATGTACACTGACAGAGTTTTCAGTATTTCTGTCCCTTAGATGAGTTTTTTCGTTACAAGATGAAATGCAGCAATTTGTAGCATTTCATCTAGGATTTCTCTGTTTGATGAAATACCTGCTTATGGGTGTCCAATATACAAAGGATTTACTACAGGCCCCTAGATAAGAGTGCTTAAAGAAATTTTAATTTTCTTATTTCTCAACAGTAACAAATACTAGTCAAAAGTTCTAAACGGCCACATGTGTTTTTGCTAATTTTCTGAAAAGCTATAAATGCTATATCAATTTCATTTGCATTTTGGAATAGGCCAGCCTATCAGTAATCCGTAACTGAAAACTGCTTAGCAAAACTCCTTAAATTGTATACTGGAGGCTTTGCCGAATACACTTACCCTCAATTTCAAAATACACAAGAATTTGCATTTGATGGTTGGGTAATTTTTGACACTTTAGCTAATAGCAACGAATGTCATGCAGATGTAGTGTTCATTTCAGTACTTTAGTGTTCAATATGTGTTTAGCTTTTGAACTGAAAACATTTTGCGTTTGAAAGGGAGTTATTTCAAAAAGTCATGGCTCACAAATTGTGCCAAAATGCAAGTTTTTGAAAATGGGGGTGTCACTATTCAACTTAGCATCCTGAATGTACTGTTGAACATTTTGTCAATATCTTTACTGCCAAGGATACATGACACATCCTTCAATTTTGAGATGCAAAAAGAGTAGTATGTCATTTTACGTTTTGAAGAAAATTAATAAAATGCAGGTGGCCGGTTAGAACCTTTGGCTAGAAAATACTATATTATGATATGTGTACCAAAACTTGTGTTAAAACTGATGAATACAAAAATATACTCAATCTTTACCTATGGATGTTTCTATGGAAGATTCTCATATTTTTCTATTTCAGTGATTGGCACTGATCCCTATCCTGTGTTTTCTATTGCCCTAAAGTCGCAGTCATCGGAGGAGGATGATGAGGAAGGTAAGTTATGTCCCCTTACACACTATCAGTAATGTCCCCTTACACACTATCAGTTATGTCCCCTTACACACTATCAGTTATGTCCCCTTACACACTATCAGGCCTCCGGATGAGAGTGCGTATCTGAAAATTATTTTTCTTATTTTCTCAAGCAAAACATTTGTTGTGAGAACTCAAAAGACCCGTCTCAATGAGACAGTTCTTTTGGGCACCCAAAACACATGTTTTAAATGGTGTGTAAGAAAGTTATTACATTTTTACCCTTAAAATCTTGCTTATCTAGGCCTATGCACTACAAATGCAATGTTATATAGGTCTAGCTGTATGACTGGTCTTTAAATGGGCCCTGATGGGAGAAAACCTGTCTTCAGGGTTTGCAAACAACAAAGTCGTAGACCAGCCTGCGCATCCACACGGTCTGATTATCGCCTTTATTATTTGCTTATTGGAAATTATCATATCAAAACTTGCTACAAATGAAATTTTTAGTATGACCTGATCGGAAGCCCCGAAGACAGGGTTACTAGCATCGAAGCCCAAATAAGAGTGCTTTAATAATTAAAGGATAATTTTCTTATTACAATTAGAATATCTCAAAGTGAACAATTTTTATCCTTTTCGGTTTGACATTTTATCTTCAATTTGAACCGTTCACTTGTGTAATTAAAGGATTTTTTATGCATCATATATACACACTATGCTTTGAATTTTTGTAGCGGATTTTCTGCCCTTCTCTAGTGGCCGAATTTCGGCCCCTGATTCCCAATCAAAAATAGCCACCTTTTTTCCCAATACCATGTCTATTTTTCTTAATTAAAAAAGTAAAAAAAAAAAATTTTTTTTTTTTTTTTACTTTTTTAGAGACCACTACTACTTTTGAGAAACAATGACCCATATCAGAATGATACTTAAACACTTGTGCTTAAGTGGTATGCTTGGCATAATACAAGCTAAAATAACTTTATTTTGAGGATATATTTTGCAACCCTTGTTATGTTCCGTTCTATGCTGTTAATTTCTCCCAAATTTGATGTTAAGTCAATCATTTTTTCCCAATTTTGGCCAGGGGCCTTTTCCCAAAATTGTCGGAAAAAGCCCTGTTTTGTATGGTGCATTGGGATTCTCAGTTTATATTGGATAAATGTGTTTGATGTGCAGTTGTCTCTAGACTCAAATGCAAAATTTCTACAGGCCCCTTGATAAGAGTTACATGTATAGAGAGCTTTATCCAAAATCAATTTTCATTTTTTTTAACCATTTACCATAATGCATATGTTAACAGGGAATAAGCGAGGGGGCTACTAGGGCGGAATAGTCACCCTATTGGCCAAAATTTTCGCCCTAAATGGGACCTAACGAGAAGTGGAATTTGTCTCCCTAAATTTTTTTTTAGGGGTTCTCATTTTCATTCTGTTACCACACAAACGCGAGCTGTAGTAACAATCTACTACCACAGCATCATAATTCTCCTTCCATTTAATGGCAATAGTATGTGTTAATTTGCTTCTAAACTGACAGAAAATGCGGTAACTGTGCTGTAAATTCTCCCTATCTGACTGTCACTTATCCCTAATTTTCCTGGAAAGAGAAGTCACTTCTCCCTACTGACAGGGCCCAGCTTGAAACATGTGTTATGGGTACTCAAAATAACCATCTCAATGAGATGTTGAGATGGTTGTTTTGAGCACTCAAAACTTGTGTTAAAACTTATTGGATAAGAAATATTTACAATTTACACTCAAATATTTTGCTATTCAGTTTTATCATCGACAATTTTTTTTTTTTTTTTTTTTTAGTGAGAGAGGAAGGATCCAAATACCACTACTAGTGGGCCATCATCTGCCGGTCAGCGAAACGACATTAAAATGGCGTTTCGCTGGCAGGCTGATGATGGCCGAACATTGAATGCTGGCTTGGTAGCTTTGTGATTATTCAGGGGATCCAGACCAGTATTGCTAACAAACCCTATATTTTTGTGATTTTCCAGGGGGGGGGGGGTGGGGTCTTGACCCCCTGTCCCCCCGCTGGATCCGTGCATGCTATTATTGACCTATATTTCTAGCCTCATGTACAGTACAGTTCAGCTATGTTGAAACCTACCCTGATGAACCACCTGTATTTGAAATCACCGAGTCCGACAATATAGAAGAAGACCAGATACAAGAGCTGTTAGATCTTATGACAGAACAGGTATTCATTTCCTATAGGTTTAGATAAACAAAAATTTTCAGCGTAAAATTTTGAATATTTTCTTACCCATAATTTTAAGCATATGTTTTGGGTGCTCAAAAGAACCGTCTCATTGAGACGGTTCTTTTGAGTACCCACAACATATGTTTTGTTTGAGAAATAAGAAAATTATTTTTCTGGTACGCACTCTTAACTAAAGGCCTGCAATCCACTAGGTCATCATTAAAGAATTTATCGCTGTCATCCGACTCATAACTTTCCAGGTGGGTAGGTAGATAGGTTTTTTTTCTAGGTGATTTGTTAAAAAGACATCAAAAATAAAGAAAAAATGTCTAAAATTAAAATAAGAAAAAATAATTCCGAAAGGCCATAAAATTTTTTCAGGTAGGTGGCATTTTGAGCATTTCGGTCTGGTGACAGCAAAAAATTTTTTTTTAAGGATGGCCTTATGAGACCATGACACTTAAAGGGGGCTGTTGTGATCAAATTTTGTCCATTGAAAGTCATCAAAGTATAGGGATCAAACATGTTTTTCAAAGGGGATGGAACATATTGGTTTGATACAATTACTTGGGAAGGTCCACTGTATATATTGCAGGACTTGAGTTGAGAGTGCGTAACGAAAATTTAATTTTCTTATTTCTCAACCGAAATGTATGCTGTGGGTACTCAATAGAACCGTCTCAATGAGACGGTTCTGTTGAGCACCCAGAACATATGTTTTTGTGTATTATATCCCCCGCAAACTTTGTTTGTGGTGGGTATACTGTTTTCACGTTGTCCGTTTGTCCGTCCTTCCATGTGTCCGTCCATAACGTTTTGTTTCCTTAATATCTTGAAGAGTCATTACTGGATTTTCATCAAACCTTGCAAACATGTTCATATATGCAAGACAAATACTTTAAACAAAAAAGTAAGGGCTAGGGGCCAATTATATCAGAGTTATTTCCCTTTGTAGTCCTAAATAGCTTTTTATATATCGTTTTATGCTTATGCTATTATAGCCCATACATGGTCCGATCAACTACTACCACAGCTTTTGATGGAACTATTTGATACTTTTCCTATACAATGTAGACACATTAAAAATATGCATGAAGGAGTTTGTATCAGAAAAAAATAATTTTTGACAAAATGACAGCTGTGAGAACTTAGACAATTTTTCCCTAATAAGACTTTTGTATATGTATTGATGGTGCCTTCATGGGCTGATTAACTCTTACCACAGCTTTTAATGGAACAATTTGATACTTTGCCTATACAATGTAGACACATTGAGCTTATGCATGAAGGAGTTTGGTTTGGAAAATATAATTTTGACAAAATGACAGCTGTGAGAACTTAGACAATTTTTCCCGAATAAGGCTTTTGTATATGTATTGATGGTGCCTTCGTGGGCCTATTAACTCTTACCACAGCTTTTGATGGAACAATTAGATACTTTGCCTATACAATGTAGACACATTGAACATGTGCATGAAGGAGTTTGGTTCAAAAATATAATTTCAGACTAGAGCAGCAGTCGATGGTACACCATCGCAAATACCCACTTTTTTACCTATAACCTTTACCTTGGGGTCAAGGTCACACAAAATGTAGCTCAGTACCTTCTACATAATGTCACCTATGCACCTGTGAAGTTTGAAGTTGCTATGTCCAATGGTTAAGGAGGAGATGCATTTACAAGAAAATACATTATATGACCTTGACCTAGTGGTTAAGGTCACACAAAATGTTGTCCAGTACCCTCTAAATCATATGACCTATGCACCTGCAAACTTGAAGTTGCTACGTCTAACAGTTTAGAAGATGGATTCACAAGAAAGTACATTTTATGACCTTGACCTTGGTCACACAAAATGTTGTCCAGTAGCATCCACATCATGTGACCTATGCACCTGCAAACTTTGAAGTTGCTGTGTCCAATGGTTCAGGAGAAGACGCATTTACAAGAAAATACATTATTTGACCTTGACCCCAAGGTCAAGGTCACATGAAGTGTTGCCTAGTACCCTCTACATCATGTGACCTATGCACAGGCAAAAATTGAAGTTGCTGTATCCAAAAGTTTATGAGGAAATGCTTTTACAAGAAAAGACATTATTTGACCTTTGACCTTGACCTTGGGGTTAAGGTCATACAAAACATCACCCAGTACCCTCAACATCATGTGACCTATGCACAGGCAAAATTTGAAGTTGCTACTTCCAAAAGTTTATGAGGAGATGCATTTACAAGAAAAGACATTATTTGACCTTTGACCTTGGGGTCAAGGTCACACAAAATGTCACCCAGTACCCTCTACATCATGTGATCTATGCAACGACAATGTTTGAGGTTGCTACGTCCAACAGTTTAGGAGAAAATACAATTACAAGAAATGGGAAGGATTGACGGACAGAGGCACAGACTAACTGACGACGGATCCGGACCCACTTTGGTAAGAAATTAATAAACCCTATTTTTCTAACGAAAAAGGGGGTATAATAAACTTACATCTTTTGCACAGATTCTACTGAGATCTCGTTTTCAAAATTAAGGTCTGCTGGTTTGAACTATCAATTACCAAAGTTTTTCACTGACCCTTACTGTGCAAGGGGTATGTAATAGGCATTGCTTATTGACTTTTTTCATCTAAAATCTGTGTATATTTACTCATGTATCGAGGTGTCAAATGTTATAATTTCCATATAATATTTCATTTCTTTCTCTGAAGATGCTTTTTGTCTTATCAAACAGTTCAGACCCTGATGAAATGCCGCATCATACGGCATTTTATCTTGGTCTTCACTGTTTGCCAAAGTACCCATTTTTGGGTTTCCAGTACACAAAGGTTTAAAAGACAATTTTTAATGGAACCAGTACTATTGTCTGCATATCATATTCTTCTAAGATTTATCAAAGCCAAATTAAGGAATCAATGCTCGCATTTTTATAGCCACACCATAACCAAATAGTGAATAACAGTATTTAGCGATAGATTATATTTTCTGCATTAAAACATTTCTGAAAAGTTTGTCACACGTTAAGGTCATTAAATATTCCAATGACACACTATGGTGTTGATCAATACAAGTTTGAATAAGTCAATCAAGTGAATAACTTGACTTTAAAACACATTTGTAAAACAAATATGCCACATGTACCCATAATCCTTGTATCAATTAGGCCAGTGCGGAGCGCAGTGGCTCAGTAGAGTGTTAGACTGGGAATCGATGGGTTGTTAGTTCAAGACTCACCCCCAGCAGAATCACTGTTTTGTGTCCTTGAGCAAGACACTTCATTTGCTGCTTAGGCAGGCCAGCGAAACACCATTTGCCATTTTAATGGCCCACTTGTAGTATTGTCGTATTTTTTGACCCTGAAGTTCAAAGGCAGTGACCTATGCTAATTTTATCTCAGACCTGTGATCGATAGTTTTCGCCAAATATACGGGAATAAATTAGGTTTTCTGAAATTCAATATATTATTACAGTAGTAATATGAATATATCGTCCGCTGTGGTGTAGTGGTCTAGGTCCAGGACTCTCTGTTCTAGAGAAAGCAAATTCGAATCTCGCATGGAGTTTTATTTTTTCCAGTTAAATATTTTTTATGTACCTTTTTTTTTTACTGACATGACCGAAAACTCTTTAAAGCGTGAAAATGCTTAATTTTTATGCAATTGTGTACATGTATACGTGATCACATGTGTAAAGTTGCTAGCAAATCGAGACCGATTCGCCTAAGAGCCAAGATTGGTTGTCCGACATTCTTGGTTTACTAGCAACTGCAGCGATATCATGTATATATTTACATTTACTTTACATAATTTGCACGCGCGCAAAAAAGCATACAAAAACATCATTTTCATGCTTTCTTATTTTTTAGCGTATAGAAACTTTTCATACAGGAAAAAATAAAATGAAACGCTCTTTGTGAGATTCGAACTTACCTGCTATATGCTACGAGTCTGGCGCCTAAACCACTACACTACAGCGGACAATATTGTTCAACTGCTATTTACATCAGACATTTCATTTCAAATACGTAATTAGTTCGTATATTTGGCGAAAACAACCGATAACAGATCGGAGATAAAATTAGCATATGCCACGCCCTTTGAACTTCAGGGTCAAAAAAATACGACAATAGTATTTGGATCCCCTCATCAAATGTTTAAAAAAACAACGTCAAAGTTGGACCCCCTCTGACAAAACTTTCTGGGTCCGTGCATGTTTGGGGCCTTCATAGTACATGTAAAGTGCAGTCCCCTTTATAATGCTATATTTATATATTTGGTGTCCTTGAAATGCACCATGTTCATTCTAGTTTTGAAATCATCTTGATGGAGAAGAGAGAGCTGGTTGCTTTGCTTGATTTGTCTTTCTGGTGTCTTGTGATAGGTGTGTGGCTTTTCCTTGCAGTGCCAGGGGTTTGTCTGTGATTTGTGATTGTGGTATTTTCTCATCATACTCACTTTTTTTGAGACCAGATCAGAGTTTCCAAACCATTACAGTCTCTATAACTACTTTAGGCTCAAGGAGACTTAGGCGTAAAATAAAAATTGCGTGTTTCAGGTTACCCGACCATGCCTAATTTTTTGCCCCCGACCCTTAAGTTTTAAGCATATTTAGGGGATTTCCAAGGGATTTCCCAGGTGGCCATCTTGTTTACCCATCTTCCCCATGTAAAAAATTTTAACAAAATAAAATTATTTTACTACCTACCGTCCCTATTTTAAAGTTTCATGTAACCTGAAACACACATATTTTTTTGGCCTTACACAAATAATTCCTCCTAAAATTTACACGAAGTGTCAATCTAACTGGCCTTGGGAAAAGGTCCCTGGCAAAACATTTTATATATCCACATATATTACGTGTAACACTGAAGGTGACAATTGTCTATTAGGACACCGACGTCATAGTTTGGACATCATATTGGTTCGAGTATTAAAATTCAATGCAAAATTCACTTATTACAACCAACTTTATCAAAACACAGACAATCATTCCAGGTAAAGGGTACTGATAAAGCATTTGTTATTTGATATATTGCGACCCAATAATGATGACCTTATCACCTTTTAGTTTACACACAAAGTAAAATACTCTTTGCATGCTGGTAATTTGGCAGGACTAAAATCACTGAGTGGGCATGCCATCCTGCGTAAAAAATGTGTGGTAATGAGTTAAACCTAGTCAACAGTTTTTCAGTTATGTCGTGATGTGTTGAACTAGCACTAAGTAAAAAGTGGCTGTGTCTACAAGTGCCATCTGCTGATAAACTTTGCAAACAGTTTAGATCCAGATCAGACCCTGATCTTGATCCAAACTGTTTTACACTCTGATGCCCGTTTGGTGTTTCTCCAATTACGCTGTTTGTTTACTTACGTTTATATGATGTTAAACATTTATCACCATGACGTTGAGCACGGAAATTTAGAGTTTTGCCTATTCCAGAAACTATTTTATGTCTGATTTTATTCAAAATGTCTGGAAAACCAGCGATTTTATGTGAGAATTGAAAATGGATACTTGACTGATAATATAAAATACAGTCGAATCTCGTGAATTAGAAGTCCAAGGCACTAGAGATTTAATTTTGAATTATCCAAAATTTGATTTATAGGAAGCTTGTGACAACAGGGACACTATGATTACAAATGATATTAGCTTTTCAAGTCATTTCATCAACAAACAAGGCATTACCTTACATTTTTTATTAAAACTACATGTAGTTTGAACATTTGTTGATATAGTCCAATCAATTTCAATTTCCATCATTTCAATGAGGTTTGGTCTTTGATATGGTGGTTCACTGTCATTTCTATACTTGTTTATAAGCGAATCATGTTATAAAGGGAAGTTTTACAAAAGAATAATGGGAAAATTTCCTATACTTCCATTTTAAAATTTCATGGTAAAAAAAACAAACTTATAACCAGGTGTGTTATAAAGGGCCTGCTCTGTACTTTTGTTTTATCCCAGGCTCAGGAGAATCTAGGTATGGTGATGGTATTCACGCTAGTCTCGGCAGTTCAAGAGAAACTATCATGTTTGGTTGATGAGTCAAAGAAGAGGAAAGAAGAAGAGATAGAAAAGCTGAAAAGAGCAGAAGAAGAAGCGGAGCATGTAAGTTCTGATAGGTGTGCAGGAATTTTCCTACCGTTCTGAAGTCGGGGCCGGGGCCTGTTGAATTTGGGGAAAAAGCATTTATACCATCAAAAATGGGAAAACCTGAAGCAGTCTAAAAGAACTAGACTGCCATTTTAAATGGATTAAAAACCATGAAAGGAATTAGCAGTGTAAAGCTTTAACATGTCTGTTGCTTTAATTGCCCACCATAAAAACTACTGAAAATTGTATAAAAATGTGAATGAAAATGTTTTCATTCACATTTTTATGCAATTTTCCATGCATCTGTAACTTTGGTATTTTTTTTCTGATTATTATGAAATTTACACCAAAATGTAGAACTAAGAAATTGGAAATGATATACACCATTTGGGAAGTTTTGCTCAATTTTGAATTTGGAAGGGGCCGATATTCGGCCTAAAATCAAGCCTAGAAGAATCCCTGGTGTGCCTTTTTGTCATGTCAGAGATTGGTTTTGGTCATTTATAGTATTGCAGTCATCTTGATACCAGAGTGAATTGATTGCTTTACTTTTATTGCATTTGTATTTTATATGTGTTACTTTGTTCATTATGTCTCCCCCCTGGAAGGGCCGGGATACATATTGTTCTTTCCCTTGTGTCTGTCCGTCTGTCTGTCCGTTCTTACAAATTGGTAGTTACTTGGCTATCTATGAGCCCATTTAAGCCTTATGTGGCAAAATGAGTTTAAGTGTCTAGCCACTTAAACCCAAATTCTGATGTGTATTGTTGGGCTCTAGAGGGCACTAGGAAGCCTCTCAGCAAAAAGTTACTTAAAATGTTTGGACACCTTGGACAGGTGTCCACACTGAATTTGGACGTCCATCATTGGTCACAGAAAATTAATGACAAAAAAAACAGTGACAAGAATAGTTCCTTACAATTATAGTAGTTTTGGACAAATGGAAAGCTATTTAACTTTTTACTGTGTTAATTCGTACTGTAAATAATAATTTGAAAAAAGAATAAAAATAATGTTTTAGTCGCTGTTACATGTTACATGAGGACAATTAAAACGATTCCTCAGAAGTATGAACCGCTGTTTGAGACACTTACCAAAAAAGTTGATAGTTAGCAATTTTAACAGGCTTCTAAAGTCTATACTTTCAATAAAAGCAGTTTATTATTGGAAACATTAAATTCCTAGATGTTTCTTTAATAAAGATTGAGTAAGTAAGCATAAATAGTTGTACAGAGTTTTGAATTGTGGATGGATGAGAATGGCTATTATCAGTCTTCAAAAAGAGTCTGGAAAAATTGTCAAAAGTCAGGGAATATTCAGCGAATTAGGAGTGTGGTAGGCCTCCAGATAAGAGTGTGTATTTGAAAATTATTTTTTCTTCATTCTAAACCAAAACTTATGCTGTGGGTACTCAAAAGAACGGTCTGGATGAGACATATTTAAGTTGATTATAGTGTTTCCAGGACTCAAATGACCCCCGTTTTTTGCTAATTATTCTTTAATGGTGGTTTTAATTGAAAAAATAATTAGAGAAATGAATTAAGATATATACTGCGTAATTGAATTTATTTTTTCCACATAAATATGAGTTTTTGCATAGGCTGGGATTAGATGGAATTTTGGTGTGTTTTTGCTGCTCTTCTTTGAATTAGTCCCCAAGTGAACCTAGCGATATAAATATAACATGGCTTATGCAGGTCAGTGGAGGTAATTTGTCAGTCCCACAGATAAGAGTGCGTAACAGAGAATTATTTTTCCTATTTCTCAACCAAAAAATATGTTGTGTGTACTCAAAACAACCGTCTCAATGATATGGTTCTTTTGAGCACCCAAAACACGTGTTTAAACTGATAAAAACAATTGCAACGTCAAGCTAAAATTGCTTAACTGGCCCAATCTTCGTGCATTAAGCCATGATTCACTGTACATCTGAAGGCGATGCATTGAAATGGCCTGTGTTAAAAAAAAAAACGATTCAAGTAACAGTATTGTCTGAACCTTAAATAATGGCTGATTTTTCTTTCGAGATCATTTTTTCCTAAAAATATGTCTTTCAGGAATACAAGTAGGTTATCAAACAGTATGGATCCAGATAATGCCCAACATTTTACCTTAACTTGCCTTCAGTAAAACAGTTAAGCAGTTCAGCGAAATAGCTTTAGCAGGCCAATAGTTGATGCTCTTTAAGTTTAATGTATATCCCTAATTCGATATTTCTCGTCAACTCTCTAAACTTGAATTGTCGTCATAAACTCTTTACTTACTAGTGTCGTCTGCTGATTACCTTTGCAAACAATTTGGACCCAGATCAGGCCTGACAAACGTCGGGCATGATCTAGATCCAAACTGCTTCGCACTCTACTGATATTCCCGAAAGATCATTTTAGAAAAAGCAACAACAAGAAACAAACTGATTTTGAAAAAAATATCAGCAGACGACAAAATCATGACAAATAATCTCGTAGGCAAAAGGAGTCAATGAATTGAAATGGAAGGTGCTACATGTACATGCAAGCTTCATGCTTAAGCCTTATATTTGCCTGCTTTCAATAGGGCACGGTCTCGGACCCCTATAGACTTTTACAATTGCGTGTGTGCGTGTGTGTGAGAGTCAAAATGATGATGAGTGAGGTTTGCGGAATAGATTTTCGTTGAATCATCGGATATCAGGGTTGCCACGGTCAGGGAAAAAGTTCTGGAAAATGAAAAATTTTCCAGGTCATGGAAAAGTCAGGGATTTACATTTTCAGTCAGGGAAATTTAAAAAAAATGAAAAAAGTCATGGAAAAGTCAGGGAATTTCAAAATTTTCCTAAAAAGATGCTGGTAAACAGGCTTCTGGAAATTTTAGTTTCCATAATTTGCAAGCAATATTAGAAAAAGAATGTTTCTGAACATAAATTGCAAGCAATTTATGTTCAGAAACATTCCTTTTCTAATATTTATGGTTTAAGATTTTTCTTTAAAGATTAAATCAGCAAGTTCAAATATTTGTGCAAAATCTTCGAATAGTCGATGTAGTGTAATGGATGAAAATGGCTAAAATTGGCCTTCCAAAAGGGTCTGGAAAATGGTTGAAAGTCAGGGAAAAGTCAGTGAAAAGTCAGGGAATTTTGAAATGGATATTGAGTGGCAACCCTGGATATAGATAGTCCTGTAGGTTAGTACATATCATCATAGCAATGCAAATATACCATGTGTATCTATTGGGGTACACATAGGTATATTCACAGGGAAAAACAACTAAGTTATTCTTTTGTACAGGGGACTGGGGCTTCAGTTACAAATAAGGGCCTCTCCCAAAAATAAGTTTTAGTTACGTGGTGTGCATTTAAATCCACATGCTAAGTGCTGTTCTTCTAAGTTCAATTTAAAGCTGTTTAAAAAAAAGAAAAACAATGGTCACTAATAACCTGGAAACATATTAGTAAGAAAATAATTACAACTTTACTCTCAGAAGTTTTTTGCTTATCTGGACATATGATTTGGTAGTGTATGCCTTGAGGCCAGAATTTTTTCATTAGTTGATTTACGGGAATTTTTTTTTCAGATTTAGGGGGGGGGGGACAAAAATAAATAAAAAGGCTCTGAAAATGACCAGTTAACTGGTCATTTTCAGAGCTTTTTTTTAATACCTCCGGAAAAAACAGTAAAACTAATAAGGTAAACTAACAGTCTGTATTAAATCTTTAAATATTTTATCATTTTCTAAAAATCTGGACTCACCTTTAAAAGATTTTTTAACTCAAAATACACAGACAGAACCTCAGAAAAAATTTCAACAAAACAAATAATGTTTTAGAGTTGGTGGATAAAATATGAAAATAATTTTAGAAATTAAAATTTATTTTGTTTCTTCTTTACGGAAAATTACAGTAGGAGGGTTCGTAAATCAACTAATAAAAAATTCTGGCCTTACAGCAATGAGTTAACCTATGTCCTGCTTAACCTGGATTTATTCTATTTTGAAAACAGTGTAGATCCAGATCAGATGGCTTCTGAAGAAGCCATCTGGTCAGGCTTCACAAGTTTTTCTACTCTGCTGGTAAATACATGCATGAATCCAGGGGGAGGGGCCCAAGGGGGTCTGGACCCGCCCTGGAAAATCATGTTCTACAGGTTTCTATAGAAATAAGCATTTGCAAATTTTGGACCCCCCCCCCCCCACTGGAAAATGTTAGACCCCCCCCCCCCCCCCCCCCCACTGGAAAATGTAAGACCCCCTCTGGAACCTTAAAAATTTATAGTTTTCCTTTGGACCCCCTCTGTTAAACTATAAAATAATTAGGCCTTAAAAATGTTGTCGGAGGTTTTTATGTCAGTTAAGCCTGGACACCCCCTTGACGAAAATTCCTGGATCAACACATGAAATATCAGCTTATAATTGGATTGCTGCAGATAAAAAGGCTGAAAGTTTGGGAGGAGTGTGGTATATGAAAATATTCAGCATGACAAGGGTTTAGATAAACGCAATATTTTCTTACCCATCAGTTTAAACATATGTTTTTGGTGCTCAGAAGAACTGTCTCAATGAGACGGTTCTTTTGAGTACCCACAACATATGTTTTGGTTGAGAAATAAGAAAATTAATTTTTCGGTATGCACTTAACTAAAGGCCTGCAAGGGTTTAAAGACTTCTACTCATTTATTTTCAGAAAAAGTTTGAGGGTATAAAAGTGACCTTAGAGAATTTTTTAGCCTGGAAAACAAAGTTTGATGCTGAAATGTCAGAATTCAACAAAATGAAGCTAGAAAACGATCCCACTAGAAGTAAACTAACAGGTATAGTCCTTGTCAGTCCTTCCAGTCCCTGAGTTAACCCTTAAAGCACCAATCACAACAAAAGTTGTCTGCCTTTGTTGTCTGCTGAAATTTTTAGTAGCTTTTTGACAAACAGGTTGGAACCAGATCATACTGCTACTGTTGGAGTATTCTGATTTGGGTCTATACTTTTTGTCCCAATACTTACATAAGGCTAATAATGATAGCAAAATTTTAGATGAATTTGCATGTCGTTTATGGGTTATTATGCAAATAATTACATTTTCGAAGCAATCGTTTAATGAATCTTTAGATTTTTACAACCGTTCATAGCCTCATGAACTACACAAAATTTGATTGACAGCTGCCAAGCTCACTTGCCAACGCAATATGCTTCGAACATGGAACTCATTTGCCAGAAGTGATACTGATGTTGTGATTGACAGTGAGCCACACCGAGTTGCATGTGCAAAACAAGCCTCTTGTTTGCTCCATTGGCTCTCCGTGTTCAGGCTGGCTGTTCCGCTTTTCCATTTTACACTACGACTAAACTGTTTATACAATTATATTTTAAATACAGAACTGTTTTAATTCCTAAATTAAAAATATTTGTATATTTTAGATATTTGTAATAAAATGTAAATTTGTATAAGCAATAAATTCAATTTTCGGAATGTTCATGTTCATGAATACTTTAACAAAGCAAAGTTAACAAGTAAAGCACTTACTTTGCAAGAGACCTGAAGTATTCATGATTCCATGAATATTCCAAAATTGAATGCATTTCTTAATTATTGACTTTAATGAGGAGAATAAGGATTTATGAGTTTGAGAAAATAATATGCACTGAGGCTGGATGTCAGAAAACAAGCCTCCAGATAAGTTTTTAATTAAGCTTATTTCTTTCCACACATTATCTCTTGAACCAAACAGTGGATTCTGGTCAATCTCTATATATTGTTTTCTTGTGGTACAATAAAGAGTTGATTAGATTTTGGTGACATTGAAGTCACCATCCTATAAATCAGCCATTTCTACACACCACCTTTTAAAACCAGTGGTTGAATTTTAACCAAGCTTGCATAGATATATTGTTAGGAGGGGGTTTAGAGTTGATTAGATTTAAGGGACCTTGACTTTTTTTATAGGTCACAGCAGCACTTTGAAATGTCAAATTTTGACCAAAATAGGGTTTTTGTGTGATATCTCTTGAATGAACAATATATTTCAGCTTAACTTTATGTATTGTATCATTTTGGCAATATAAAGAGTTGATAAGACTTTTGGTGACCTTGACCTATTTTCAAGGTCACCTAGTTTTCAAGGTCATTATCCTTCAAAAACCTGCAAAATCAGCATTTTCTGAGCTCTATCTTCTGAACCAGTGGGTGGATTTCCACCAAACTTGCATGGATACATGTACATTGTTTGGAGACAGAAAAGAGATATTATATTTTGATGACCTTGACCTTATCTTCAAGGTCATCACAACACTTTGTAATTTCAAAGTTTGACCAAAATTGTGTTTGTGCATGCTCTCCCTTGAAATAATAGATGGATTTCAGCCATTCTTTATATATTGTATCATTGTGACACAATAAAGAGCTGATTATAATTTTAATAAGCATGCTTACCGACTCAATTTTGTGGTTTGGGACATAGTTTTCCTCTGAAAACACTAAATTAATTTACAATTAATTTTTTCTAAAAATTATTTCAGGAACACTGTCAGAGTGTAGAGATGAGGACTGACAATCTGTCGGTCTTGATCTGGGTGCAAAGGTTATCAGCAAATGACAAAAGTCACCACTAACAAGGAAAGAGTTAGATACAATAGAATCTTCATTAGCAGATAAATGCAACATCTGTGTGTTATAAAGTAGGAAAGAAAGCATTATTTGTCAGTATTATAGTTTTTATTATCCCAACACTTTTTTTAAAAATGCAAAGGGGATATTGTTATCACCTCTGTCCGTCCGTCTGTCCGTTATACTATCTCCTCCTAACCAATTAGACAAAATTTAACCAAATTGGGTGTTAGTTACTCAAAAATGGGGTGTGCAACGTCAAATTTTTTTTAGCCCCGCCTCCTGGGGCCCTCCGGAGGGGTCAAAAGGTAAAATATCATTTAATTTCAATTACAAAGTCATTTTCAAAGATTTTTATACCCCCCGCAAACTTTGTTTGTGGTGGGTAAACTGTTTTCACGTTGTCTGTCAGTGTGCGCGTCCGTCCGTCCGTGCGTCCGCCTGTGGGCATGTTCAAAAATAATGAAGCCAAAGCGTGACATTGGGGGTGAAATTTGAAACTGTTGTCATAGGTGAAAATGTTACTCCAAACAAATTGGGGGTACTTAAAGTTTTCAAAATTGTTTAAGTTTAGAAAATAGTAGCAAAGATATAAATTTTCTGAACATTTTCTTTGATGTTTTTTTTTGCAAAAATTGTTAATTATGGCTATATTCTATGTAGGTTGTTTTTATAGGAAATCTTGATGAAATGTTTTGAAATTCCCTTTATTTGATGACAAGCACTTAACAGCATGTGAATGAGTGATTTTTACCAAATTGAATTGCCTAATTGAACAAAAAATTCTCATTTTATTGTCATTTTGCCTCATTATTTTAGTAGATGAGCTCTCAAAATGTTCATATTTTTAAAACAGGTGACTGAATCTCAATAAAATTTGCGTTGAAATGATAATACATAGTAAAAAAACTAAGCTACAAATCAATATGTGATATGTAAGCATGGATGTAATGGTTATCTATGTTCAAAAATGGGCAAAAAATTAAGAAAATATGTTACACTCCTTAGTTTGATTTGTTTACGAGTCAGAATTTGGAACTAATAGGGCTAAGACATATATATAGTATTGCATACGAAGAAGTGACTTCACTTGCATAGTGTTAACATAAATTTATTGCAGATTATTGGCCTTTTTGTAAAGAAATGTCTGATCTAATACTAAGGAGTGTAACATTTTGTAGAAATGCTTAGGTATTCAAAAACCTATAAATTCTAGCTTTGACATTAAATGACACAACTTCCTTTCTACTATATAAGAATCTCATAATCAGTGTTACAGCACAAACAAAAATTGTCTCCCCAAGATCTTGAATAAGTGTTAAGATATGTTGAATGTTCTTTCTCTAAATGCTTAAACTGATTGCAAATGATATTTTCTTCTCTTATAATTTTAGCAACTGAACACTTTTCTGTATGTAACATACATTAAATACCATTTAACTAGCTGCCAAAGGGAATAAAAAAAAGTATGGTTGGACTGATATTGATACTCCCATCATGAGCTAATCGAAAAGGTCCCTTTATATAAAGTTTCTAAATGATTTACCCCAAATGCTAATCAAGATTCAAAGAAATGCATCAAAAGAACTGTTCTAAATCTTGGAAATGAATAGTCAGAGACAATTAAAAGTGAAATGTTGCTGGTTTGGAAAAGATAAAAAGCCCTTAAATGACATTACATCAAAAATCACTAAGGAGTGTAACGCTTTGTGTCGTGATGTCTTAGCAAACAGTAGCTTGGTTAGATAATAGGATTATATTGGTCAACTTTATCTTTTTATATTGATTAGAACACATGATTTTCAAGAATAAATGTTGTCCTGAATGCCTAGATAGGTAAAATTTCAAGAAAATGGATTGTCAAAATCACCAATTTTTAGGTGATTTCAATGCAGTACAGCTTTATTTACACTTTGAACATAAAAAGGTGCTACTAAAATTGTCAGAGGGACATTGCTCTATAGTAATAATGGTAAATAAATTGAAATTATACTGCTACTGGTATAGAAATAACCCACAGAAGTGTTTTGCAAGAAAGTGTTACACTCCTTAGTGGCTTTTGTGGATGATATGAAGAAAATCAAGACCAAGATAAAAACTAACACTGTATGAATCTCTATTATGGGTCAAACACTTTTCATATGAGGCATATTAGCTCACTAAACATAACCTTGGAAAAGGTTATGAGGCTTGAAATGTCAAGTGTTACACTCCTTAGTTTAAAGGGTGCTCTACAACCAGTTCTGCTCATTCTTTTATGAATGCTTATAAAGCAGCTGTAAAACTTGAAATAAAATGTATAAAGACTGGTCAGTGCTGCAGACCACATTATAGGTTATAATCTTTTCAAATATTCATGTCAAATCAACTATGGGCAAAATCTCTACATTTTTACTGCACCTGAATTTCAGACTAGTCATTTTGGACAATGCATAAAAAATAACATAAGGTAATGGTGTAAGGCATGATTTTCCTATTTTCATTAAGTTGAAAGGAATGGGTAATCACAAAGTTGGCTATTAAGTATGGCAACATCCACATTTTTGTATTAATGCACAAGTGAAATTCAGTAATGAAAAAAATGTCACGCAAAAGGTGTTACACTCCTTAGTTTTTTAGCTAGTTTTACTGGCATAAATTTTGTATTACTTGTTCGATTTTAATAAAAATTTTGCATGATGAACACAGGGACCATGACACATATTTTAGCTATGTTTGGTCCTTAAAATCTGGGCAAACATGTGCATGGGATGCCATAAAGTGAAAAGCTTCATTATTTTTGAACATGCCCATGTGCGTCTGTCCGTAACGTTTTTTTTTGTAATATCTTGAAGAGTCATTGCTGGATTTTCATCAAACTTTGCAAACATGTTCATATATGCAAGACAAATACTTAAGACAAAAAATTAAGGGCTAGGGCCAATTCTATTAGAGTTATTTCCCTTTTTTAGTTCTAAATGGCATTTAATATAGGGTTTTATGCTTATGCTCAGTTGGTAAAGCACAATACTTAGGATTGAAGGGTTGCTGGTCTGAGCCTCACCGTCAGCGAAGTTGCTGTGTTTTGTCCTTGAGCAAGAAACTTTATCAGCTGCTTAGTACTGGTTCAACCCAGGAAGATCACCCAACATGACTGAAAAATTGTTGACTGGGATGTAAAGAATCAAACCAAACAAACAAAGATTAGAGAATAAGACGAGATGATATTTCGCCATCCTAATTGCACTAGTTTTATAAAAGGTCATTATTTTATTTTTCAGGGAAAGAATTATTCTTAAAAGATTCTTCTATGATGGATTCTGATGTGCAGTTCTTAAAACAAGGTATTATTCTAACCCTTCATCTGCTATGAATAAAAAATCATATGAAAATGTTGTCTGCTGAAGTCATCTGCTACATGTAAATGCTGACGTCAATGACTAATTTCAGCACACAGCATGGATGTTATAGTTTCATTGATTTCCTGAGATCGGGGGTCGGCAGATCTGGGGGCAAGCAATGTGGACTCAGATCCAAGAGGAGCAGTCTGATCTGGGTCCACACTGTTTTCTACAGATGTTTTAAAAAAGAACCAGCTGGTGACTAATAGCTGAAGACATTTGGTCATGATGAGCAGCTAAAACGCTAATTTTATTGCAGAGCCTTGTTATTCAGAAAATTGCAAGCTGAAAGACCCCATTAACACAGTGACTCTTCTAAAAAATGAAAACAGGACAATTTTCTCCCTCCATCTACAAAATGGGTATTTTCAAAATATTGTTGGGACCAGTTTGGAATATAAAAACACTGTTTATATAGCACATAAGCATCTTTATTTTTTATGCAAGACAAATTTTGTTCTGCTGATGTTACTTGGTGGTGGTAGATATTGCAACAGTATGGACCTAGATCAGATTGCTCAAAGGAGTAGTCTTGTCAGGGCTCATTTAGTTTGATTCCACTGAGACGGTTATTTTGAGCACTCAAATCATATAAGGCCAACCTTAAAAATATTTTTGTTTCCCCTTACCCGACCCTCTTTTACCGGTATGGGTCGGTTGGAAAATTATTTTATTTTATTTCCCAAATTCGATACCCATTAAACCAAATTGTAAATAGTGTTACTTTAAGTTATAACATTTAATACACAAACAATTTGCTAACTAAGTATATTTTTTAAAGATAACACTTTACATTGGACAATTCTCTAAGTTTGCAAATTGCCAATGAATTAAAAAAAAATATTCGTGGCTGAAAATTGAAATAAAATTTTTTTGGGTAGGGCCCTTTTTTCCGGGTCGGTCGGGTAAGGGGAAACAAATAAAATTTCATTTTAGGCCTTAATGTTAAAATTTATTAGATAAAACAATATTATCATTTTTTCTCTCAAAAGTTTCGTTTATCTAGAGCTATGAGTGTTTTGGTTATTTATGAGCTGCGACATGTGATTTCCAACAATGTGGCATTTTGACATTTGTAGACTCAGACGAGCATGTCACCCTCCTTTAAGCTTAGAAACTCCAAATTATGTTCAATCAGTAGCTTAACAGTCACAGAATATTCAAGCGACTAGCAAAGGCTCTGATCAGACTGCACTTATGTACCAAACTACACAAAAACTTGTTCATTTCTACATGCTCATTACACTGAAACATTCAAAACTAGTTGTCAATATTGTGAAAAAAAAAAATTATAGTGAAAGAAACTCATTTATTGAATTGACATATGTTGTAGGTGTCCATTAGAATTGCCTCAATGAGGCAAATCTAATGTGTACCAACAACATACATTACTGAAATTAAGGAAACCAATTTTGAAATATACACTAAAAAAGTATAAAACCATTGGCTTTGCCTCTTTTAAACATCTCCAACTGCCAATCAGTATTATAATACCTGTCACTATACAGCAAATTGTTTATATTTACATGACAGCTATATCACCAAATTTGATTTCATGAACTATGCTTTTCCTGAGCTAGTAGTTGCATGGTTGTAAGTAGAAAAGGTGCAGACACCAAAAGTTGTGACTGGTGCATGGTGGGCAAAGGGTTAAAATCTGTGTTTACCTTTCAGATGGTGATGATGTTGAGGTAGACGAGTCATTGTTTCAAGATATGGACGAGTTTGATATAGCTGACGATGAATTAATAGATGATGATGATTAATATATATGCAATAAATATCAAAACAACTATTCTGGGTTTTGTTATGGTGCTTACAGGGATGAGAATCTTCCTCTTTTTAGAGGATTTCCTCTTTTTTGACCAAAATTTGCTGAAATAAATTGTTTCATGTTTGACCCAATATGTTCAAATATGTTGCATTTTGAAGGGCGTATAGGGGGAGCCTCTTTTTTGACAGGAATTCTTTTTTAGTCGAGTTTTTTTGAAGAAAAAAATCCAGTTATTAAAATAGGGTTGTCCGGGTGGGTGGCTGGCGGGTGGCGCGTTCTTGGTTAACGTTTTGATTAACCTTTTTGCAGATTCAATTTTCTCGCAAAGTATTCAACCTGCATGCTTTAAATTTCACACATGGTTTCTTCAGGGTCTCTGCTTTATTGTGATAACATGTTCTTTTCAGTTGGTTCCCAATTTTTTGGTGAAAAATACATTTTTTGGAGATAGGTATTTTTTATATTTTTTTTTCTCACAAATTTCTGTGTATATTCCATAACTCCAAAACTAGTCAAGGTATTTGGATGAACCTTTACAGTGATGTAGATTCAGATGATCAGGCACACTGCACACAATTGGCATAACTCTAGCTTGCTTACTTTCCTAGTTATTTCCCTTTGCATTTTTTCACAAATTTTGTGTATGCTCTATAACTCCAAAACTATTCAAGATATTTGGATGATACCTTGTAGGAATGTAGACCCACATGAACAGACACACTGTACACAAGATGAATAACTCTAGCTTGCTTACTTTCTTAACGATCTCCCTTTGCATTATTTCTTAACTTTAGAAATTTTTGCATCTGAACTCCAAAGCCATTTCAGGTATGTTGACAATACTAGGTAAGAATGTAGATCCCGATGAGTAGTTGAGCTGCACATAAGTTGGACAACTCTTGTTTTCTTATTTTCTTAATTATCTCCCTCACCAGTTTTTGGCCTTATACTATTTATTTGCATGTAACTCCAAAACACATAGGTATATTTTGATAATACCTTGTAGGGATGTAAACCCAGATGAATAGGTGTACCACACAAGATTAACAACTCTTGTTATACCCCCCGCAAACTTTGTTTGTAGGGGGTATACTGTTTTCACGTTGTCCGTCCGTCCGTGCATCCGTGCGTCCGTCCGTCCCTGCGTCCGTCCGTAACGCTTTGTTTCCTTAATAACTCGAAGAGTCATTGCTGGATTTTCATCAAACCTTGCAAACATGTTCATATATGCAAGACAAATACTTTAGACAAAAAAGTAAGGGCTAGGGGCCAATTCTATTAGAGTTATTTCCCTTTGTAGTTCTAAATGGCTTTTAATATAGTGCTTTTTCCTTAATAACTTGAAGAGTCATTGCTGGATTTTCACCAAACCTTGCAAACATGTTCATATATGCAAGACAAATACTTGAGACAAAAAAGTAAGGGCTAGGGGCCAATTCTATTAGAGTTATTTCCCTTTGTAGTTCTAAATGGCTTTTAATATAGTGCTTTGTGCTTATGCTATTATAGGCCATATACGGGCCAATCAACTCCTACCACAGCTTTCGATGGAACAATTTGATACTTTTCCTATACAATGTAGACACATTGAACATATGCATGAAGGAGTTTAGTTCAGAAAAGATAATTTTTGACAAAATGACAGCTGTGAGAACTTAGACAATTTTTCCCTAATAAGGTGTTTGTATATGCATAGACAGTGCCTTTATGGGCCGATCAACTCCTACCACAGCTTTTTATGGAGCAATTTGATACTTTGCCTATACAATGTAGACACATTTAACATATGCATGAAGAAGTTTGGTTTAGAAAAAATATTTTTTGACAAAATGACAGCTGTGAGAACTTAGACAATTCTCCCTAATAAGGTGTTTGTATATGCATAGATGGTGCCTTCATGGGCCGATCAACTCCTACCACAGCTTTCGATGGAACAATTTGAGACTTTGCCTTTACAATTTAAACACATTGAACATATGCATGAAAGAGTTTGGTTCAGAAAAAATAATTTTTGACGAAATGACAGCTGTGAGAACTTAGACAATTTTTCCCTTATTAGGCTTTTGTACATGCATAGATGGTGCCTTCATGGGCTGATCAACTCCTACTACAGCTTTTGATGGAACAATTTGATACTTTGCCGATACAATGCAGACACATTGAACATATGCATGAAGGAGTTTGGTTCACAAAAAATAATTTTGACAAAATGACAACTGTGAGAACTTAGACAATTATTCCCTTATATGGCTTTTGTATATGCATGGATAGTGCCTTTATGGGCCGATCAACTCCTACTACAGCTTTTGATGGAGCAATTTGATACTTTGCGGATACAATGTAGACACATTGAACATATGCATGAAGGAGTTTATAATTTTTGTTTGCACAGATTCTACTGAAATCTTCTTATCAAAACTAAGGTCTTCTTGTTCGAACTATAACTTGCCAAGTTTTTTCACTGACTCTTACTGTGCGGGGGGTATCTAATAAGCATTGCTTATTGACTTTTTTCATTCTTACTTTCTCAGTTGACTCCCTTTGCAATTGTCAGCTTTTGACATTTTCCTTCTGTAATTCAACATCTCTTTCAGTAATATTCATATTACTTTGTAGATATGTACACCCAGATGAATAGGTGTAGTGCACACAAGATAGATAACTGTAGCTGACTTTTTCACTTATCTCCCTTTGCAATTTTAGACTGCGCTTTTATTTTAAAATTAGCATCTGTAAATTCAAAACCCTTTGTGGTATTTTGATAATACTGATAATTATCCTTAACAGATATGTATCCAAAAAACTCGGCTATAATGCCTTTTGGCATTTTTTCTTGTTTTCTCATTCCTGTGCTTACTACCTATTCTTTTTATCATTATCTGGAAATTTTGAGCTGTATTGTGTCATATGGACCTTAACCATCTTCATTCTGATGGATTATCCCATACATATTGAAAAAAATATGGATGGAATTGTCCATTTTGTATTTTAAGGGGTTGCCAGTCAAAATTTCTATAAAATGATGTATTTCTGTCCCTGAAGATTAGCTAAGGCCAAATAAAAAAACCCTGTGCTTAGGGTAACCCGACCCAATCTGAATTTACTTGTAAATCCTAGATTTTTCAGGTTTTCTTGAAAGAAGTATATTTTATCCAATTTTAAAGGGGAAATGCCTTTCAAAATGCATAAAATTATATTTTTTCCTGAAAAAAAAGGTGTGGCTACCCTACCTAAAATTTTCAGATCCTTTACCCAAAATACTTATTTTTTCATTTGGCCTAAGCAAACAGTGCAGATGGGTCATCTGGGTCTTCACTGTTGTTCAAGGTACCTGATTACTGGTATTCAGAGGGAAAACGGTTCAACCTGCAAAGTTAGGGTCAGGCAGTATATAAAGAGAAAGGAAGAGCTTGTGTGGAATAAACCTAAGTTATTGAATACAAACAAAGGTGCAGACCGTGGCCAACCTTTGCTCCCTCACAAGCTGTTATTAATAATATCGGTGAAAGTTTTCAGGATTAATCCTGAATTCAGGATTTTGAGGCTGACTTTCCATGGAAAGTCAGCCTCAAAATGCTGAATTAGGGAGACTTATAGTAGCTTCTCTGATTATCTTTTAGATTATCTAAGCACAATTAACCATTTAAACGTGAAATTATTCATCTTCAAAGCCCTGCTTTGAAAAAGGGGGTGGGCTATATAGGATTTGGGTTGTCTGACATTCCGTTAGGTCGTTCCTCCGTCCCTTCGTTTGTCCTTTATTTGGTGCAGCATTTTATACTAATTTTCCTAAACTAATATCTTCAGTAATGCAGTCTAGCATTTCCACTGTAGAATTTGAACGTGTCAATTGGTATTTTTCATAAGTTTTCAGTCCTTGAAAACAGTTGTAAAGTTGTTAAGAAGTCCTTGAAAAGTCCGTGAATTTTACACAAACTTGCTAGACTGCATTACTGAACGACATCTCCTGAACCACTGGCCCAAATTTCAAATAACTTCACATGAAGGCTCTTTCAAAGTTGCAAAGATGGTACTGCTCCACCAAACAGGAGGGCCGCCAGAGCAAATGTTCCTCATTACATCCTCTACCAAATTGCACAAATGGTTCCACTCCGGTGAACAGAAGGACTGCCAGAGCTCTAGATAAGAAATATCGTTAAAGGACATTTCCTCCATAACCACTGGTCTGAATTCAAAATTATTTCACAGAATTGTTCCTCATAATTCCCTCTACCAAAATTACACTAATGACTCTGCTCCGCAGAACAAAAGGGCTACCAGAGCTCTAGATAAGAAGTATCCTTAAAGAGCATTTCCTCCTGAACCACTGGTCCAAATTCAAAATAATTTCACAGAATTATTCCTCATGATGCATTCTAACAAAATTGCACAAATGGTTCCACTCCGCCGAACAAAGGGGCCAGCAGAGCTGTAGATGAGAAATGTCTTTAAACAACATGTACCTCTGATCCAGTGGTCCAAATTCAAAATGATTTCACAGAATTGTTCCTCATGATGCACTCTATCAAAATTGCACAAATGGTTCTGATCTAGTGAACACAGGCTGCCAGAGCTCTAGATAAGAAATATCTTTAAACTGTAAAACAGCATTTTCTCATGAACCACTGTTCAAAATTCAATACTGTTTCACTGAAATGTTTGGAAGCACTGAACAAAAAGGCCATCAGAGCTTTAGATAAGAAATATCGTTAAATGACCTCTCCTGAACAACTGGTCCAAATTCAAAATAATTTCAAAGAAATGTTTATCATGATGCCTTCTACCAAACTTGATCAGAATGTTTAGCTCAGTTAGTTTAAACATATTTTATTGCGAAATATGGTACAGCAATGGGGTTGGGTAACAAGTCCTCACAACATTAGTTACATGTATTCCCCTACATTATATACATACAGAATATAGCTTATAAATATAGCTTAATGTATACAATCTGATTAAGAATACAAGTTATGATCAAAACAGGATGATAGCAATATAAACTAGAAAATTGTAAGTAATTTATAAAAAAAAGAATACATAAACATAAGAGTGAATAAATAAATAAATAAATAAATAAATATATAAATGAATAAATAAATGAATAAATAAATAAATGAATAAATAAATAAAAATAGATAAATTCAAAATTATATAAATAAATAGAAATAAATAAACAAATAAAGTGCAAAATATATAAAGAAGCAAAAAATATGACTGCCAATATGAACCCCTGAAACTTGGAATAAGTTTTTGATTCAGGTCACTAAGTACTCGTATTTACATATACATTTTTTACGAATTTGTTTTAAAGTAAGTTACAACGAAAGAGTCAAAGAACTTATCAAAAACGTTTCCAGGCATGGATATATCTGTGGATATCCCTGAACAAGACCATATTTGTTTCGATACTCCAGTTTTCGCTTCCAAAAAGAATCAAATTGATGGTTAAGGGTTGAAACTCCCTAACTGTATCATTGAAAACCTGTCTTTCACCAATATATTTAATACAATGAAAGAAGAAATGGGTGGCATCCTCCATCACATCACACAATTCATATAAAGGGTTATGACGAACATGGTTTCTAAAAAGATCATTGTTAAGACTACTACAATTATTTCTAAGCCGTGCATGTATAACAGAGCTATATCTGTTTCCCATAATATAATAGGGAGGAACACATGATATGGTAAAGTTTGAAATGATATGTTTCTTAAAAGTTAATAATGAGGATGAATCTTTCAAATCATCTGCAAGAGAGTTCCATAGTGTAATGGATGATGGAATACAAGATTTTTGTGAAATACTTGTTCGATTGTAAGTTACAGTTATATTTCTAGTATTTCTCAAAGGGTAATCTGAAACTTCACTAACTAAGGGAGGAATTAAATCTTGTATGTATGGGGGTACCATTCCAGTATTTACATTATACATAAAAGAAAGCTTATGTCGTTGTCTTCTTTGCGATAGAGTTGCCCTAGCTCAGTTGAACAACATGGCCACCAGAGATAAAAATTGAAATATATTTGATTGATATCTCTTTAGCCACAGGCAAATACACCATCTAATGTGCCAGGACTGAGATGAGCAGGCCGTAGGGCCCTCTTGTTTAATTTGGCCTCACCTGAGCATGAAGTGATCTAGACCTATTGTAATCTCTCAATGTCTGGCACGAGTCATTATCAACATTTTGCTTACAATAATAACCCCTCCTACTAGACGGATGACTGAGAATGGGTTTGCTCCCCCCCTAGGGAATTTTGCAGACATATCCTATCTTGTAGAGAATTGAAAGCCGAGTCTTTTAAGAGATGTTTGCACTCTGTGCTCCGGGGCGTTAGTCTGTAAGAGCCTGTAACATACGTTACTTTAACGAATTAAGAAAAAGTAAATTGAAAGTTTGGGCTAAAAATTGAAGACATTAAAATATTTATTTTTAAAAATCATTTATATAGTCTGCATACTGGATATCTTAACTACCTATGACAGCCATTTGAACAAAATTGCAGCTTCCTAAGGTGTCATATACGTTACATAAATCAGATAACCCATTAAAATTTGCAAGTGTGGCTAACATCATTTACATTCACAATCTCTCTGTGTGTTTTGCAAGATGTTATTAACCATGGCTGACTAGCTTATGCAATTGGCTAACAGAAAAATTACAGTTTGTTTCCCTGGCTTAAATATTTTTTCTGGAATAAGCAATTAAACAACCCTACCCCTACCCAGTTTTAAGGTGAAAAGTTTGGTATTAAAACTAAAGTAAAAATAGATAAAAAATATTTGCAGTTGATGAATATGTTTCATTGTTTGGGATTCATTTGCTTATATGAAAAGACTCATAAATCTGCAAGTTTGTTGCAAAAATTTGAATATCAGTGGCTGTAACATATGTTACCTGATGTAATAAATGGGCAAGCTCATTGTCTTTACGTAAAATATGCCTAAAAACGTTTTAATCGCCTCGAGGGAATTTTGCAGACATATTCCTTCTTAAAGTACAACTCAAGCTGCATCGAATAAGGGATGTTTGCACTCTCTAAGTTGGGGCGTTAGTCTGAAACAGCATGTTACATGCGTTACTATATCAAATAAAGGAAATGTTTTTTTTAAAGTTTGAGCTAAAATTGTGAAAAAAACTCGCAGCTGCTGGATATCTTACATTGTTTAGGGATTTTAAGCTGGCTCGTATGATAAAGACTTATAGATCTGTTAGTTGTCACCAAGTTTTAAAGATCAGAGAGTGTTACATATGTTAACGTGATAAGTTAAATCATCAAACAGTATTTTGACATCAAGCTGAGTAAGGGCCTGCTCCATCCTAATCCCCTTTGGAATTCTGCAGACATTTTACATCTTATGTAACCATTCAAGGTGCATTTAATAAGAAATGTGTGCACTCTGTAAGTCATGGCGTTAGCCTGTAACAGCTTGTTACATATGTTACTATATCAATTTGAGAATAAGAAATTTGAATGTTTGAGCTACAGAAAGAAGATATTAAAATTATCTAATAAATTGACATTCTTATAGTCTGCATACTGGATGACTTTACTACATATGGAAGCTGTTTAACATTAATACGGCTAACTGTGGTGTTATGTGCGTTACATGAATCTAATTATAATTTAAAAGCCATAATTGTGGCTATCGTCATTTAGTTAAACAACTACTATGACTTGGTTTCAAACTGTTTTATTGGATTTTACAATTATATACTCAATTGATAAATAGGAAAAATTAACTTTGCTTTTCTATCTTAAATATATTGTCTTATATGAGCTATAATACACAGCCCTACTCCAAGTTTTACTGAGAAGCAAATTTTGTTATTACTGTTAAAGTAAAACACATAACAGCGATTGCAGCGTGTGGATATTTTACATTTTCTTAGTCTGTCTTGCTGATATATCTGCAAGATGTCATTAAGTTTAAGATCAGGACGCTTAATGTGTACTTATAAGTCTTTGGTGCCAAAACACTACAAATTATATTCATATTTGATTATCAAGCCCATGGACTGTTGTTACAGATGTTATCAATGACCTTTTGGACACATTTCCTAATACTGTGCATATAATGCTAAATATAGAGCCACAAATAGAATAGATAGTTTTACATTTGTACAAGGCAATACAATAAATGAAATGGTCCAAACTAATTTTCATCGATTAAACACTCATGTTCAACATTTGTCGTTGTCTGCTTCTGTGGTAATCATAATTATCACACGCCTCCTTGCTACTAGTAGAATCATCCCACAATATTTCAATCATTTACTGTTATACAATTTTACCACCAGTCCACTCAAAATTGATGAGCCATTATCAACTTTCCAATTTTGCCATTCACGGCTTGGAACATTTTGAAACTGATATGAATTCCTAATAGTTGGCTCTTTGAGTATGTGTTTCAAGTGATACTCTGCAAGTGGGAGAAAGACTAAAGCTTTACAAGGAGGAAAATTATGCCATTAAAAGCAATGAGTACCTGGACTGATGTACCTTGATATTTCTGTGATAAAGAATCATATCTTAGCTGGTTAACTTTTATAAATTTAGCATTTCCATTCATGCAATAAACATATTTTCATCTAATAATGTCTCTGTACTTATTATCTTTCCCCAAGCATTCAAAAACTTATTTGAAGTCTTAGCACTACTGAAGTGCTGAAACCAAGGTAACTCTTTCCCTTCAGATAAACAAACTAGATGTATCACAGCAGGTAAAGCAATGAAATGCAGGATGGACAGAATGCAAATTAGACCCTTTCACTTCAATGATTCACTAAGTTTCTAAGATAAGAGTGCTTATTAAAGGATGTAACATATATAACTCGTCATAATAAATGAGCAAGGGCTTTGTCGTGACATCCTTTTTGATTACACAGTCAGAGGCAAGTGTTTTCAATTTCAGTGTTTTCAATGGATCATGAAATGGGGCAACCTTATCAACTTGTTTACTCTGTATAAATCTTCCATAGAGCATAATATAGAACTACTGGTTTTCCTATTCCACCCATAGTCCACTTTCCTTCTTTTGAATGCAACAGCTAATGATATGGCTGCAAAAACTGAGAAATCAAAGGTTTTACATCATTTTAAGGCTGGCTTCAATGTACTGACATCAAAAAACAACCAGCTGCAAACATAATTGATGGCAATGTCCAACTTCGTGTTCTTTCTCATATACCAGATAACGTTCAAGGTGTAACAGAAATTGTTTCAGACGGTCTGCCAAAACCATCAAGAGTCAACATTGTAACTAAAGAAAACCTATTGGTATCCTGGATCAGGTGTGGTACTTGATTGTATCGATTCCTGATCTTTGCACCCTTACTTACTTTTATAAAGTTCTTTGGCCCAGCAAAATACTATTGATCTAAGACCTGAGGACTTAAGCACCAAAGGGCTGAAAAGTTTCCATGGCAAATGATGCAAAATAGCAGCCTATCAAATTTCTGTTGACCAATGTCAGAAATCTTAAAGTATTCTTAGAGGTACACGGTAGAGACATAGCTTTTGCAAAATCAGAGCAAAGTTAGCATTTGATTAGCACGGATTCAGAGGCAGCTGCAGTAAGATTGCTCTTGCCACTTCACAGGAAGAGACATATATCAGAATCATACTCCATTGTCTGCATACATGTCAAATGGCATTAAAGTAAGTAAGGGTGCAAAGATCCATATTTTATCAGGTGTTTGATCCCATGACACTGACATGCTGTTTCTGCTTTTGAAGAATGCTAAGGAGTCAAGTTATAGCTGAGTCAATTTGTTTGACGCTGGCACTGGCCATACACGAAAAGAAAATTAAGTCTTTTGATGGCAAAAGAGGAGGATCACACGAAATGCTTATATAAGTGATGTTTGTCACAATTACCAATTTTAAAAAGTAATCTTAATTAATGTAACAAATATAACACCATAGGAATCTGTGTATTTGTTAAAAACACTTTCTTATGTATCAAAGGTATTCAGCATGCAAACTACATGAATAATTCAAATAAATAGATAGTTTTATGTCTTCTTTCTGTTTCTCGGACTTTCAATTCATTTATTCTTAAATTGATATGGTAACATACGTAACATACCATTACAGGCTATCCCCTAGTTAATAGAGTGCAAACATCTCTTATTTGATGCAGCTTGAATTGTTTTTAAGGTAGGATATGTCTGCATAATTCCCAAAGGAGTGGAGAGGAACAGGATTGTACTCAGTTTGCAGTCCTAATTCTATGCCATGATTCTACTGGTTGTGGTGAAATGGGTGATTATTTTGCAATAGAAGCAGATACAATGATAGACATTGTGAGGGTGACTTGAATAAAGATTGTTTTTGAATAATTGTATTGAATAGGAATATTTATTAAATTGTGTCATTGAAATGAGAACTATTATTTTCTATCTATATGTCTATACATTTTGATATTATAGGCATTAGGAAATACATGATAAAAATTATATATAACATCTGTAACACAATTCCATGGGCTTGTTATCAGCAATGACTATAATTACTAGGAATAAGGCAACCGAGGCTAGAGTTAAGTAGGAAAACATGTGAAAAATAGTATTTTTTCTGGAATATCATCTCTTACTTCCAAGACAATTTCCTTGCTCATTCTTTATGCCATGTAACATATGTTACATACTTTAATAAATGCTCTGGTCCTCTTGTCAAACTTGCAAATGTATGATTCTTTATTGCATTAGCCAGACAGTGCCAAAAATGTAAGATATCCACGAGCGTCAAATATTTTCATATACTTTTCTTCAATAATAGATACCAAAATTGGATACTTAAAATTGGGGGTAGGGTTGTTTAATAGCTCATATAAAACAATGTATTTGAGATAGAAAAGCAAACTTTGTTTTTTCTATTAGTCAAATGAGTATTTTAGTACACTAAGATTAAAAATACTTGTAAAATGCACAAATTGTCTGTAAAATGAATGATATTAGTCACGATTTAAACTTTCAAAAGGGAAATTTAATCTATGTAACGCATATAACACCATTGAAGGCTGTAATTTTGTTTGAAATGCTGCTTTTATGTAGCTTAGGCATCCAGCTTGCTAACTACATAAGAAATTTGAATAATTAGATGGTTTAATGTCTTCTTTCTGTAGCTCAAACTTTCATTTTGATTTTTTCCTTAGTTTGTTACAGTAACATATGTAATAGGCTGTCAGAGACTAACGCTCCGGAGCTCAGAGTGCAAACATCTCTTAAAAGATGCAGCTTGAAATTTTCTTCAAGATAGGATATGTCTGCAAAATTCCCTGGGGGGGGGGGGGGAGCAGGACTTTTTTTTAGCTCGAAGTCTATACACCATTGGGCCAATTGTTATCAAACTTCACTGAATGTTTCCTGGTTGATCCACTACGAAAATAGCTAAAACAAATTTGATCTGTCACCACAAATGGCTGCCATGGATGTTGCTTATTGTGACTAAGGAGTCTTTGAAATTCTGAAATGGCTGATCTATTATAAACTCAAATTAGGCTTTCTTACTTTGATAAAAAAAGACAAACTGAAGGTCCACATGCTATGGTATCTCAATGTCTTTCTTTTTTTCCTTCCATTAAAGCTGCGTAGTCTGTAACTTTTGATCGTTTAATTTTTGAACTAATGTTTCTATTTTTCAAGAACACAGTAAAAAAAACTAAAATTCAGGTATACATTTTACCAATTTCGTAATTCTTAACAAATTATCAGTATCGAAACAACAGCATTTATGTTAAATTTAACTGTCTATAATTATTGGAGGGACGCAAATAATTATCGACACGAGTAAAACACACCTGTTTTATAAGATAATTCACTTTTCCGTGCAGTTTTCCGCTCTAGTGAACAGATTTATTGTGAAAACATAACTTAATTCAACTTTTACAAATGATTTAAAAAGAAAATAAAATTTTTCGAAAAATGTTCATAGTTACAGAGTATGCAGCTTTAAACATGTATTTATGGTGATATTTGCAAATCTGACAGCAAAGAAAAAAATGCTTTCCAAATTTGTTTGGTGCTTTTACAGGCTTTCCAGCGTTCCTAGTTTTTCCTAGTTTTCCTACTTTTTCGTAGTTTTTTTAAATGTGCTCCTAGTTTTTCCTAGTTTTGTCTAAAATCTCCTAGTATTCCTAGTTTTTCATAAATCTGGCACTTTTTGGATAGAGCAAAACTGTCTTTTATTGTGTTTGGAGATTTTGTTTCTGAATAAGAACTTCAGGGTGTTGACCTGACAGTATTTGGTGTTCTTTGTGTCTTCACATGTGCATAGTCTAGCCTTCTCTGGTGATAGCTTCAATTGACACCAATCCCTTAGTTGAATCTTTAAAACCTTTGGAAACCTTCAATTTGGTTTAAAAGCCTTACTTTGGCTTAAAAACCTTTAAAACCTATAAGGACCTTTAGGTTGTAAATTTTAACAGTGGTATCTACACCCAAGTCTAATACAGACATATGCCTATCAGTCTAAATCTTATATTTGAAAAGAGCATACATTAAATTGGAGCATTTTCCCCTGAAAATCCTCATTTACTTAAGGTAAAATTGCCCCTGCAAAATGACCAGAGATGGCTTCTCCTGCTTTCTTGGTTTTCAAAATTTTTTTGGGGGAGGGCCCCCGAAACCCTCTTTCAGACTAATGCTTTAAACTTTCAATTGAACATTGCTTAGTCAACACAACACCTGGTTAGAAGTGAGGCATTCAAGTCGCGGAGTGAAACAATGTGTGGGGAAGTAGAGAGGAGTTCTACTACCATAATTTATGATTGGTGGGCTATGAATTTGTTGACTAAGTATTACCATACTATCATCTATCAGTCATAGTCGGGTTTTTAAGACCAGGATCCAGTAAAATGCTAGAAAATTTAATACTAATTTGCTCTTTATTTTTGTTAGATTATCAGTGAAACAACCATTTTGTGCCTAAAATAGCCTTTATACATAAGTCTGCTAGTGGGCCTGTTGACAGCAGAAGTAGACTTAGTTGTAGTATGAAATGTGTACGGTTACTGTGGTAATCAGGTAGGGAACGGTAAAAAGGTAAACAAATAACTTAATAGCTTAATTAGTAAAACGTAAATAAGGTGCTACCATGTACGATGAAAAATTCCAAGACTGACTTTTTGCAGTAGCTGTAAAACAAAATAGAATATATTTTTAGAAGTGTCTACAGTTACAGTCCCGTATCTCTAGACTCCGATTCTAGGAATACGGGCCGGTACCTGTAGACAGTCCACTTAGGATTGGCTATGGGCACGGCTCTAAAATTACAGCGATATGTAGTAACAGCTAATTTACCGCTTCAGATATCTGATCATCTCTAACCCAACAAAAACTAGCGTTGCAGTTTCTCATCTATTTTTGGTTGCCATATCGGACCATGCGCAGATCAAGAGGTGGCGGGGGGACAGGGGGGTCCGGACCCCCTGAAAAATCACAAAGATATAGGGTTTCTTAGCAATGCTGGTCCGGATTCCCTGAAAATCACAAAGCTACCAAGCCAGCATTCAATATTGGGCTATCATCGGCACGCCAGCGAAACGCCATAAATGGCGGTTGTATTGGGATCCTCCTTTCCCCTCATCAACTAAAAGAAAATGTCAATGTTGGAGGACCCCCTCTGACAAAACTTCCTGGATCCAGGCATGTCGGACAAGGGAAAACTGATGTACTGTGGTGAAAATAGTGTATTTATTTCACGGATATCACTCGTATATTTTATTCAGCATTTAACATTCAATAAGATTTATTGTACAATTTTCGAGCGTATATAGAAACATTCGCTCTTGTAGGTGGGACGAGTCGAAGACGGGTTTCTCACTACAAGAGCGAATATTTGTATATATTCACGAGTATTTATACAATAAAATACGTGTATAGTGCGAATCATGTTTACTGTCGTCGCCCTGGGCCCGGTCACCTGTTAAACTAACGGTACTGGGAGCCAACTCACGACAGTAAACAAGAAACGTATTATACCATGACCAATAAATCAATCACCTTTTAATTTATTCATCAGATATTCAAGTCAATTATAAGCTCCACCTTTACCCAGGCATGTCGAAATTAATGAACATAGATCAAACGAAAGGTGGCAAACTCATGATACAATGTTTTATAATAGCCTACACAATATAGTTTATACATCAATGTAGTTAAACAACAATAACATTTTTTCCTAAGATAAATCTAGAGCATTACACTTACAAACAATGAAAAAGCACACTGTATATTAAAGACTAATTTGTCAAAACATAATCACAGAAAAGGAAACATATTACTTGCGTGTGTCCTTACGTAGGGATCTGTTCCCTTGCAACACCACCTCCGATAGCTTATAAATACAACTAGAACAAAAATTATTATTTTTTGGTATAAGCCGCTGGAACTACCGACCGACTTCACCTTATATTTTCCCTAAACTTTTCCGTTTCTTTCATAAGAAACTTTTCTTGATGTTTATTAAAACATCTAAATGCATACATAGTTATCTACCACATAACAGCCCCTTGGACAGAACACTCTACAGACTTTTGAACTACGATAAGAAGGATGCATGCATTACTTTATATGGGAAACCAATACCTTAATGCCTATAGCCCTCTTATCGCATACTACATGTATATACAGGCATGATAAATAAAACACGTCTGGCTAGTCAGTCGTTCCACAGCTGAATGACCATTTTAAATCTTAAACTCAACTTTCTCGTGGTTTCTTAACACGGCTACTTACCTATCGGAGCATAGCAAAACAAGGGAAATCAATTTTCGACTAATTCATTACATTCAAACATCGAAAATTTCATTTCCCTTGCAACATCACCTCCGATAGCTTATAAGTACAACTAGAACAAAAATTATTATTTTTTGGTATAAGCCGCTGGAACTACCGACCGACTGAAGCTAAAAGAACGGGCTGATATGTTGCAATACTATAATTAATCTCAAAATGACTGAGAAACTTTTAACCTTTCGTCTACGGAGTCTCATATAACCGTCCTTGGCTGATCTATACCTTGCCACTTGAAAAATCTGACATGAATGCATCAGTCACCACCAGATCTCAATGAGTGCAAACAGTACTGATTCATATCGGTGTTGTGATTACAAGATCTAATTTTTCATTTTACTATATGACTTTTTTTTTCATATTTGCTTACTTTATAACCAGTTTTGGTTGCACTCAGATGAGAAATTATTTAATTATCTGAATCCTTGGCAATATTTGCCCATAGGAAATATCGCTACAGTTTCAAAAACGGATATTATTGTACTATTTCTTGCCATTAGAATCCATGTACCGTCTCTGTATTTGTCTGTCTTACTAGACAATATAATAAACAGACTCATGTATGTATACACTATTAAACACCACATCGCTGCGTTTCAATTTTAACAGTCCATGACTCCCGAGAAGATCCGAATAGGCTATCAAATAATTCAGAAATCATTCTCTGATTTAAGAGTATTCTCAATAAACAATTTCTATATGATTTCAAAAGCAGCTCACTGGTTACAAGTATAGGTTCTTTTTCTTAATAGACATATATCATTTCCATTTATCTGCCTCTAAAATATTTTGTTCTAATTTAGATTCCGTAGGAGACTTGAAATCAAACATTGCGTGAACACCCTTAATACTAGGAATATGCGTTTGTTATGGGACTTTGAATTCAGTGTTCACAGACTGAACGAGACATACTAATATATATATCCATATGACACACTGAGGTGGCCAACACATCCTTACTTTCAAGTCCATAACTTCTTCAATGGTTAAATCCTCGCTTATAGGATGCATTCGTTCTATCAGCCCTTTCTTTATGAGTAACTCTGATAGCAGGGAGACCCTTGTCTGTCGTGACGCCAAGTAGCTTCTCTATTTTAACTGCTAGGCTCTGAAAAAAAATTAAACGCATTGTCACCCTAAATAGCCCCTGTACCGTTTCCAGTTCACCTCGCTCTATCAAATGCATGCAAACGCTAAGCAGACTCATTACGTCAAAAACAAACGTTATATTGACGTCGATTACCTCTCAGACCAACGTCGCCGTAGGTATACAAATGTTGAATAACACAATCGCTTCAAAGAACAGATTCAGATAAGAATTCGCCTCAGAGGAATTATTATCCTGGTCATCTCTTTGTAAGCTACCTTAACGTGCCATAGAAATTGTCAGTCATTGTAATAATCAGTGTGTATTTTTCAAAACAGTATTTTAAAACATATGCACCTATGCACACAAGACACATTCGCATATACCAGCAAATAGAAGGGCATACGCCATAAACCCTTCACAAAGCGAGACAACTCCTACACATTGTCTTAAAAAATTAAAAAGTATAACAACATATAACATGTTAATTTTTAAACCATATGCACTGATACCCGTACACAAGGCATATTCGCCGATACCAGCAAATAGAAAGGCATACGCCATAAACCCTTTCACAAAGCGAGACAACTCCTACACATTGTCTTAAAAAATTAAAAAGTATAACAACATATAACATGTTAATTTTTAAGCCATATGCACTGATACCCGCAGACGTGACCTATTCGCCGATACCAGCAAATAGAAAGGCATACGCCATATCCGCTTAGCTAAGCGAGACAACTCCTAAACGATGTCTTTAAAATTTACGAGTATAACAAATATGCTGAATGTTAATGCGCCGATACACGCAGCCGATACTAGCAAATTGAAAGGCATACACCATAACCGCTTAACGATGCGAGAAACCTCTAAACGATGGCTTCAAAAATATTAAAGTATAACAAACATGTTAAATGTTAAATTTAGAGAATGAGCCGATACCCGCCCATACAACCTATTCGCCAATAACAGCCAATAGCAATTTTAAGGCATACCCCATAACCGCTTAACGAAGCGAGATTACGACACATTGTCTTCAACATTTTACAAGTATAACACCGTATGACATGTTACATTTGCATTACGAAACATATCAACCCCATTTCAGTATGGTATGAAAAACTGCTTCTCTTTAGGCAAATACATCAAATATACTATGAAAGAATGCACGTTTCCTTCTTTCGTGCCAAAGGTTGGCGGATTACACTCTGGAAATATTAAAACGCATTTAGCCTTGCACCTCTCCGCTTTTCTTAACATTATACTGACCAAAACTATAGGTGAGACAAACAGTACAAAACATTCTAGTCCTACATCAAAACGTAAATGTGTTCGTTTTTTTATTATTATTATTATTGTTATTATTATTATTATTATTAAAATGCCAATTATTCAATTTCAAAAAATCTCCGCTTACTCAAGCCTAACATATTACAAGATAAACCTCAGTCATATCTTTCTGTGACGTATGATAAATAATCTACTCTCCAAAATATCCACGGCAGCCAAACGATTGTTAAATGAATGGCATGCCTGACAAAAATCTGAAAAACTGCATGGCTAAATCTTGCAATTCTGGATTAATATATCCTTTATATACTATGCCACTTTCTGTGAAGCATTTGCACTCTGCTTGCTCAAAATATGCTTTAGTGACTGTAAAACTGTAATATACATCACACAACCACTTTAATCAGAAAACTTTAAGCTTTTTTTTTTTTTTTTTTTTTTTTTAGCACAGGAGTCATACGACACCCCGTTTAATATGTCTATTGCATGTGAATACAAAGTACATTTGAGGAAACTTGTCTTTTCCCAGAAAGGATACAGTTCAAGGTTCTCTTGGGAAACCATAATGTAGAAAATCCATGGCCTCGCCTTATTTATGTCAATACTAATGTACTTTGTCAAAATTTGCGAAACAATTTCTATAACTGTACTCATATAATATTTTGACGCCACAAAACTGGCAACTTTCGTAACAGGGATCCACCAAGTACTGGCGTATATCTCGCAATGAAGACTTTTCCTTATCAATCCCTCTTGAGGTATGCTAAAAGTAAACCCCACAGAGTTCAAAACGGTCCCAAGCTACTCCAAAATATGTACTGATCTCAATAAACATTTTCAAACTAAGCTCTTGGTATAAAACCTTTAGCAAGCAATCTCTTTTGCCATTATTTTGAATTGAAGCATTGAATGAATTTACAGCAAAATATTTTCACATTTTTAAATCAGACCTTTTCCAAAATATCATAAACTGCTTCATGTACAAATGTACTTTCATTTAAAATCAGACATAGTTTTATGGTAATAAATTCCATCCAAATTGGATTGTCTTGAACCTGCCAATATCAATATGATAGTTGGCCCCGTTCAGATTTTAATTATTTATTCATTTTTTCAAAATGAAAAATACAATACTCATCTTAAAATTCCATGGGCTTGGAATCTTCCATAGAGAAGGTCTCATTTCTCTGATAGTTCGTTCTTGGTGAAAGGGCATTTTCTTCCGATGCTGTTCGACTCTCTACAAGCAAAACCAGGTCCGACGATACCTCGTTGTACGACTGTTATGTCTGAATAAGCTCAAAAGGAACCAAAGCTGGTGACCGGTGTGTGTGTATCTCTGTTCAGGAAATGTTCCTGGGGCCTGACCTGCCCCACCCCACATAAGTTGATTAAAAGAATCAGAATAACCATAAATACATGGCTGATACTTTGGCCTATGGCTTTTGAACTTCTACTGACTCAAACAACAGTTCCCTCAAATTTCCACCGATGTCAATTATGTACATGTCCGTTATTCACTGTCCGTAGTGTACTATCTAACGACATAGTTCTTCTCGATAAAACACGTCTGGCTAGTCAGTCGTTCCACAGCTGAATGACCATTTCAAATCTTAAACTAAACTTTCTCGTGGTTTCTTAACACAGCTACTTACCTATTGGAGCATAGCAAAACAAGGGAAATCAATTTTCGACTAATTCATTACATTCAAACATCGAGAATTTCATTTTTCGCAATGATCAGTATTAAAACGATAAATTAAATCATAGAACTGTTAACTTTATCCGCAATGACTCGGACAAACAGTTACGTAATTCAACTGTTTTGTTTAACTCTTTATATTTCAGTGTCGTCTGCTGATAACTTTTGCAAACAGTTGAACCCAGATCAGATCCACAGAACGTGATCCAAACTCTTAGGCACTCATGTCGTATTCCTGAAAATTCTTTTCGAAAACGTTGATTTTAAAAAAGTCAGCAGACGGCAAGGAAGCGGTAGTGACACTCTCCATTGTCTTGTTTTTTTCGTAGCATATTTATTAGATGTGTTGCTAAATTGTATAGACAAGTCGTTGGTATTCCAACTGTTACTTATTTTGCCCCTCTTGTTGCAGATTTGTTTTTGTTTTGCTATGAATGAGACTCCATGCTGTCTCTTTCTGACAATAATCAGGCTGATGTTATTGAAGCGTTCAACTCTACTTTAAGATCTCTAGATGACTTACTGAATAGTGATAATCCTTATTTTGAACAAGTGGTAAGTCAGAAATATCCAACTGAACTTCAGTTAAATGAAACAAATTCGTCTGATACTGAAGCTTTCTTTTGGACTTTGACTTGTCCATAACTAATGACATAGTTTCTGGATGGAGATGTTCCTCGCTCCCCTTCGCATGGTATATATTTCGCAGCTAATTCGTTTTGCAAGAGCATGTTCAAATGTAAGTGACTTCAACAACAGAAACGATTTTTGACTGCTAAGCATGGTCCACACATAGAGATCAAGACTCCGTCGGCGTCGTCTGGGCGTCAAATATTTCAATTTTGCAATAACTCAGCCAGTTGTCAATATTTTGCACTGATATTTCGCAAACAGACAAGGGTACTTCAGATATGAAACACACCAAACAGGATTTAAGTTCGAAGGCCTGGGTCAGGCCCCCTGGGCTGACTTAGAGAGTTGGACAGAGGCCAAATTCGACTTTTTCAAAACATGGTCATGTTGCAGATCAAATTAAAGGGAATGCAGCAACATGCAATCACATATTCTGTCTTTACACATGCCCTCGACCCCTAAGGTCAAACATTTTTATTGAGAGTAGTCATGTTGCATATCAAATTAAAGGGAATGGAACATAGAACACCATTCAAGCACATATTCTATTCTTACACACACCCTCAACCCCCAGATGGGGTCACCCAAAGGCCAAACATGATCTTACTGAAAGTAGTCATTTGTATATCACATTAAAGGGAATGGAACATAGAACGCCATGCAAGCACAAAATATAATTATGTCCTTACACACACCCTTGACCCCTGGGGTGCGGTCAAAAGTTCAAAACATTTTTTTTCTGAAAGAAGTCCTGCTGCATATCAAATTAAAGGGAATTGAGCTCAGAGCACCATGCAAACGCATATTCTGTTCTTACACATACCCTTAACCTGTTGGTCGGACTCGGGTTAAAAGGTAAAAAAGTATTCTGAATGTGGTCATGTTGCATATCAAATTAAAGGGAAAGAAGTATAAACTAACATAGAATCAAAAACTTTGACCTTACACACACCTCTTGGTCAGGTTGAAAGGTCAGATATTGAAATTGTATAGATATTTTTTTGTTGTTGAACTAAGCACTGAAAAATAGTTGATAGGCCTTTAACTATGATATATATATGAGAACCAAGTTGAACTCTAGGGGTTGGAGAAATGGTATTTATTTTTTGTGATTGATACGTATCTCCAAAATAACTCTTCACCGGGGATATAAATTCGACGAATTTAACTTGTTTGATTTCTGTTTGCCATGCGACACATCTGATTCTCGGAATTCTAGTTTGTGTTAAGCCTTTAAATTTTAAAAATCAATTACGGAATAAACCTCATTTGCATATAAAAGGAGCTAGTAAACTCAAAATCAGGTTTATCCCGTGAATACTTGTTGGGTACTTTTTGCTTTGTTGGGTACTTATACCCAACTTGAATCTTTTTGTTAGAACATCTGTGTGTCCGGCTGTCAGTCCACACTTTCAAACATGAATATCTCTGAGACCAGAAGGCCAATTGTAATCAAGTTTCATCAGGAGCATCCTAGGGGTGGGGGAAAGGCTGCATAAGTTCTGGGCCATATCGAATTAGAAGTCTGATTTCCATTGCAACAGTTAGCCCCCTATATGGTTATAATGGGGAAAATAATTTAAGCACTCTAGCTCCTCTATTTTTGATTGGATCGTGGTAATGAGTACACCCATAAAACCTCAAAAGGGTTCGAAATTCAGCAAGATTCAACCAGGGACTGCGAAGATAGATGCACTCGAGCGTCTGGAAAAATTCTCATAGACTTATAACGAGAGAATCGTTTTGAGCACACTAGCATGACTAGTGTGTTCATTTATGGATGGATCTTCATCATTCTTGCAGGTAACAAGGATAACCATAAAAACTTGGATTTTTTTATTTTCTGTCAGATCCCCTCATTAACTATTAAGTAAGCTGCCCATGAGTATCTGAAAAATCAATGATAAATGTTGTGAGTAGTCTAGCGCCCTCATTTTGGATTGGATCATCTTCATTCTTGCAGGTAACAAGGACAGCTATAAAATGTTGGATGGATTTGAAATTTGGCAATATTCGATCAGGGTCTGCGGAGTTAGCTGCCCTTGAATGTCTGGGAAAATTCCCATACACATAATGTGAGAAATGTTGTGAGCACTCTAGTGCGTTCGGTTTTAATGGATCTCCCTAATTCTTGAATGTAATAAGGACAACTATAGAAGCTTGGATGAGTTTAAATTTCTGCCAGATTCCATCACCAACTACTTAGTTAGCTGTCCTTGAGTGTCTTAATGTTGTGAGCACTCTAGCACCTTAATTTTGATTGGCTCGTCTTCATACTTGCAGGTTACAAGGACAGCTTTAAAACCTTGGATGCTTTTTTTAATTCAGGGTCTGTGGAGTTAGCTGCCCATGAACGTCTGGAAAATGCCCATAAACTTATAATGGGAGAAATGTTGTGGTCACTCTTGCGCCTTTATTTTTGAATGGCTCTCCCTCATACTTGCAGATAAGAAGGGAAGATGTCTCTGAATTTCGGCCAGACCATAATATCTTGAATAAGGTTCAATTTCAAACCTAGGACTGCAGAGTTATCTGCCATGGAGCGTCTGGAAATATCCCCATAGACTTAAAATGGGATAGATATTGTGACCACTCTAGCACTTCCGTTTTAGAATGTATCTTTCTAATTCCTGTAGGTAACACGGACAGCTATTTAAGCTTGGACGAGATCGAAAGTTCGCCCAGCCCTTACCTGGGCTGCCCTTGAGTATTTTAAATAATCACCTAGACTTACATTGGGGAAATGTATTTGACACTCTAGCATCTTTATTTTCTATTTTATCTTATTCATTCTTGTAGGTAGCAAGGGCATGCATTAAAGCTTGGATGAGTTTAAATTTCAATCTGATCCCACCACTGACTATGGAGTTAGCTGCTTTTAAGGGTCTGAAAATATAGTTTACCCAGGTTTTCTTGGCCATTTTGATTTAGTGTTTTTAATACTTGCAGATAAGCAGAGATGTCATAATATCTTTTGTTAAAATTTAGGCCTGATCACTGTCTCAAGTTCAGAGTTCCCTACTTTTGAGCATTTAAAAATATGGTGTCTTAACATTATGCTGACTCTTATGCTATCTCAGTTAAGCGATCGTTGCCAATTTGGATACTTGTTTTTCTTATCTTCTTGATGTCATGTAGCTGTTATCTTTCTTCGCCTATTCCTCGCGGTGCTGTGGGATGGTCTGCAGTATGTGAATCTGGCATTTCCTGGTCATGCTCTCTTACTTTTTGAAACAGATGAACGTTGAGGCAAAGTATGCTGCAACCCTTGCTATATTGTATAGTGTCCAATTCTATTCGTACATTAGGTTGCAAACAAAGCCCCAATAGCAATGAATGTAATTAAAACCAATAGAAAGTTCAAATAGAAGAGAATTGTATCAAACATGTTTGCCACTACTTCCCAGGTAATAATGTCATTCTCAGCATCGACATCCTCCTCCGCAAAGTCGTGTGGCTCTTTTGGTATGTCACCTTCATTTTTATTTTCGTCAGATGAATAAGGTCCAATTGCTGTTTCTTGAACGTTCTTTCTCATACACGTCTTTTTCTTAATTGCTATAAATTTATGCGCTGGTGGCAACAGCATTTCTGGTACAGGTCTTATAGTTTCATGAGTCATACGGCATAATGTTACACTAGTGATGACGGCTAGTGTTGTTGTACAGTTTAATATCGCCATGGAAATAGAGTAATAGGAAATTGTTAATGAGCTGTTTGGTAAGTCGTCCACACTGTTCGACGTGAATACAACAAATGTGAGCAGAACTGTTACAGAAAAGCTGATCCTCTCCCCTGATTTTAGCGGAATTAAAAAAATCATAATGCCTAGTATGGACAATAATATCACGGGAACACAGATGTGGATGACTTTGGATAGATATCTCCTTGACACGTGGACAGTTCTCAACAACACAAAGTATCTGGCTCCAGAGCTGGGTTCAAGGTATGATGTCAGTGACGAGACAGACTTTGTAATTTCCCATTCACCATGTTCCTCAAACAACTCTTCGTCTGACTTTGTATTTGAAAGGGTGAGCTCAATATCAGATGCCACACTGGTCGCCGGCTGAAGGTAAATCTCACATAAATGGCTATCAATGGGGTACTTTCTCATGTCTAGCTTTCAGGAACCTACAAACAGACTGCCCACCACCCAGAAGACGGTACCATTACTTAAAACAAGCGTGGGGAAAATAGTAATGTCTACCTTCTCTGCTCCCCATTGAGTAAACTGAGGTGTCCATATATCCTCAGGTGGCAAACTGAGATGAGAAACACCACAAAACTCTGTTGTGTTCCAAACTAGTTCTTCGTCTATCCAAGACAGTTGTATATAACCTGGACATACCAATTTCCCTGTTGTCATGTCAAATGTCAATATGTTTGCTATTTCCATGAAAACTTCCACCTGCAATATAAAAAAGAAACGACTATGCACTAAGGAATGCTAACGCTTATGGGATAACTGTATTCAAAATTTTCATTTGGAAAGGTATATCGTCAGATATACGGTCGGAAATTTAGTTTTACGGCGACGCGTAAGTGGAGCCATAAAACGTGATTTCCGACCGTAAATCCGATGATATACCTCCCCAAATGAAAATTTTGAATATGGTTATCCCCATTCTAATGCACTATTAACATGTTTCCATTAAAAAGACAGCGAGAATGTACTTTGTTGTGCCTATACGTTCAGCGGCTGCCAGCTGCATAAAACCGCTTGCCAGCTGCATATATTCACTTGTCAACCAATGAAAAGCGACGCTACGTAATGACGTCGGGTTTCCGACAGTATATCGCAGGATATACTGTCGCAAATTTATGACGTTATCTAATCAGACGTCGCGTTGCATTTACTAGTGCATTAGAATTCCCAATCACGGTTGGCAACTTTTCTTTCCTTTTCAATTGCACGCCTGTGGGTCGGACTTCAGACTATGACGGTTGCGACTCAAAGACTTATCCATTGATGAGATGGTAGGGGCCTGATGCTTTGGCTGTTGTCAGGCCCACCGGAGTTTACATGTTGGATTTCTTTTGCTCTGCTTTATCTCCTTTTATATCTTGATTTATATGTTCTAGGAGATGATGCATTGATAAGTTATGGGATCTTTCATGCAAATCTCTATGTGTCTTGATCCACATCTGAACTAAGGGTGAGGTTGGTGCGCCGTTAAACCGGTTTAAGCTTTCCAGTAAAATATTTTACTGACCGTTCCAAGGCTGTGTTTCTTTTGTGGATCATTTATGTTATTTCTGTCTTGTGTTTGCTATGCATTTGTATGCGTCTGTTTTATGTGCCTTGTGGTCACCTGCTGGGAAAGGGCTGACCTTTTGGCTCTCGTTTGTGATGTCTAATTGTCACGTTGTCACTTTCCCATTGGTATCCTGGGTCAGGTGTGGAAGTTGATTGTATCGATTCCTGATCTTTGCCCTCTTTCTTACTTCACTTGGTGCATCTTATTGTTTTAGTGGTCAACATATCTAGATTTTTCAAAATGGATGTTGTCATATACGTATAACCTGGCCTCGAGGTTAAAAAAACTTGATTCCAGTCTCAAACTCAAAATAAAGTGCAATGATTGGCTGCTTGCGGACACGTGTCCGCAAGCAGCCAATCATTGCACTTTATTTTGAGTTTGAGAATGGACTCAAGTTTTATAACCTCGAGGCCTTGTGCGCGACGTGAAGACTGCCATTGTTGCTGACATAAAGCTCACCTGTCGCCTTTCCCTCGGTGCACACTGGGATTGAACCGCCATTCATCCGCAATTTTTGTTAAAATATATTATGCGAGAGCTGCTTGCATGACTCAGGGCTTTACATCCGGAAAATATTGACTAATAGAGACATGGTAAACTTTCAAAAATTGGACTTTTTTGCGATTTTTAACTATAAATTCTGTCACTACAGAGCGCGAGAATTGAACGGGACTAACCAGATATCACTAGCTACCCCTAATTCAAAGCGTGAAATGCGAGAGATCTATATGAGGTATCGTCAGGGCTCGCGAGAATCGGAAGACTGCATTCAAACAAATTTTATATAAAATCTAGAAAAAAATTGATATTAAAACACAATACACGTGGAACTTTACTTCAGCTTATCCGCCTGAAACAGTTCTTCTCATATACATGACGTCATTCTGTATACGTGCCTGCTAGGCTAGACGTGATTTGCCTCCACTACCAAAGCTACAATCGGGAATGTCCAGAACAATTCGAGAATCCAATCAAGCCTCGAGTGTACCTAAGGTGCATTAGGCATAGTACTATGTACGAAAAAGCTCCATTTTGTTAGCTGGAACTGGCGTAATGAAAATTAGTTCTGTAGTATGTGGGCTCAACCCTATTAAAATCCATTTTTTGATTACCTGGAAAGTTTAATCAGCAGAATAAATGATGTATTTTTCAATAAAATATCGCTATAGCCGGGCTCAAACCCGCATCCTTTTATTATTGATTGAGTCAAGCAATCTACAGCTGAGCTACTGTGCTCCCTCCAAAATTATTTCTTATATGATCATATGTTATAATTAAATTTATAATCCATTTATTCATATTTGGTTTATTCATTATTGACAGAAAAGGCGTATAAAATGTGCATTTGAGCTATAAGGAATTGAAAAGTGAAAGAGATAAGTTTAATCAAAGTACTTGCATTTCCTTTAGTAATGCGATTCAATGTTTTCAGGCTTGCAGATTCTGTTGAAATAATGTTTCTGATGTCACAGCGATAATAGAAAGCTCAATGTGTTTTGGAATCGACTGCGTTTTTGCACGTCTGCGCTCTTACAAAGTTCTACGCCCGAATCACATGCATTGTCTGTGCATGTGCGATACTAAAGGATCGACCTGTCTGCTATGGGACATTGCGACTGAAAAGTCGGTGTTGTGCTGTTACGCGGTGCGCATTACTCAAAACACCTACGTTAAAAAGTAACAAGCGTTAAATGCCTATAGATAATCCTTAATTGGAGATATCTAGTCATATTGGGTAGCCAAATCATTACAATGATAGGTATTACGGTATTCAGCCATAGACTGATCATATTGTTTACACTAAAACATTTTTGAAAACATTCTCCGCATGGCATTTTCATTGAAACCGTTTAAGTGACACGTGATGACGCGCTTGATAAACAATATTGAATCAGCCAATCGGGTGAATCACATGACTCTGTGACGCATTTGGTAAACAAATATGTCACATGTACCCACAGTGCTCAAATCAGACAGGTTAGTATTTGATGAAATGCTTCCGGTCGATGACAAAGAAATCACATGTTATTGCTACGCATGCACGCTGGGAGTCCCGCTCGTATTTGCTTCCTGCGTTACAAACTATGAAGACTGTTTACATCGATGCTGGTTATCGATCCAACACAAAAGAAGGTACTAATTTTCCAGACCCCCCCCCCCCCCCCCAAAAAAAAAGTATTTCACTTTGATAATGGGTATTTTTTTTCACTTTTTAACCTCCGTATTGGTATACTTTTCACAAACTATTGTTTGTTTGAACTGGACTGTAGATTTACATATCACGCCCGACCTTGACCTTTGATATCGCTAATAATAAACAGCAAATTGGATTTCGTCATAATTTGAATATGCAAATTACTTATCCAATAAAATGGCCAATTATTTTTATATTGCCCAATAGATTTTTAGATAAATAGGTCTAAACCTAGACTATATGTGGCGGTTCGCCATAAAAACGTGTAAGCCTACTTACTGTGATGGGTCTTGACTGGTTTTTAACTGGTCGTAGATGCTTATCATACGAACTATTTGCAAAGAGTGACGTCTTCAGATGTTTCACGTCCAATATATCTTGTCCTATGACATTCCGTCCCTGGTTTATAACAGTAAACCAAACCAAAACGAGTGTTAAAATGGGTATCATATTGATTGTCCCGAAGCAATTTTAACGCCGAGTAAATGCTGATATGAGGCAGCACATAAGATGTTGATACTTATACCACCCTTACCAAACTTAGCACGAAATATCTCGTGTTGTGCAAGGTCTACACTGATGTAGGTGGTATAAAATAGTTATATTATGTTTGTCCGCCTGTACATAAGTTAATCCACTTGATCAGCGATGTTTTTTGACAGATATATTCTCCCATATATAGTATATAGTCGCTACAAAAGTTTTACATGGTACATTATGAATTAAGTCGACAAATACAACTTTATAATTACTTAAAATCTCTGTTTCTTAGATTTGTCTTGTCTTACAAGCAAGGCAGGCTAAGACGCAATGCCGCGTTTTGTGGCATTTCATCTGGGTCTAGTCACTCCTTGCCAAATACCCACTTCCTGATAACAATGTCTTAAAACGTTGTCCCATCTATTCCAATTTTACCAATATGAATTTCTGGCACATATCACCATCATCACAAAATGAAAGCTCAACTGTAAAGATTATGCTGAAAGGTGTAAAACTTGTAACCGTACTTTCGAAATACATTTTAAACTAAAGTGTACATCTTTGTTGTCATAATTTCTATTTTACATCCACCTTCTATAAATATTTAATTTGTCAAGTATATATATATATATATATATATATATATATATATATATATATATATATATATATATATATATATATATATATATATATATATATTTCATTTCCTATATATATATATATATATATATATATATATATATATATACATATCACCATCATCACAAAATGAAAGCTCAACTGTAAAGATTATGCTGAAAGGTGTAAAACTTGTAACATAGATTTTTGCGTCGTACTTTCGAAATACATTTTAAACTCAAGTGTACATCTTTGTTGTCATAACTTCTATTTTTACATCCACCTTCTATAAATATTTAATTTGTCAAGTATATATATATTTTTTTTTCATGTCCTGTCCATGCTTATCCTACAATTAGTAAGTTATTCCCACGCAACACTTTAAAGCTGCATAGTCTGTAACTTTTGATTTTTTTTAATTTTAGAACTAATGTTTCTATTTTTCAAGAAAACAGTAAAATAACTAAAATTCAGGTATACATTTTACCAATTTCGTAAATCTTAACAAATTATCGCTATCAAAACAACTGCATTTATGTTAAAATTCAACGGTCTAGAATTATTGGAGGGACGCAAATAATTACCAACAAGAGAAATCACACCTGTTTTATAAGATAAATCACTTTTCCGTGCAGTTTTCAGCTATAGTGAACAGATTTATTGTGAAAACATAACTTAATTCTACTTTTACAAATGATTTAAAAAGAAAATAATTTTTTTCGAAAAATGTTAAAAGTTGCAGGCTATGCAGCTTTAATTACTACAGTAAATTTTGCAGATCATGTCATGGTTCATAATCAGTTGGTCTGAATCAACAGGGGAACTTGTTTATGGGTCATTGTTTTCATAGACAAACCAATCATCTCACTGACTCTTCCTTTGTCATCGACGTCACGACTTTTGTCGTCTGTTGTTAACCTTTGCAAACAGATTGGGCCCAGATCAGGACCTGATCTTGATACAAGCCCTTTGACACTCTGATAGCGTTCCTGAATGCTTTTTTTGAAAAAAAAAAAGTTAATTTTGAAAAAAGTCAGCAGACGACAATTTACCCAGCATGCAACGAGTTAGTCAATAGTGCCATTAGTAATAATTCGCTTTCCTGCAATTAGCAGGAATGCATTGTTAATTCAAATTTGAGCCGCGACATGCTATCTCCAACAATGTGGTATGTGCGACCAGCAAAGCCTTAGATCAGCCTGCGCATACGCGCAGTCTGATCAGAGCCTTTGCTAGTCGCTTGAATATCATTTGACTGTTAAACTACTGACCGAACATCATTTGGAGTTTCTAAGCTTAACAGTAGGCTGCACAGGCTGGTCTGAGTCTACACTTGTCAAAATGCCACATTGTTGGAAATCACATGTCACGGCTCCAGGATGCAACGTTAGGTTTAACCCTTGTCCTGCTGAAGCTGGGTTTATCCTTTTTTGAAAACACTGTAGAACCGGATCCGATGGTATTCTAATCGGGATCCACTCTCTTTTCCACACTGATTGAACATACAGAAAAACGTGTATAAAACGACCACTCTTAAAAAGACCACACATTGGTTTTCAAAACCAATTAGTCAAAAGTATTACAGAATGCTCAAGGGGAGCATTCTGCAATACTTTCGACCTTCATTAAGCTACAATTTCTCATTTAGATTTTTGTTTTGTCTATTTATGAGTGGTCGTTTTACACAGGTTTTACTGTAGGCCTACATGCTATCAACAGGAATATCTAATTTAAAATTAAGTAGTAGTAGTAGTAGTAGTAGTAGTTTATTCACAACTTAAGCATGTACAGCTCATCGTTATTGTGACATATAATAACAATACATATACATATATATGGAGAATGACAGAAAATGAATTGATGAATGGTTAACATCGGTAGGTAGGTAGGTAGGTAGGTAGGTAGGTAGGTAGGTAGGTAGGTAGGTAGGTAGGTAGGTAGGTATTGAGTAGGTAGGTAGGTATTGAGTAGGTAGGTAGGTAGGTATGTAGATAGGTAGGTACGTGCGTACGTACGTAGATTGGTAGGTAGGTAGGTAGGTATACATTTAGGTAGCTAGGTAGGTAAGTAGGTAGGAAGTTAGGTATTGGGTAGGTAGGTAGGTATGTAGGTAGGTAGGTAGGTAGGTAAGTAGGTAGGTAGTTAGGTAGGTAGGTAGGTAGGTAGGTAGGTAGGTAGGTAGGTAGGTAGTGAGTAGGTAGGTAGGTGGTTATGTGGATATATAGTTAGGTAGTTAGTTGGTAAGTAGGTAGGTAGTAGGTAGGTAGGTAGGTAGGTATTTAGGTAGTTAGGTAGGTAAGTAGATAGGTAGTGAGTAGGTAGGTAGGTAGGTGGGTAGGTAGGTAATTGGTAGGTAGGTAGGTAGGTAGGTAGGTACATAGTTAGGTAGTTAGTTGGAAAGTAGGTAGGTAGGTAGGTAGGTACTTAGGTAGGTAGGTAGGTAGGTAGGTAGGTGGTTATGTGGATATATAGTTAGGTAGTTAGTTGGTAAGTAGGTAGGTAGTAGGTAGGTAGGTAGGTAGGTATTTAGGTAGTTAGGTAGGTAAGTAGGTAGGTAGTGAGTAGGTAGGTAGGTAGGTGGATAGGTAGGTAGGTAATTGGTAGGTAGGTAGGTATGTTGATACATAGTTAGGTAGTTAGTAGGTAGGTAGGTAGGTAGGTAGGTAGGTAGGTAGGTAGGTAGGTATGTGGGTGGGTAGGTATTGAGTAGGTAGGTAGGTAGGTAGGTAGGTAGGTATATCTATAGAAATAAACATATAAATAACATGCTACGAGACGCGGGTGAACCAAAATGCAGCACTGGCGGTTCATATTTCCAGTCGACCCGCGTCGCGTAAAATAGTAATTTCATCACTATTACACTATCAAGAATGTGTATACCGTAATGCGTTTAATCCTTTAGAACAATGGACCACTAGATATAGTAAACTTGATACATTTTAGTCAAAATGGCCCCTTCTATAGATCGAGGGGACACAGGCCACGGTCTCAAAAACAGTACTATATAGGTTTCTCTAAACTTAGCAAACAGTACAGTCCCCGGTGAACTGCCACTTATGCTGCATTTCATCTGGGTCTATAATGTTTGTAGAGTTCTCCATTCTTCAAAGGGTTTGGGTACGCTATGACAGCGACGTAGCTATAGCCTTACATATAAATATACAAGACCATAACCAGTCGCTATCTCATACATACTTGTCTAAGTCACCTTTCCCTGTGGAGATGCCTTGCCGAAGTACGAAAACGCAAGACAATTCATCAGATCGACAGTACAGCCCCAGACAATGTACACACATGTTCCTTTGTCTATGATTGCCCTATCTATCAGTATTTTTAATCTATTATTTCTTATTCCAAAAATCATTTATGTTCAAAAACCAACTGTTATGACGATTAGTCATGTATGTCATGCATGATGGACTCCGGCGATACACTGCATGTTGCTATATCTCGCCAGGGCCCATTTTGCGTGTCATGGTATCTGAGCTAAACATTCATCAAACACAAGAAATTCTGCTTTTTGAGGCACCGTGTCCCTGCTGGCCTTTTACTGATTATTTAGTAAAGTTTTTCTGGTTTGAAAAGCCTCAATAATATACTTTGCTAATTTTTTGAGATTCGAAAGACTGTCGTCATTGAATAGTTGGACTAATTTGAACATACTTGGCCTTTGGTGGTAATATCGCTATAAGTGTTGATTTCTGATATGTGTATACTTGGGACAAATTAATATAAAATGAAGAACATCTTCAATTTCATTTCGGTCACATACAGTGCATTTTCTCTCACTTCGTTCAATTCCACGATGCCTACCAAGTTCAATTTGCAGATCATATGAAGCTAATCTTATTTTTGACAAAGCTCTTCTATACCTGATGTTCACTAATTTATGCAGATAAGTACCTGTGCAAATTGTTGGACAAATTTCTTTGTAAAACTCTAATGAACTGGATACCAATATTTTTGCATTCCAGACTGTTAAATATTGATCCCTCACCCTTTGTTTGAAAACAGGAATAAATTTTGAATCATCAACTGAGTCGGGGTAAGTCCAAACATCGTGAAAACCAGACCTTTGGAGCAACCCCCTCACTTGGGATACCCAATTTATAGTATTTTCATTATTAATGACGTCATCAAATAAATCTGTATAAACAGATTTCACTATACAATTTGCATAATCACTTTTAACTATTTTTAGCCAATACTTTACTATCCTTACATATCTATCAACAAATATAGGGAACCTGCCAGTATCACCGTACAATGCCATAGTATTAGTGCTCATTTTTACACCTAGTACTCTTTTTAAGAATTTTCTATGGACTCTTTCACATTTTTCCGCACTGGAAAACCCCCAGATTTCACAACCATAATTCAATATAGATTTAACATATGTGTCAAATAACTGCATCAACATCTTCAATGGGACCTGTATGCGTTTTATAGTGGAAAGTAACATGCCCATAGACCGGACTGCTTTATCCGCCAAAAGGTTGATTGCTTTTTGGACAGACCCTCCGTTACTAATCACATAACCAAGATAATTAAACTCACTGACTAGTTCTAGTTCTTCCCCGTTTAAAGTAAAATGTTCATCCGGAGCCCGACCCCCCTTTTTACAAATCATTACCTTTGTTTTGCCTATATTTACGGTTAATTTCCATTTTTTACAATATGCTTCGAACTGATTTAGAGATCTTTGCAACCCCTCTTTAGTATCAGATATAAGGATCGCTTCATCCGCAAAAAGTAATAAGTAGATTGTTATCCGGTCTAATGTTATCCCGTCGAAAATAAGTTCTTGCAAATTCTGTTCAATATCATTGAGGAAGAAAGAAAACAATATCGGTGACATTATCTCCCCTTGAAACAACCCTATATCCGAACTAAAAAAATCAGATAATGTATTAAGATGCCTAACACATGATTTTACAGCAGAGTACATAGATCTAAGTAACTTTAATAACTTACTATCTACACCATACTTAATCAATTTATATCACAATGCATTTCTACAAACTGAGTCAAATGCACGCTGTAAATCAATAAACGCACAATACAAGCGCTTCTTATTGTTCAGTCTTTTTTGAATTAAATTTTGTAAAATGAATATAGCATCTATAGTACTGTGCCCTGATTTAAAGCCAAACTGGGCATCTGTGCTAATCTCATTCGCAGTAGACCAATTTATAAGTCGTTGATTAATTATAGAGGTAAATAACTTGCCTAGACAGCTGATAAGGGTGATTCCCCTGTAATTTTTTGGATCGTCGTGTGAACCCTTTTTATGTAACGGTATAATAATTCCTTCGGTCCACTGCGAGGGAAAATAGCCAGAATCCAGTATATCATTAAACAAAATTCCTAACGGTTCAATTAACAAATCTATAGACTCCATAAAATATTCATTCAACAGATTATCTTTACCTGGGCTTTTATTTCGAGAAAGCTGTTTTATGCACCGTTTGATTTCTTCGTGTGATATTTGTTCATCTAAACTTTCAAATGTTGGCCCTCCCCCATTTTGTCCCTCGTTATTATCAAAAGCCCTCAAATAATCTTCAACCTCTTCGTCTCCATTTTGGACATCAGATGACGCTAAAGGAGGAGTGTAGTAAAAACTATTCAGCATGACAAGGTTGAACAATCAGAACTTTATTATCTACATATCCCTTATGTATATTTAAAGAGTTGGGAAATGGTTTAAATAGATGAATTTAGTGATAACTAATAGTATTGCATACAAAACCATGTCACACGCACATTAAAACATGTTTAACCGACACAGGCCCGTGTGTTACATGTAACAAGCGTTGGCAATTCGAGTATTGGTAATAATACCACTTGTCACAAAATAAGCAAAAAAAAAAAAAAAAAAAAAGAAACATGCTTCAGTATTTGCCATGATTTTGTTATTTATCGGAAGTGTGCAATACAGGACGCAATATATTTGGTTAAATTAATGTTTCGATGGATTCAGCTTTTGGGTAGCACAGGATAATGATGTAGCGATGGTTTTATAATGGTTTTATCAGAAATAATACCGCAGTTCTGGGTTTTTAGCCGCATTGTCCGTGTCGATTGGCAGAAAATAAAGCAAAACGGGTGATTGAAAGGGAATATTTGATCTTTACACAAATATTGGGTGGTGCTATGTCAAATTGACAATGCTACAGGTGAAGTACCTTCAATTCTCTCTCCGATACTGAAAACAGCATCTAAATGAAACAATTTGATATGGACTTACCTGCTTGTGGCCGTGTCACCATACAACTTGTTTAACAACTTCAGCTAATGATTTTAGGGTGTATAATCGAAATAAGTAAGGCGGCAAAGATCAGGAATCGATACAATAAAGTACCACACCTGACCCAGGATACCACATGGAAAAGTGACAAAAACACAGTTAAACATCACAAACAAGAGCCAAGAGGTCAGCCCTTTCCCAGCAGGTGACCACAAGGCAGCAATGAACAGACACGAAAGCATGACACACACAATACATAAATAACACAAATGATCAACAAAGTACCGCCGCTTCCGATTTGGTGACTGTCCGCATAATTACACTGTGGTAATACACTGGCTAAAATAACAAGCGTTTAATGAAATGAAATAAGGGCCCATAGTAAAGGTCGCGCTAATCTGCTCATTTTCAGGTTCACAAACATAATGAGCCACGGCATGAGATTCCAACAATGTTGTATGTGCGACCAGCAAAGCCTCATATCAGCCTACGCATACCCGCAGTCTGATCAGAGCCTTTTTAGTCGCTTTGGAGTTTCGGTCACACAGGCTCGTCTGATTCTAATTATGTCAAAATGTTACATTGTTGGAAATCACTTGCCACGGCTGAATTATGATAAATAAAACATCTGCCGTGTCTAAATGTTAGTTTGGGGATGGTGCTGGTTTCACATACATAAAAGATGGTTCCAGTCCTGTTCAGCCCAAAACTGTCGGTATCAATGCTACTATTGCTGCTGTTGCAGGCCTGGTTAAACGAGACGGCAGACTTACAGCAAAAATATTGCTGATAGTGTTAGCATTTCATCGTGATAAGCTCATACAATTTTGACCTAGCAGTTAAAACTTAGTAAGGTTAGTGCTCGATGTGCACCCATCTCTTGACTAAAGAGCAAGAAGGCCACTCGTATGAAAATGACCATTAAAAAAGCGACCAAAATTGTGACAAATCTAGAATATCAGAATTACTTATAGCCTTGATATATACATTTGAGCCCCATAGAGGCGTCAATAATAAACAGTGACTGTGCAAAGACCAAGCTAGGCCTGTCACCCTAAATGGAACAAAAAGGGCGGGAAAACGTTTTATACGTCTTATTTTTTTAATTCTGATTGGCCCATTGTTCAAGTTAAAGTGCCAAAGCTCGAAAAGTTACAGGTAAGTTTTGCAAGAACAATTTGCTTTCAAAAATAAAAATTAAACATGTAAAAAGTAAACCTGCAATTGATCTTAGAGGCTTTTGCCTAATTCCTGACAATGCACATAATGCAGGTGCAACAAGCGTAAATTGGTTTAGGATTTTCTGGAAACAGCGACTGTGGTACAGCTCACCAATCTGTCTAATTCACCCGACGGGAGTCCCTATGACTTTTTCCTATTTACTTCACTTTACTAAAAATAATATATCCAAACATCTATATGAGCCTCAAAATGCTATTGGCAGTGGTGTTTTTCAGTGTCTACAGCTAGGCTGTTCCCAAAAGAAAGTCTACTTATTTGCATTCAGAGTCTGGAATTTAAGACTAGAAAGCGAATTTCCGCCAGAGGAGAACACATCAACTGGTTGAAATGAATGAAATAAAGGATAGTCTCATAATGCTCCTAACATAACCGCAGCGCCACAATTAAATGAATGCGTTTCCCACTTCTGAACAAACAAACTATATACATTTTGTAATTTATGATTACGTCAGAAAGTTTGCGACGCTCTCCATTATATTTTGGTATTTAATATATTTATTAGATTTGGTTCTAAATTGAATAGACAAATTGTTGGTATTCCAATGGAACTTTACTAGTTACAGATTTGTTTTTATCAGTCACCCCTAATATTAACTGAATTGTTTCAACATAACCTAATAAACGTTCCCTATCTCACGGCATGTTATCTTTATCAGGTCATGATGACGTTGCACTTTTTGAATGACGTCGCTAATGACGCTGAATCAACACAAAAATCAACAATTACGTCATAATCGCTAGTTTGAAGAGGGTTCAACAATGGGTGAACTGATAAATAGAATACCAGGTTCGCGTTTTTTGATATCAAGTTTACCAGGCTCGGCTTTGAGAAAGCATGTTGAATCGCTCGGCAAGCCTCGCGATGTCAACATGCGTTCTCAAAGCCTTGCCTGGTAAACTTGATATCAAAAGACACTCACCTAGTATTCTCTATTTATTTTGCTTTGAGACTCCATGCTGTCTCTGACAAGAATCAGGCCGATGTTATTGTTCAAGCAGTTCAACTCTACTCTAACCCATACACACCGAATGGATATTCCCATTCTTATCAATTGAACCAGTCTATTTTTGTTTTAAGGGTTGTTGGGTGGTATTTTTCATTTTTTATTAAAATTTAAAATGAATGTTCTGTAAGCAAAGAGTGGTTACCCTGATCAGAAGCCGCGTTCTGTGACATCTGATCTGGGTCTGCACTCCTTGCACATGTACCACAAAAAGGACGCTAGGCTTATATGTGTTAAGATATCTAGATGACTTACTGAATATTGACAACCTTTACTTTAAACCAATGGCAAGTCAGATATATCCAACTGAACTTCAGTTAAAAAAAGCGAATACGTCTACTACTGAAGCTCCCTTTTTGGACTTGGACTTGTTCATAACTAATGACATAGTTTCATCTAAAATGTACAATAAACGAGATGATTTTAACTTTGAAAAAGTTAATTTTCCAATTCTGGATGGATGTTTCCTCGCTCTCCTTCGTATGGTATATACATTTCACAGCTAACTCGTTTTGCAAGAGTATGTTCATATACAAGTTACTATAACAACAGAAACCAAGTTGCTGACACAAGGTTATTTTTTGTGTTAGGTCCTTATTTTGTTATACAGTGCTTTGTGTCCTTTCTAGTTTGCCATCATCTCGCTGGGGAAGAGAGCTGATTACTTTAATGTTCTTGTCTTCTAAGAGTCATCGCGTTGTTAACGTTCTTTGCATATTCCCCAAGTCAAGGTGCTGTGGGTTCAGGTCTGCAATGAGTAAATGTGGCGTTTCCTGGTCATTCTTTTTTTTAAATGGATGACCTTCGAGGCAAAGTATGCTGCAACCCTTGCTACATTGTATGGTGTTCATTCAAATTAGGTTGCAAACAAGGCGCCAATAGTAATTCCTGTAATTAAAACCAATAAAAAATTCAAATAGAAGAGAATTGTATCAAACATGTTTGCCACCACTTCCCAGGTAATGTCATTCTCATCAGCATCGATAACGTCCCTGGCAAATTCTAATGGTACTTTTGGTATGTCACCTTCATTTCTATTTTCGTCAGGTGAAAAAGGTCTAATTGTTGTTTCTTGAACGTTCTTTCTCTTACATGTGTTTTTCTTAATTGATATAAATTTACGCGCTGGTGAAAGCAGCATTTCTGGTACAGGTCTAATAGTTTCATGAGCCATACGGCATAATGTTACACTAGTGATGACTGCTAGTGTTGTTGTACAGTTTAATATCGCCATGGAAATTGAGTAATAGGAAATTGTTAATGAGCTGTTTGGTAAGTCATCCGCGCTGTTCGACGTGAATACAACGAATGTGAGCAGAACTGTTACAGAAAATGTGATTCTCTCCCCTGATTTTAGCGGAATTAAAAATATCATAATATCCAATGCGGAGAGTAATATTACAGGAATACAGGTGTGGATTACTTTAAATAGATATCTCCTAGACAATTGGATAGTTTTCGACAGTGCAAAGTATCTGACACCAGAGCTGGGCTCAAGGTAAGATTCCAGTGTCGTGGCAGACTTTGTAATTTCCCACTCGCCATGTTCTTCATATATTTCTGCATTTGATCTTGAATTTGAAATGGTGAGCTTGATATCAGATGGCATAGTGGTTTCTGGTTGAAGGTAAAACACACAGGAATGACTATCAATGGGGTACTTTCTCATGTCCAGTTTACAGGTACCTTCAAACACATAGCCTATCATCCAGAAGACAGTACCATTACTTAAAACAAGCGCAGGAAAAGAAGAACTCCCTAATTCTGCACCCCACTGAATAAACTGAGGGGTCCATATGTCTTCAGGTGGCAAACTGAGATGAGAAATATCACTGAACTCTGTTGTGTTCCAAACTAGTTCTTCGTCTATCCAAAACAGCTGCATATAACCTGGACAAACCACTTTCCCTGTCGTTATGTCAAATTTCAGTATGCTTGCTATTTCCACGTAAACGTCCAACTGCAAAGAGAAAAAACGTCTAAGGAATGCAAAAGCATAGAGCTTTTGGTCACTGTAAAGGAAAAATTGAGAAGCTAAATATGAATGTTTCGTCTTCATACTAACGTTCAAGTAAATTAGCAATGCCAATATAAGCATAGAGGAAAAATTATACTTTTGACAGGAATGAATTACCTAAATAGGGACACATTGTATGAAGCAAAATTGTCTCTAAAAAGGTTTAAAGGGGATACGACTCATCAGAATTCTTTTTTTAATTCTGAAATTGATATGAAGTCAACAATTTAAGAGAAGAGTAAAGAAGCGTTAATGGTGGATGGCTTAGACTAACAGGGTAAGAATGAAGTAATAGTTAAAGCAACAAGTATAATTATTATATAACTAAGAAAAAAGACTGAATTTCATTGGCTTAGAGCGCTCACGTGGCCAGTCAATATATTGTCATATTCACTGGCTTGCGCGCGCTTGCCAGTGTATATTAGTTACTAAAATTAGACTCCTTGCTGTTTTTTCCGTTCTGGTTCTGCTTTTCTAAAGCGTGGCTAATAATCATATCGTAGATGCTGAGAACGCAACAAATCACGCACTAGGGCTGATCTATTTCGATTTTAATGCACAATAAACGGCGAAAACAAATTTGAAGTCTTCAGCTTCTTCCAACTTTCCGCCTTTGCACTGAAGAACTCCCGCCAATACATAGACCACGTCGCATACGTTTACATGTATTTGTAACGTCTTTCAAGCGTAAAAACGACGTAACACCGTCTAACGCCATGAATGACGTCATTTACCAGTAACAAATGACGTCAGCTATCGCACATTTTCTCTGCGCTTTCAAAGCTGTGAATTATTGTTTGGCATATCGTTGGCTCTACATGCGAAGTGTGGCGGAATTCTTGTTTGTAAATGTTGAATGATGACACTCATGCACAACATATATGTAATAGTAAAAGGGTGGTCTTATTTAGGGTTTGCACTGTTTCTGCTAAATGCTTGTCTGTCCCAAAACTTGTATATAAGTTCAGTATTTTTTTCCAGGTGCAATAATACCTGTACATCTTTCTCTAAATATTATATAATAAAACAGTTATCGCCTCGGTCAATATTGGTATTATCTGGTCGATATCACATTATATCCAATGCCTCATTAGTCAATAATTGTATAATATTGGTAATCATAAACAAGTGCAACTACATGGTAGTGATGAAGTGTCAAAGAGAAAAAGGAGGAACCCTTACCACTGTAATGGTAGACCACTTCTCTGTTGATCATGTTGATCATGTGGATCATACAGACACCTTTGTGATAAATGTCACAATAGTTGGGAAATATAAATTAACTAAAAGTTCACAAATCAGACAATAATATAGAAGATCAACAACTTGTGTTGTTTACCCTGCACATGCAAGGTAACGATATAGTGCAAAAAATGGATGAGAACAATAACTTTGCAGTACTAGACAGGATCTGCAGCAGTACAATTTGTGGGGAGAATGGGCTAATAAGTATCAAAATTATTTGTCTATGTGTAACAAGAGCAAGATGAAACAAAGAGAACGCAGGAATATATTCAAACTTGGTGATGGAAGCAAACTTAAATCAAAGGGTGAATACTGGTTTCCAGTAATGCTAGCAGATAAAGAGGTAACACTTAGAACTGATGTGGTTGAACCAGATATTCCGTTGTTGCTATCAAACATGTCACTGAAACGAGCATGGGTTAATATAGATATTGAAAAGGGCACAGCAAGATTTTAGGAAAAGACATAGCACTTACAGTAACATCATCATGCCAAAAACTGTGCACCTACAGGCAGTGATAATACAGATAATATAACCAGACAGAAATGGCGTCAATATTAAGCAAATTAAAGTAAAGGAAAATAAAAAAGATTGTTAAAAATGACATGATTATTATTACTCACTTATCTGGTAAAGACAGCAACTGAAAACACTACAAAGAAATAGAGAGAGTGGTAATATTGATGACTGTGCTTACAGACAAGAATATGGAGAAATGGAAAAGAGGACAAATGTAGGCTGACACCTAGATGAGACAAAGAGGGGAGTGAAAAGTGTAATGAAGGGAACAAAAACCATCTGTTGTTTGCCCTTATTACATTTATTTTACTTATGTGCTTTAATTTTTCCAACATACGTAGCATACATTTTTATACGAAAATTTGCCTTGCATTTTTTGATACGATACTACTTCACATTATTATTATTTTTGCCTTTAATTTCAAAAACGAAAGAAAAAAAGGAAAATGTTATCAATGTTAATTTCATATTTACTGTTATTCTATTATGTTTAGTACTTGTTGATACTCTCCACTGTGAAACAACATTAAGTAACATTATTTGACGTCATGACATCACAAATGCAACCATGACGACGTCAGAGTGTAGCGTTACAGTTTGTGAGCAATTCAGAGTCACAATAAAGTGATAAAGTGCTGAGCTTGCTTTCATCGTTTGTATGCTTTAACATAAAGCAGATACTTATGGGATAACTGTTTTCAAAATTTTCATTTGGGGAGGTATATCGTCGGATATATGGTCGGAAATTAAGTTTTACGGCGACGCGTAAGCGGAGCCGTAAAACGTGATTTCCGAACGTATATCCGACGATATACCTCCCCAAATGAAAATTTTGAATATGGTTATCCCCATTCTAATGCACTATTAACATTTTCCCTTCAAAAAGATAGTGTAAATGTACTTTGTTGCGCCTATATGTCCAGCGGCTGCCAGCTGCATAAAAACCGCTTGCCAGCTGCATATATTCACTTGTTAACCAATGAATTGCGACGTTACGTAATGACGTCGGGTTTCCGACGGCATATCACAGGATATACTGTCGCAAATTTATGACGTTATCCAATCAGACGTCGCGTTGCATTTGCAAGTGCATTAGAATTTGAGCTATCCGTATTACAGCTACCCTAGATTCGGAAATTTTCGCGATAATTTTATTTTTGCGAATAACATTAAAAGTCATATTAGTGATGTGAAAAATTCGCGACTAAGGTAAAATTTATCTATATCAATAAACGACAGAGTGATTTTGCCATTTCGCGAGGGTTTTATTTTCACGAACTTCGCATATGCGAAGTTTTGCGAAAATAAAGTCCTCGCGAAAATATATTTTAGAACAGTAAAACGTGTACTTACTGTGATGGGTCTTGACTGATTTTTAACTGGTCGTAGATGCTTATCATACGAACTGTTCGCAAAGAGTGACGTCTTCAGATGTTTCACGTCCGCTATATCTTGTCCTTTGACATTCAGTCCCTGGTTTATTATAGCAATTAATACAAACACAGGTGTTAAAACGGGCGTCATTATGATTGCCCTTAAGCAATTTTAAAGCGGATTAAATGTCCCAATGGCATCTATTTCAATTTTTGCCAATCAGCACGATACCTGGCACACATCGACATCAGCACAAACCGAATGGTCAACTGTACAGATTATGCTTATAGGTGTAAAACAATCCAAATATTGATTGTAAGTTAACATTGATTTTTGCGTTATATTTTCGTAATAGATATAGTTTAAACTAAAATGTCCCGCTTTGTTGTCATATATTCCGTAATTTACATCCACTTTCTCTAAATATTTAATTTGTCATTATAGTTTTGTCATGCCCTGCCCATGCTTATTGTATCATCAGTAAGTTATTCCCACGAAACACTAACTGCCAAACCTTGTAGACCATGCAGATCATGTCATAGTCCAGAATCAGTCGGTGTGAATCCACAAGGGAGCTAGATCATGGATCACTATTTTCATAGACAAACCAATCATCGCGCTAGCTCTTCCTTTGCTGTCGGTTGTTAACTTTTGCAAACAGTTTGGACCAAGATCAGGACCGACATGATGTCGGTCCTGATCTGTTTCCAAGCCGTTTGACACACTCTGATAGTTTTCCTGAATGATTTTTTTTAAAAAGTCAATTTTGAAAAAAAGAAAGCAGGCGACAATAAAATCATGAAAAATTACCAGCATGCAAAGTGTTAATCAATAGTACCATTAGTAATAATTCGCTTTCCTGCAATTAGCAGGACTGTATTGTCAATTCCAATTTTGTTTACCAAACTCTTCTGAATGGAACGTCAGGATCATTAATCAGAACTTTATTATCTCTTTGAAAATCTGTATCCCTTATGTATCATACATGCGCGGATCCAGAAGGGGGGGCAGTGGGTCAGGACCCCCCTGAAAAGTCACAAAAATAGGGGGTTCTTTGCAATACTGGTCCGGATTTTCTGAACAATCACAAAGCTACCAAGCCAGCATTTAATGTTAGACTATCATTGACACTATATTATTACATTCAAAGCCGTGTCGCACGCTATAAACAACACTTACTGTTTGACCGACACAAACCTGAGTATTAACAAGGCAATTCATACATGGGTAAATGCATTCTGGGATTGAACGTAACTTCGTACCATCAAGTAGACGTAAGTCTTGGACACGGATCCAGTTTAAAACCTACCCACATAACGTGCTTTTAAGCGCCATTACTGTTTCCAAATAGAACGTTAAGCACTTTTCTCCAAATTTTTTGAGCGACTAATAGTAACCATCTTCTCTCAAGCTTGGGTTTCAACACCAGCCTCGAAGCCCAGCCGATGTTAAGGCTCTGTGTAACTCTTTTTTTCGTTCAACTATACCCTTTCAAACCCTTTTTTAACCCTTTGTAATCTGGAAACCCCTAAACGGGTACTTTGGCAACAGTGAAAATCGTAAGCAAGTATGATCAGGAAATACCACAATCACAAACTGCAGACAAACCCGTGGCACCGCGAGGAAGAGTCACACATCAGTCACCAGACACCAGGAACACAAACTATATGAACATAGAACAATTACAGACACCCACAAGGGGAGTAACAATTGACAACAACAGCACCATCGCCTTAGAACGGACAGCAGCCAAAGCCACTGGGGGCTTAAAGGCATTTTACTGGTACCAAAACTTCGCCCTAGATTCTGCTGTTGTTGAAGTAAAAAATGTTAAGCTCGCATGGAAGCATTCTACCTTTTGCAATGTATCATCATGGAGAAACACTCTAATCAAATTAACCCACAGTGATGAAACAAAGAAAATGGATAGTCAGACCTAAAGAAAACCACAACATTAACCTGCATTTCACTGTTTGCTAAGATGAAAACAACCTTAAGGGAATCAAATACATCAAAATTTACAACTTCTACCTCAGACTCCTTAAAATACAAAATGAGCAAACCCGTACTTATTGTATCAATATTTATGGAAAAATCCATCAGAATACAAAGGATTAAATAATACATTGCAGATAGAACTTTCCAGGCCAGTGCTTCTATTGTGGATCATTTATGTTTTTGTCTTTGTCATACTGTCGTGTCTGTTCCTTGCAGCCTTATGGTCACCTGCTGGGAAAGGACTGACCTCTTGGCTCTCTTGTGTGTGACGTTTTCCTGTGTTTTTGTCATTTAGACATATGGTGTCCTGGGTCAGGTGTGGTACGAGGGGCGTTCATTTAATTCTGGCACTAATATCCTTACCACACGGCTGTAAGAAACTTGTGGAAATTGTGGCCATTTCATACAGAAGTAGTTTTGATTAATGGAACAAAATATTGTTTGAATCAGTTTACTCTTTCAAAAGTGATTAAAAGTTCAAACATGCGCAGTCGTAATACACTGTCTAAAATAGTGTGTGTTTAATAAAAACTCAAGCAAGTTTTGAAATAAGGACCTACCTGTATATTAATGTGGTCCATTCAGGTTCACAGACATAATTATAATGAATTGTGTCAGATACATATAGCCTCTGTAGTGTCCAAAGCGTTAGCTGTCAGGTGGCAAAAGAAATTTAAAGATGGTTTCACTAGCCTCAAAGATGGTTCCCGTCCTGGTCAGCCCAAAACTGTTGCTACCAATGCTAATATTGCTGATGTGGCAGGACGCCAGACTAACAGTGAAAAACATTGCTCATAGCGTTGGCATATCATCGGGGCCAACTCATAAGATTTTGACTCAGCAGTTAAAACTTAAAAAGGATTGTGATCGGTGTGTCCCCATCGTTTGGCTAAAGAAGAAAAAGGCACTCGTATGAAAATTGCCGATTTATTTTGTTAAAAAGTACCAAAATTGTGACAAATCTAGAATTTCAGAACTGCTTACAGTTGATGGAACCTGGATATTTAAATTTGAGCCCTTAAGACGCAATGGCTGTGCAAAGGCAAAGCTATGAATGCCATGTAAAAGAACAAAAAGCGCGGAAAAAGTTTCATATGCCTTATTTTTGAATTATGATTGGTCCATTGGTCAAGTTTAAGTTCCAAAGCTCGAAAAGTTACAGGTAAATTCTATAAGAACAACGTGGTTTGAAAAATAAAAATAGAACGGGCAGTCTGTGGGGCGCCATCGCAATTCCCCAAGCTCAAGTTTTTGACCCCCCAGTGCCCCTCCCCCAAGTCCGACCACTGAGGCATGATACAGGTGACAGAATGAAAATGGCTTAAGACATGTTTTATATCTTTAATTTGTGAGAACACACACAAAGTTTGGTATAAAAATCTATGAAATTGACTCTATAAGTGAAATTTAATTATATTTGACCTTATATGACCTCACCGCAAGGTCACCAGTTTCACCCTAAGGGGAAACTTTACTTGCATTATGTTCTACTCATTATCCCCTTCAATTTGATATGCCACATGACCATGTTCGAAAAAATAAAATTTTGACCCTTTGGGCATCAACAATGCCCTAGTCCCACCCCTGGGGCATGACCGAGGTGTTAGAACAAAAACCCTATGCAATATGTTTCACATCTTTTTTATAAGAACACAAAAAGTTTGGTATGAGAACCTTGGAAATTGACTTTGTTATTGCAATATATTGATATTTGACCTTTTGATCCCTCCCAAGGGCCCTAGGAAGCGGGGCCATTTTTTTTATGTTGCACATCCAATTCATGTGAGTTACTCACACACCAAATTTGGATGGATTTTGTGCAATTGTTTAGGAGGAGATAGCAGAATGGTCAAACAGACTGAATATTATTTTGACCGCTAAGCCCCCCAAGTCCCACCCCTAGGGCATAGCCTAGTCGACAAAATGTAAATCCCGTCTGATATGTTATGTATCTTTCCTTTGTGAGAACACACACCCAGTTTGGTATAAAAAAAATCTTTCAAATTGACTTTGTAATTGAAATTAAATGATATTTGACCTTTTGACCCCTCCCAAAGGCCCCAGAGAGTAGAGCGATAAATAACTTGTCGTTGCACGCCCCATTCATGTGAGTAACTCACACACCAAATTTGGTTGAATTTGGTCCAATGGTTTAGGAGGAGATAGCACAACGGAAACACGGATGGATGGGATTTTATCTTTGACCCCTAAGTTCCCCAAGTCTCACCCCTAGCGCATTACCCAGGCGGCATAATGAAAATCCCGTCTGATATGTTTTGTATCAATGATTTGTGAGAACACACACAAAGTTTGGTATAAAAATCTTTTAAATTGACTTTGTAATTGAAATTAATCATATTTGACCTTTTGACCCCTCCCCAGGGGGCGGGGCTAACATTATTTGCCGTTGCGCGCCCAGTTCATGTGAGTTACTCACACACCAATTTAGTTGAATTTCGTCCAATGGTTAATATATAAGGAGATAGTATAACGGATGGACGGACGGAGGCGATTACAATATCCCCTTTGCCTTTTAAAAAAAGCGTGGGAAAAACACATGAGAAAAGCAAACATGCAACCGATCTTAGAGGCTTGTGCCTTATTCTTGACAATGCAGGTGCCACAAGAGCCGGATTTCCTGGAAACTGTGGTACAGCTCAACAATCCGCATTATTCACCAGATTTGAGTACCTGAGACTTTTTCCTGTTTACTTTACTGAAAAACAGTCTCGCCAGACGTCGATATTAGACTATAAGTGCTCTTTGCTGTGTCATTGTTCAGTGGCTACAGGGTATGCCAAAAATCCACTTATCTGCATTCAAAGCTTGGATTTTAAGACTAGAAACTGAATTTCTGTCAAGGGAAAACACATCAACCGGCTGAAATGAATGCAATATGGATAAGTCCTATAATGTGCCTTGACGAATCCCAGTGCCACAATTAAATGAACGCCCCTTGTACTTGATTTTATCATATACCTATAAATGATACGACTTTAAAACTGTTTGTTTTCTGACCATCTCATACAGAAAGCCGGATCGACGAACTGAGGTTTTCTGAATCCATATCACTATCCTTTAAAACGAGGCTAACGTCGGTTACCTGCTTTTGCGGCGACGTTACGTAAAGTAAATTTCAAGCATGGAACCAGAGACGGAAAACATGATGACGTAACGGCATAGTATATAACGTGAATATGACGTGACAAAACGTAATGGCAAACGTTCCCGCAATTTTTCTGGATTAAAGACCAAAATAATTTATAAAATCAAAATAATGTCAGAAAAAAGGTATATGATTAACATATTATTATAAAAGTAACTTGATCTTGCGTTCAGTATCACGTCTCATGGAAGAGGCCATACCATTAAATCACCCTTGGCGCTTCACGTCTCGGGTGATCCGTTGTCATGACCTCATCCACTCGACGTGATACAGTACGCCAGATCAAGTTACTATTATTATAATGGGTTTATATCGATTCCTGATCTTTGTCGCCTTCCTACATTTGTTTCATTTAGTTTGATAAATAGAGAATAGCAAACTGTCTTTCCTTGATACGAAAATTATGTCACGAAGGAATTGTGGCGATTCCGTAAACAACGAAAATTATGTCACGAAGAAATGGTGGCGATTTGGTAAACAAAGAAAATTATGTCAAGAAGGAATGGTGGCGATTCCGTAAACAACGAAAATTGTGTCACAAAGAAATAGTGGCGATTTGGTAAACAACGAAAATTATGTCAAGAAGGAATGGTGGCGATTCGGTAAACAACGAGTCTAGAATTTTTATTTTCTTTACCTGGTGACAAACTGATTTCGTTCAATTAAAAGAGGAATGAATGCATAATTTATTTGCATTTTCAATAGCAGACAATGAAATTTCACCAGGGTCTTCACTGTCTGCTAACTTAAAGACAAAAACGATTTTCAGAGAAAAAAAACTACAATTTTATTCGCAAATTGTAACCTGTGACCCCTCGAATTATGCAATGGACTATCCAATTGTATTTCTTAAATCCAGAAGAAAAAAAATCAATCAGTGGATAAAGGATATGCTTATTACTTTACCCAATAACAAAGTCTTTAATTACCTGCAGAAGATGAATCAGCAACACTGATTGAATTTACAGCAAACCATGCAAGTTTCATGATGGTATCACACATGGATATAATTTTTTTTTGTGAAGTCTATTTTAGTAACTAGTAGTATGTCGTAGAGCGAAAAGATTTTACCTACCCCAGCAGGGAATCGAACCCAGGTCGCTGGATCTACAGGCAAACACTCTAACACGTAGCTGTTAAAGTTGGCTTCTACCACAAGGCAGTGGAAGTGTTTTATATACATAGACCCTGTGACAAGTTTACGGGGGAAAAACCCAGGACATGCGACAAAGAGTTTTGTTATATGACTGGAGAGAATCCTGTCTCCTGATTGGTCCAATTTGTCTTCATAAATCTCTATGTCTACCTTGAAACGGTCCACAAGTTAATATCGAAATAGTTTCCAGAAGTTAATATTGTTGACACTTCTTCAATATTACCCTCTAGAGAGCTAAAATAGCATGATGAGTGAAAAACTAGCATGTGCTGCATGAAATTGGCGTGGTTTGCTGTTTCATCTCCCAACAGGTAAACTAAAGACTTTCATGAAGTTTTATAATAGCCTTAAAAGCATCAGGGCGTGACTGCACTAACAATAATGAACTGCTCCACAAAATAGGGGTGTTACAACGTTATGTCATGCAGTTATTCGTACTTACAATTGAACTTTAACAAGCGATTCGATGGCGCAGTAAGTATAACGGTTGTATTCAAAGATTTTGAAAACAAAGTTGAGGGTTTGAGCCCAAGGTTGAGGGTTCGAGCCCCAGTAAAACCTATTTTATTTTTTATTTTTTGCTTTCGCAAAGAAGCAGAAATTTTTTCGCGATTTACATGTTTGCAGAAAAAGCATGTCTTGATGTATTATGCGCATGTAAAGCGACTTCACTCAGTAAAATGACGAGGCTTGTATGGAAATACAGCGACGATGCAGGAGCTATTATTGAAAACGTGTACAAGTTCTACATGGAGGAAAAGAAGTCTGGAATGAAACTGTCACTTAATCGTGTATGTGACAGGACTGCAGCAGTCACTGGCGTTGTGGAAGAGAAGAAGAAGGCACAGGACGAGTAACAACGACCAAAGCAACCACCGTCATCTACGCCGAAAGTGTCACTGGATGACTTTGACCAGGGTGTTGTACGGAGGGCATTCGCCAGCATGTGCTCATTGAAGAAGGTTCTGTCAACGCTTGATAACATCAGAATAGAGCTCAAACAGAGTATTGGTTACTGGCAGCAAGGGTCGTCTTCGCAAAGATCTCCTTCATACGAAGTCTGCTTACACATGGTGTGGGGTGAATCAAAAAGTGCTGATGGCGAGACAAGATGTAGTCCTCAGCAGGATCAGATACATTCGCAGCGTCAGGGAGTTGAGAGAGGGGGTTACACAGTCGTTTATACAGATGAAACTTACGTTTATACGAGCCACGCTGTCCCGAAATGCTGGCAAGATAGTACTACTGGACTAAAGATACCATTTTCTAAAGGTAATTTAAGAATAGTGGTATTGCACGACCCTTGGGTCTGCACTATAATCACTATTTGAGTTCGTCCGCCCGTTAGTAGTTCCTGAAAATGTTCATAGCTCTTGATCACATAGTATATTTTGATCACATTTTGCATGCATATGACATTCTCTAACTACTGGCATGCTAAACCACTTTTTATGGAAGAGGGTTAAACTTTCATTCAAATTGGCAAACATTCAACGTTGGTCGTGCATGTTACTGGCTGTTGATTTAACTTACCAATAAAATAAATGCTGGGAACAATGAGGGATTCGTACCCAACGCACGAAAAAAATCAGTTTACTTTCCTATATTAAAATAATGAAACATCAATACATGCAATAAAAAAAGCAAGTCCAAATTTAGGCTCGAACTCACGACTTCGCATGTTTCAGTAGAGCGTTTTAACCACTGAACCAATGAGCCAGATATAAATTGAATATAGCTTTTAAGGATACGAAGAATTTTTACAAACAGTTTACTGTAATTTTTTACGGTAAATTATCTGCTCAACCCAGGAACATGGACTCGACCAAAGGTCAATACTGAGAGGTCACAAATGAATAATACAACAGTTTTGTTTTGTTTTATTTGCTTATTTATCATTGTTTGAAAAACAAACGGTAAAAAAACAGTTTAATGATAACATTTTATTTCCCCATTAAGAGAATTAATATACATTTGAAACTGCAAAATACTACATTAAATATTTCAATAACAGTTACTAAAACTTGTGAGAAAGTGTTTAGATGTCTTAGATAGAAGGCTGAATATGCCTTTAAAGACACTAAGTTTGCAACTATGAACATTTTTCGAAAAACTTTCTTTTCTTTTTAAATTATTTGTAAAAGCAGAATTAAGTTAAGTTTTCACAATAAATCTGTTCACTTTAGCTGAAAACTGCATGGAAAAGTGAATTATCTTATAAAAACAGGTGCTTTTTCTCTTGTTGGTAATTATTTGCCTCCCTCCAATAATTATAGACAGTCAATTCTTAACATAAATGCTGTTGTTTTGATACTGATAATTTGTAAAGATTTGCGAAATTGGTAAAATGTATACCTGAATTTCAGTTTTTACTGTGTATCACCCTTTATACATATTTAAGGGTCGTATTTATTAAAATGTTTTGGCTTCCTATTATGCAATTTCGTGTTCTTTGTCATTCCATCTGGGTACAAAATAGCTGGGCACCTCATATATGTGCTTGATTGTGCTGGCTACGGTTGATGGTGATATATTCCGATTTTATTAGAGCTTGCTTCTTTTTAGGGGATAACTGTATTCAAAATTTTCATTTGGGGAGGTATATCGTCGGATATACGGTCGGAAATTTAGTTTTACGGCGACGCGCGAGCGGAGCCGTAAAACGTGATTTCCGAACGTATATACGACGATATACCTCCCCAAATGAAAATTTTGAATACGGTTATCCCCATTCTAATACACTTCTGCAGTTTGATCTCAAATTGGAGCGTTGCAAGCCGCATAAAGCCGCACGTCATCAAACGAAAGGTGACGTAATTGATGACGTCAAACTATTTCCGACAGTCGCAAATTTTTGACGTTATCCAATCAGACGTCGCGTTACAAACGCAAGTGCATTAGAATAACAATTTTATGATAATTGAATAGAATTTATTAATCGTTAGCACGGTAATAACAATTTGATCAATTGTATTAACCCAAAAACCCTAAAATTAAAAATGGACTTATACAATTGATAAGGATTGAAAATAACTTCTTTTTAATAGATCAGCTGGCTTCTGAAGAAACAAATTGATTTTTTAGGATCCAGAACCTTTCCATGCAGCTTGATAACCGATTTTCCAATCCTGTCAGCCTAAAACGGATAAAACTAAGAAAGAAGGCAACGATCAGGAGTCGATCCAATCAAGCATCACACCTGACCCAGGACACCATATGGGAAAATGACAACAATACAAGAAAGCATCACATACAAGAGAGCCAAGAGGTCAGCTCTTTCCTAGCAGGTGACCACAAGGCTGCAAAAAACAGGCAAGACAGTATGCAAAGACAAACCCAATGCAAAAATAACAAAAGAAGATCTACAAAAGAAGCACCACCTTAAATGGAAATTATTTTCAATACCTATCAATAACATAAATCGATTTTCATGTTTAGGGTTAGCAAGACTTATCTATAGATAAGAGGGTTGGTGCTTGATACTGTGTCTTGGGTCCTGCCGACTGGGTTTAACTGTTGAAGTACTTTTGCTACGGTATTCAGTTGGTTGTACTTTTAAGTCCTCCTTACCTTTGTTTTATCTCACTTTTATATCTTGATTTTGTATTTACTTGGAGATGGTAAATCGATAAGTTAGGGATCTTTAATGTAAACCAAACATATATGTATCTTGATCCGCATCAGAAATAAGGGTGGGGTTGGTACCGTTTGAGCCCTCCAGTGATTTTTTATCTGACTGTTCCAAGTAGGTGCTTCTATTGTGGATCATTTTTTATTTATGCTTCACGATTGTCTTTGTTATGCTGTATTGTCTGTTCCCTGCAGTCGTGTGATCACCTGATGGGAACGGACTGACTCCTTGGCTCTTTTGTGTGTTGTGTATTCTTGTGTTTTTGTCACTTTTCCACATGCTGTACTTGATTGCATTTATCCTTTCCTTCCTCTCTACTTAGTTTTCATACGAAAAAGTCAGGTGTTCCGAGACGCTGTCCATAGGACATATTCCCTGATGATGTGACAATATTTGGTCATTGTTATCAACTGCTTACATAATATAAAACTGATGCTGACCCGTCCCTTTATAACTGAAAGATTGCTAATGGGATGTTACGAATCAAATCAAACAAACAAACAAATAAAACTGATGCTGCTTTATGAGTTACGCCAGAAACACTGTAATTTGTAGTTTTCCTCCCGATACTTAAAAATTCTGACAGGAGTCCACGATATTCTCTAAGCATTCGAATTAATGTCAAGTAATTACAAAATATACATTCACACAAATGAAAACCCCGTGAATGTATTGCAAAATCTAGAAAAATACAGTAATAGCAAAACTGTACCTACTAAGCTTTTGTGTATTTGAAGCAGATAGTTTGCCTAGAGTATATTGTTCACATTAGCAAAATTGACTTTTAGTCTATCATTAGAAAACATAACTTTTTTGGTATAACACTGCGTGATCAGCCAGCAAACCGCGCCATTGGTATTCATTGCTCAGAAAGTGAAAGGGATATAGAGTAAAGAGATATGCATGCTATATACAATGTTTCAGAATGTTTCCCGTCTCAATTATGAAACAAATCATTTTAGTTTTGACTTGTTGGAGATGGATGCCAAGGAAAGCAAGACTTTTCTCCTGATGCAGATACGTTATAAAATTGATTGTATGTTTGCATCTACTGAAAAATAAGTGATTAATGCATCCATTAATTGATCTTGTTTCATTTGTTTAAATTGACAAGTGGTACTTTGTTCAAACATTGTTTACATGCAAACTATATAATTGAGCCACGACAAGAGATTTTCAACAATGTGGTATGTGCGACCAGCAAAGCCTCAGATCAGCCTGCGCATATAAGCAGTCTGATCAGAGGCTTTGCTAGTCGCTTGAATATTCTAGGGGTGTTGAGCTATTGACTGAACATCATTTGGAGTTTCTAAGCTTAAAAAGACGCTGCACAGGCACTTCTGAGTTTACACTTGTCAAAATGCCACATTGTTGGAAATCACATGCCACGGTTCATATATATGTAGCAATGTAAAGCTCCAAATGTGCTACAATTCAGGCATAGCGTACAAGTTGTCATGTGCGTACAGCGAAGATAAAAAATCAGTCAGCACATCCGCACAGTCTGGTAGGAATCTTAATTTTCCGCTCGAAAAACGTTGGACACCGGGCTACAGTGGAGATTGCTAACGAGTTTCATTTCGCAGGTCTTGTGCGTGACTCATGCGCGACTCGTGCGAGTCCAACGAGTGTTAAAATAACATGTTTTCTTCGCGTATACACGAACTTTTCGCGAAGTTCTTCATATGAACAAATCAGAAACGCGTGGTCCCCGCACAGGATATTAGGCCTACTTACATGACCTGCGATATATTACTAAATGCCGTGCATGGGTATTTTGGTCTGCGTAAGAATATTTCAACCAATCAATGACCATCCGCACAAAACACAAATCATAAACAAATATGGCGTATATATTTAGCAGGGTATGCCGAATTATATAGACTGGTAACATTGTGAAATATAGACTGGTCTCCTGTTTTTTCTATCAATGTGAAAGTTATCTTTTTTTCCCTTCCTGTTGAATGGCTTCAGGCTATAATCAGGAGACGTGTGATATAGCGTTTATTCTAATCCGTTAATCCGAATGGACACTTATTAATTGGACCAGTTCATTTAAGTGTTTAGGGTTTTAAGTAGTTAAATGTTTATTCAAATTTTTAAATAGAATATTAATTCTGAAAGCAAACAGTGCAGACCTTGATCAGCAGCCGCTGCAATTAAGTATGGATGTCCCATTGCATATATTGAGGCGTCACAGATTATATTTGGAAAGTATTTCTTTGGCGAATTAACATTCTCACTCTTATAAATTGGACTGGTTCATTTCCGTTTTTTGTAATTTAAATGGTTTCCCCCAAACATATTCATAACACAATCGGCAATACGTAGGATAAGAGTGTTCATTCTAATCTTTTAACCCATTTAAGCCTGAATGAATATTCCAACTCATATTAATTTGACCAGTTTATTTCTGTCTTAAGGGGTTTAAGTGGGTTATTTTTTTTATACAAATTTAATAGAATATTTTGTAGGCAAAAATTAGAGACACTAATCATTGACCACGTTTTATGGCTTCTGATCTGGGTCTCCAATGTTTGCCGTTTGCCTATGTCCCAGGTTAAATAGATTCCTTAACCAAATAAGCGTTTGACCCCTTTTGAGCCTAATGGAATTTTCCATAAACTACATACAATAAAGTCAGGATAGCTGTTAAGGGGCTTTAGGTCTCAGAGTGGTAACACTTAGTTTATGTCAATCTGACACCATAAAGCAAGGTACCATTATTCTTACTCATGTCACATCCTCAGGAATGTTTTACTGCCAGATCAACGAATTTACAGCTCCAACAAAACGACACCAAATAATCGGGCTCAGAGACTATAGATATAAACCAATTTCATGCTCAGCCATAACCAGCATGAAATATATAAGGCTCATAAACGGTCAAAATTCGACAATTGTTGGACTTCCAATATTTATATGAATGGCAAATTCAACATCTGAGAGCCTGAAGGCAAGAGGTATCAACTTTTCACAAGATTTTATAAGCAGTTGAATTTCATGCTCAGTTGAGTTGAGCATGAAAAAACCCCACTCATAACCCCGGGAAAAAAGGTGAACCTTGTCCATGTCCAAACTGTTCATGAAGGATATCAGCGACTCCATCGTATAAATTGATTAAGAGATACGGCGTTCATCTAAAATCAAATAGTTAGGTACAAGATTGGTCCCGTTCTTTTGCATGACCTGATCTTTTAGCTCCCGAACAAGTTTTATATTTTTGTTGGCCTGGTCCAATTATCAGCAGCGTTCCTGCTATGTATTTTTTGTATTTGTTTAGGGACATACATATATTATAATTTCAAAAAAAATATCACCTGTGATCCTTTAAACACAAAATTGACTAGACTTATTGTAGCAATATAATTGGGAGAATCCATTGAATGACAAGGGTTAAATACATATTTCAGTGTTTGTATGTAGCATAGTAACTGGCCGGAGGCATTATGCACAACTGCTTTGTGGAAGCCACATCAAAAGAAAGTATCTACATTTTCTAGGCTGGATAAGTCCTGAACAGAGCACGAGGACACGACCCAGTGCCTCCAGTTAGGCTTGAACAAATTCAAAGGAGCTCTTGCATGGTATGGGAAATTAACATGGGAGTCTGCCCACGCTTGGATTTTGAAAATATTATGTTATTTAATTGTCTGGGGTATAACTTTAATATTTATGGTGCGTTTGAGTTTTTATGCTATTCCATTGCTAATTTATGACGTCATGAATGATATCACTATAATACCTTAGGACCCAGTTATAATCATTTCTAAAGTAATTGAAATATCATATAAAGGGCGGAGAAATGTTTTATTAAATAGCTATATCATTGATAAGTTCGCTGTTACTTAAAATGGCTTTGTATGTATTAGGATATTGGGTGGGCATTCATTTTTATAGCATGGTACCCTAATTTTCGACTGTATATTTTATATTCGGTCAAATTTAAAATTAACATTTTTATAGGTTGCAGTCTTTGTCAAGATACCATTTCAACATATAAACTATCCATATATGTTAAGAATATGTAGGCCAAATTTCATGAAATTCAAGGACCGGTAACATATTTTTTTAACTTGATGTAAACACATGGCCCTAATTCATCGAAATGTAAAAAATACAATAATTATGCTTCAGTGTTAAACTTACTTGAATACTTGCTTAGTTTGAATCATTATGCTAGTATGTTTATTGGTAGAAGTTGATAAGTTCAGTGTTTTCCCCTATTATGGATTGGAAAAAACCAATATTCTTTGATATTAAGTGCCACGACTTTTATTTAATGAAGTGTTTACACAATAATATTAGCCAAAATGAGACAATATATTGACACCTGTACTTAACACATCTAGTTTCTAACATTAAAACTACATCTAGCCAATGTTACACTTAATATGTAACATTATTAAGAATTTTAATTCATACAGAAGAGAAACCTTACGACAAGTCAGTTCATACAGGAGAAGAACCTTATTTCTATGATTTATAGTTGTAAGACTCATTAATAAACCTGCTTCACAAAAATAACCCCCTGTCAAACCTATTGGTTAAAATTAACCATTTTGGTCACAGATAACTCTTGACTTCAAAGGTATTGCTAATTTAATGCTTAAATCATCTCTGTTCATTATGTTTTGTGAAACTGATGCTGATTTCCATCAATAGCAACATTTATACTTTGACTGGCTGTATATTCTAGGCATACAGTTTTGTTTCTGGACCTCACTTATTCATGTAGAACACTGTTTTATGATACCTTTGATAAGACTATGTTACACATTATCCTGGTCACGGCACCAAAATGTGGTTCCTCTAGTTCAGTTGGGATGTAAAGGAAATATTTAGTCTTCTTGTTTTCACATGTTTATTGTTAGGATATTATGTTTCTTAAACAATATAATGCAGGACTTGAGGAAGTGATACACATTGTCTTGGCCCCATAGTGCCATGACACAGGGCCATGACCTTCGGTATTTCTGACCATTAAATCATTTAAAATTTTCTAAACATGTCTTTCTTTAAGAAAATTGGAAGTAGATTAAAAAAACAACCTCCTTATTTCAAGTTATTGATTCATTTGAACTAAATAATTAATTTTGCTAAAACTGACCTATACCCAAAAGAGGTAGGAAATGACAAAGTAACCGGTTTTGGATTTTCATGATATTTGTTTCAGATCAGCAGCATATATATGGCATATTTTTGTGATAATATGATATCTTGACAAAGACTAGAACATATCCATCTTTTGAATTGAATGTTGAATGTTTTGTAAATTTTTGAAAAAAAAAATATTGAAATTTTACAATCACTTCTTCTGAAAACGTAAACCATAATTTATCCAAATGGTTTCGTGGTATTAAAATAATGTCTATGGTATTTTGGATTCAATCTAGATGACAAATCATAGGAATAAACAAAACTATATATTTAGGACATGGAAATTTAGAGACAGGTACCACCTCAAAGGTGGAGTACGTCAGGGTTGCTTCCTAAGCCTTATTCTTAACTATCTAAATCGATAAGTTCATTTTTATAGTTCGTATATAAAGAGTTATTAATATGCAAAGTTTGAAGAAAATCCATGTGTGGGCACAGATGAAAGTACCCCTTTGTTTATTCACTCAGGTTAGTAAACTAACAACATGAGGAGCTGGTACATATATAAAGCATAACTTATGGCGGGTAATCTGCAGTGTAGAAAAGGGAGCGCATACGTATGACATGTGGGTCATACAAGGGTAACATGGAGTTTTGTTTTGGCGAAAGATGGTAGCATCCACCGGGCTCCAATCTGTGATATGATGCCGGGAGGGTACCACCATCGTCCGGGCAATGGCTTGATACTTGGGTTTAAATTTAGTGGGCATTCAAAGAAATTTGTTATATTTATATATATTTTTTGTATTCCAAGGTTCATGGATTTAACAATATGCGTGGCTCTTACTTTTCTCAATTCGATTTGCCATTTATATACTTATTGTTAAACAAACAATTTAAAGAGAAACGTGTGTACACGGCTGTCCATCACTGGCACGAATGCCAGATGAGTGTACCGTGCGTGTCCGAGTATGATAAACTCATAGCCGCCAACAAGCCGGATTTTTAGACCAACTCCATAGCAGCTATGGGTTTACCGAACTCCCTCCTTCGATCATTTCGCCACGCCACGCACCTCACCCTGCAGGAAATGCCAGCGATGGGCTGCCTTGTTACAGTTATCGGATCATCGAATCGTGTCATTTTGTCTACACACAGGTCAGGCCACGAGGAGTGGCCAATTTTTGGTTGGAGGAAAATTTGTGCCAAATTTTATTCTTTGGATTAATTGAGTGGTTTCATATTCTGCTTGGATGGAATAATATAAACAAAAAAATACTGTTCAGCCTAGCTGAGTACAATCTTGTAAATAAATCAAATTTACAGAAACACCTTTCGCGGCTACTCACGTCTCGTGTTACCCAGATCTAGTTCATTACACATTCCCCGCGTTCAATCCCTTGATCAAGACATCTATTACCGAACCACAAAGCTCAAAACAAGTTTTACAGCAAGTTAAAAGTATGTAATTTTCTCTTGATTGGGTATTTTGTGCGCGCTAATAAAATAAAGGAATTAAAGTCATATTGACTATTGGTGTAAGGACTTTTTTGTTTGTTATGGATACAAGAATATTTTATCAAAAATAATTTGGTTCCAGTCTTTCATTGGAAGAGGGAATGGAAGAGGGTACCTGTCTCCAGCGCAAATGCCTACAGATATTTGATTGGTTGGTTCAATTCCGCGTGATTGACGTTTTCACTCGAGTGATACCACAATGAATTTACTAGCATTCATTGGTTGAAAAAACAATGCAGCTATGGTGGGAAAGATGCGTTTGCCTCGCGTTGGTGTTTGGCTTAAAAATGCCCACAAGGCTTTCGCAGGCAACCGCATGTCCTACAAATGCGATATGTATGCAAAGGCAACGCGAAGTCCATGCGCTGGCGAAGAAAACCCACTAACAATCACCACTGTACCCATAGAACGTCCATCGAACACTCAACATACGATGGGCGCCCATGCCAACTTGTACCCTTTTCTAGAAATCGCTCAAATACACGTAATAGTTATACCATGGGTTGTCCGCCTGTACGTGGAGATAATCCACGAGCTTTAGCGACTGGATTATCTTACGTACAGGTGGACAAACATGGTATAACTATTTTATACCACCTACATCAGTGTAGACCTTGCACATCACGAGATATATTGTGCTAAAGGTGGCAAGGGTGGTATAATTGACTTTCTTTAACTGGGAATTTCAGGGATTAGAACTTTCACCTAGAGGTTTTAGTAGTCGAGTTAAAATTTTGTAGTTAGTAATATTTATTTTTAACCAAAAATTATTTCTTTTCAGTATTGTTTAAATGGCTCTTTTAGCTGCTCTGCACACAATATTTGCTAAAGTCGTTTGCTATCTCTATCTCATGTGAAATAAGGCAATCAGTTTCTTTAATATGCCAATTAAAATTTCATTTGTTGCTCTTTTTCAAGATGCCCCGTATCTCTTTAAAGAATCAAATTTATGGATGTTCATCCTTACTTTTCTTAATTATGGTTTTATACATATTATTTTAGCTGATCATATTATTGATGGAACTTTGTTTCTAAAGAAAACATAATTACTCTAATTTTCGTTATTTTACATGCATTTCTTACTCTAATACAATCGATGATTTTTGGCGACAGCTCGTATATTCAGGTTAGCGCTCTTTTAGTACTCTGTGTGATTGTAAGATGTTTCTTATTTACTTTCTCTAATCATTAGATACTCCAAATTTGTAGAAATCGCTTACAACACCAAAACTGTATACAATTTCTCAATGTACATGTTCGTGTCTTAAATCATTGACAAACGCTTCTTAAAGATGGGTAGGTAACGGTTGATGTTAATGCTCATAAATGAACACGAGATAATGGTACATTATTGTCAACTTGACAACATGATCACATTATTCATAACTAGTATAAATATGATCCTTTAATGCTTTGGAACTAGTCGTTACTCATGTTGAATGCGATACTAGCTGTGTGAGACCTAAGACAATGTAAGATTTTGTCATTTCCTGTCTTAATTAATTATCATCATATTTATTCTTATTAAAATCCTCTGCATAAGCATTTTTAATAAAATCTATAAAATCTTCAAACCTATCATTTTATTCTACATGTGAATCAGAAGGTCGCTGCATATCTACTATTAAATAAGACTTGGCTTTTTGTTGAGAGATTTCCAGTCAACTGCCAGAAATATTATTTATCCCTTAATCCGCTCTACGTTTTGCATTAATGTGATTTCTCAAATAAACAATGATTCCCCCGTCCCCATTGAAATCGTTTTTCTTTCGAAATGGAGTTTGAAAGTCATTAATATAAAACATGCTAGTTCATTTATGATCCTTCAATTTACTTTCTCTGAACCTTTATCAGGTTAACCTAAATCGAAAACACAGTTATTCCGTACATGTTGACACTGGTTCAACCTAATAAAAAGCCCTGTTTGAGATTATTATGCATACGCTAAAACTTTATTGGCTGAATGAATCGTTTCTTTACACAGAAAGGCTTTCCAAAGTTTTTTTACGCTGTTAACCAGGCAATGAATGACCCCATGCCCAATACAATCATTAATACAAAGTTTATATAAAACAGTATGTAGTCAAGCATATTGGCAACGTGTGTCCATGACACATCTTCTCGATCAAAGTCTAGATTTGGCAAATGATTTTCATCACTTACTGATTGCCGTTTGTTTTCATTTTCATTTTCTACTATAGGCGGGGTATTAGCAGCAGGTGACATTGTTTTAAGTCTCCGGCGATAATTGAGGTATTTCAAGGTGATTTTCCTTAGCCAGTCCGGTAAAGGTGTATAAATTTCATAGTCCATGCGACACAAGATCACGCTTGTAATTACACCCAAAGTAGTAGCGACGTTGAGGCTTACCATTCCTATGGACATATATGAGATATTTAGGGAAGTACGTGGCAACTGCTCACTTACGTCTGAAGTGAAGAAAACAAAAGCCAAAAGAATTGTCACAGAAAATGTCACACGTTCTCCTGATCTAAGGGGTACAACAAAAATCATCGTGTTTAGAAGAGATAGCATGCTGTATGGTACAGAAGTGTGAATTACAACAAATTGATATCTGCGTGAAAGTTTTAGCACAAGTAAAAATGCCATAAAAGACATATTACTGATAGGTTCCATGTGTGTTGCGGTCATGGAAGAAGTTTCAGTAACATCCCACTCTCCGTGCTGGGCTAACATACCTATTGAACTAGCATTGGATAAAAGTTTGAGCGCGACCTCAGACGCACCATGTGCTGCTGGTTGTATGAAAAATCCGCACTCATGTTTATCATATGGAAAAAGCCGAACATCTAGTACACACGTTCCTTCAAATGAACTGGCTATCAACCAATCTACCCTTCCGTTACTATGAAGCCATGCTGATGCATGAGAATTATCTGTCTCCATACCACCAAATTGAACCAGTCTGGGTGTCCATATATCCGTGGGTGTGACTGTGAGATGAGATAGATCACAATATTCGGAACTGTTCCAAGTGAGTAGCTCATCTGTCCAGGATACATACAGATAGCCAAGAGTTGACAATTTACCAGTCGTCATGTGTAAGCTATCGATGCTTGTAATACCCATGTAAACATTCACCTGAAATGAAATTGAATTTTGATAAAATAATCATAAAAACAATTCAATATGTATTGGTTTCTCTAAGGCCAGACAGGTGCATGTATTGAAAACAATATGATCTTTTGCTATATGAAAGCATTTTATACCAACATAGAGCCTTTTACATGCTCAACACAAATGATTATGACAAAAATAATTATCCATGATAATATATATCTGGAGATAGCTTTTACCATCACTCTGCAGACCGTGTGATCTCCCGGACGTATTTTCTACCCCCACCCTCTCAAACGCTTCATATATTCTAATACAGTTCTAAGTATGGTTAAGATATGGGCCCTTTCGGTAACCAAGGTAAGTAAGAAGCCTAATTTGTCGCATGTAAACAACAAAGGCATGGACCGACCTGCGAAACCTAGCAGTGCCTCTATTATTTGTTATTTTGAAATTTTAGTAAACACACTTTTTAGTATGTGACTGTCTACAGTTCTGACTATAAACACAATCGAGTCTGTGGCCAAAGTTTCTTTAAATACATGATAGAAAGTGACGTCTTAGACTCATTGACGACCCCAACTAAAACGTCCATCGCTGAGTCTGTGACTGATTCTGGGTTTGTGATCTTCGACTGGACTCAAAGCGGATTTACTGTGGCTTTCCTTTAGATCACTACCTGGAGGCTAAGAGAAATTTCTTTTGTTTAATCACATTTAACAAATTTGATTTGATTGCTTCCTGAAATGATACATTTACTATTATTGAATACTATCCGAGCTAATCAATTTGTGTGCTTTAACAACATCATATCTAGGAGGAACATTGGGCTGGCCTGTAAAATATAGTTTAGTTGTGCCTGCTTTCCATTCTAAGGCGGTTATTATTAGTTTATTGTTTGTTTAATTTAAGTAAGGGTGCAAAGATCAGTAATCGTTACAATCAAGTACCACACCTGACCCAGGATACCAATGGGAAAGTGACAAACTCACAGATAGACACCATAAATGAGAGCCAAAAGGTCATCCCTTTCCCAGCAGGTGACCACAAAGCACATATAAACAGACGCACACAAAAGCATAGCAAACATAAGACAGAAAAAACATAAAAGATCCACAAAAGAAGTACAGCCTTGGAACAGCCAGTAAAATATTTTTACTGGAGGGCTTAAACCAGTTCCTCGGCGCCAACCTCACCCATGCTTTTGATGTGAACCTAGACACATTTGGGAAAGTGACAAAACACAACACACACGACATCGAAGAGGCCAGCCCTTTCCCAACAGGTGTCAACAAGGCTACAGGCTACAAAGATCAAACACGACTTTACAACACACACCAACATGAAGCATAGATAAAAACAATGATCCACAAAAGAAGCACTGCCTTGGAGCGGTCAGTAAAAATACTTTTATTGGAGGGCTTAAACAGGATTCACGATGCCAACCTCACCCTTAGTTCAGATGTGGATCAAGACACATAGATATTTCGTTTACATGAAAGACCCCTAACTTATCAATGCATCATCTCCTAGAACATATAAATCAAGATATAACAAGGATAGAACGCAAAGATAAGGACTCAACAGTAAATAAAACTGAATACCGGAGCAAAAGAAATCCAACAGGTAAACCCCTGTGGGGCCGACAAACAGACAAAGCATCAGGCCCCTACCATTTCATCAATAGATAAGTCTTTAACTTGGAACTGTCATAGAGTCTGAAGTCAGACCCACCGGCGTGCAATTAAAGAGGAAAGCAAAGTTGCCAACGGTGATTGGGTTGACCACTAAGCATGCAGTCTGTTGCAATTCATTTATGGTATAGCCAATCTTTTTTTTATAATTTGAAAATATTTTAATGAACTTGGGCGCTGAAAAATTATTAGAGCCAACAATCTTGTGATGGTTGAGTGGCTCTTCTTCGTGGTGCCATGGGTTTGTCTGCGGTTTGTGATTGTGGTACTTCCTGATCACACTCAATTACTATTTTTTATTTAGTTGGAGCTCTGAAGGGTATATTTTACTTACCATATTGTCGAAATAAACATTATTAATGTTTAAAATATCGTCCAAATATCTGGATGTAGTGTTAAACGCATCTTTAACACCAGCCTGCTAATCATCAGAAAGAGACATCATAAAGTCCCTCTTATAACAAATCAGGAATTAATCGGCAACCAGGGGAGCACAATCAGTGCCAATAGGAATCCCAACTACTTGTCTCTGTAGCTTGGTGCTAAATGGAATATGAAATTTTGTCCAACAAAAAGGTCAGCGCATCAAACACATTTTGACATGACCATGCATGAAATTTTTTAGGGTTTTCTGAAGTTAAAATGCATTTCTGTCATTACATGCAAGGAAAAGAGAGCCTTCTCTCTGGAAGGTTTTTTCAATAAGATCAATAAGTTTATCATTAATTGAATTATGATGTAAAGTGGTGTAAAGAGTAGAAAAATCATAAGTAGACAGACTGGTCGCATTGAAATCTCTTGCTTTAAGTTTATCTAAAATTTCACCTGTATTTTTAATAGACCAAAATAGGTTTTTACCAGATCTCTGATATACCTTTTCACAGTACTTGATAACATGTTTTTAACAGCTGTAAAACACGAGGTTTACATTTTTTTGTCGTACAAGAACGAGAATTAGCAATAAATCTTGCTTTAAAGGGTTTTTTGTGGAGTTTAGATAACTGCCCCAATTGTGTCTGTTGGTTTTGTGTTTTGCCCTTGTCTTGTAGTACAGCTCTATGTGCCGTTTCAAGATTAACAATGATAACTGAGATGATTTGTATGCTTACTTGTTTGCGTATTTTTTTTGACTATGTTGTGTCGTTTGGTATGCAGATATTCTCGCATCGATGTCCATCTGATAATGGCATTTACTGACTTTATTTGCCTTAATTTTTTTGTTAACAATGATTAATAATTTTTAAGTATTCCAATGGGTACTAATTATGCCTCTCTTGTTACAGATTTATTTTAGTTTTGTTATGAGAGAGACTTCATAATGTCTCTTTCTGACAGCAATCAAACTGATGTCATTGAAGCCTTTACTTCTACCGCAAGATATCTAGATTACTTGCTTAATATTCATAATCCTTATTTTGAACAAATGATAGGTCAGGCATATCCTACTAAACCTTGGTTAAATAAGACGAATACCTATGCTACTGAAGCACCCATTTTGTATTTGGACTTATCCATAATGAAAGACATACTTTCATCGAAAATTAATGTTGAACAGGATAATTTTAATTTGAAATAATAAATTTCCAGCTTTCCTCATTCCTCGTTCCCCTACCAGTGGTGTATATTTTACGCAGCTTTATCGTTCTGCGAGTGTATGTTCTAATGTTAATGACATCAACAACAGAAACATATTTTTGACCGCTGTGTTATTAAAAAAAAGTTATCAGTATCATAAAATTATAAAAGCGTTTTCTAGATTCTACCACCAACACTTAGAGTTTGTTATTTAATTCAACATTGGTTAAAATATCTCTTCCGTTACAAGGCATTTTGGGGCCAGTATTGTACGGTGATTTAGTTTATAAATTCATAAGAATTGTTGGAAAACCTAATTTTAGTGATCAATTCAAAAAAATAATCCAAGGTTATAAAAAAAGTTGGATATAACTAGGATATCATGCGACAGTCTGCATGTCTTGTTGTAAACCGACTCAAGGTTAAAAGCTTTTGTTTCCTATCTAAATGCATGGCGGTGGGCCAGGCCTCAGACTCAATACAATGATAGCACTGTCGTAAAGCTTTAATCAGTCTTTTAATGTCTGATGATTATCTTTAGCTGGACCCACCATGGCTCAACGAGGTTTTCTTTAGCTATAACTATCTGTGAGTAGTGAGCCATTTTATTTGCTTCACCATAGTGATAGTTTTATGGGATTATTTCTCCATGATGATACATTGCAATAGTACGGAAGTCTCCATACGAGCTTACTAAGTTTTGTGTTTTAAGAACATCAGTATCTAGGGCGAGTATTTTGCACAATTAAGTGCATTTAAGCCCCAAGTGGCTTAGGCTGTTGTCCGTTCTAATGTTGTGGTTCTGTAGTTATTGATTCTTCATATTGAGGATATCTGCTTGTGTTCCATATTTTGTCGTGCATTGCTTTGTATCCTTTCTACTTTGCAACCATTTCGATGGAGAAGAGAGAGTGGGCTGCTTTACTTTGTTTGTGTTTCTAGTGTCCTGTTATAATTATTGTTCTGTGGCTCTTTAACGCGGTGTCATGGGTTTGTCTGCAGTGTGTGATTATGGTATTTCCTGGTCATGCTTGCTTTATCTTTAGAATTGCAAAGGATCAGACGAGCATGCACACCAACAAAGCACCACCAGAACAAATACTGCTCGCATACTGAAAGATGTTAGACACACAGTTCTAGATATCTACATGGTTGTGTTACGATTAAATATATACTCCACGTGGCACATATAGTTGATTTAATCATCAGTAATGACTAACGTCAGGCAATAGTTATTAAACCTAAAAATATTCCAATCCCGTTTTAAGGGGTTACTCTGTTTGAGCTCCTCAAGCAACCTCTGTACCAAACACACTGCCACCAAATTTTCAGGTCTTTGTGAGCAAATAAAACGATTGCCCTTAATGTACAATAGTTTTAAATATTTCCACCAATATCTTAAATACATACATATCTATAACTGATTCAAAACTTGCTTTGAGAAGTATATATGTACTTTACCTGAATAGCCTGTGATTGATTATATATAGGTCTCATTGTCCTGTCATAGGTCGAATTACTCAGCAAGTCCGCTTTGAGTCTCTGAACATCTGCTAACGAGTAGCACTCGGCTTGTTTCCCAACCATTGTTATAATAATCAAAACGCAAACGTGTAGAATCGACATTATGTTTGACATCAAAGATGCAGCCAGTGTCACACTGTCAGTTTGTTTGGTCTATGTATAAAATATTCCCCTCTTATATTGGTTCTGAGAATTCTTACGCAATCCATTCAGCATTACGATAGCTTTAGAACATGTTACATATAAGTTCTATATTAAATATAGTTCTCATAGCACCATTGCCAACCTTAGCACGAAATAGCTCGTGATGTGCAAGGTCTACACTGATGTAGGTGGTATAAAATAGTTATACCATGATTGTCCACCTGTACGTTAGATAATCCACTCGATAAAGCTCGTGGATTATCTCCACGTACAAGCGGACAACCCATGGTATAACTATTACTTATCAGATTGTTCGAACAATAATGGAGCCGCGACTCGAGATTTCCAACAATGTGGTATGTGCGATCAGCAAAGCCTCAGATCAGCCTGCGCATACGCGCAGTCTGATCAGAGCCTTTGCTAGTCGCTAGAATATTCTATGAGTGTTATGCTACTGCCTGAGCATCATTTGGAGTTTCTAAGCTTCAAAGGAGGCTACACAGGCTCGCGTGAGTCTACACTTGTCAAAATACCACATTGTTGGAAATCACATGTCGTGGCTCATATATGAAAAGAATGCTACAGATATAAATGTATATTACAAGAACACACTGCAGCCAGTTGTGATATCTGGACAGATAGTAATGCTGAAATATCTTTGATTACAATACACGCGTTGATATGTTTTATTTGTGTAGAATCACGAAACTACATGAGGTTATATTAAATTAACAGCCACTGCAGAAAAAATCCAGAGTAATTGATACCAATATTATGCCACTTTCAATCATGTTAATAACTATGAATGTAGTCTGTGCTTGAAGCAGTAACAAGGACTTGCAAAACATATTCTTTGATAATGTATCAACAGCAAGATCAATACAAGCAACCCAACAAAAGTGTATTTATTGGAATATCAGACTGTTAATCCTTATCACCAGTCACCAGGACACACTCTGCAATTAATTCTATTATTTTAAAAACGAGTGACCAGAGATGCCATAATCGAAGTTATCATATGACATTTCGTCTGATTGTAAGAAAGCGTAATGTACTATAATCGAGAGACCAACAGTTGTCCAGTGGGGGGGGGGGGGGGGGGGAGTATTTCTAATTTCCCTTGCTAGCTACGTAGTCTTGTATAGACGGTTCTCTGAGTACCCATAACATATGTTTTGGATGAGAAATAAAGAAATTAGTTTTACAATACGCACTCTTATCTGGATGTCTGTAGTATCGTGCATACATGACCAAATTACTGTTGTTATGTATGCTCCCATAGGCTATTATGTTTCACCAGCTTATACACACGCAGCAAGATCAGCGCCTTTGCTATTCGAGCTCTTGAAAGTCTTATCGCTTAACTAACAACTCAGTTTCAACTTTTTAGTTAGCCTCTGAGTAGACTGGTTTGAGCATTATTTGGTCATACATCCCGGAGACAGGGTTTCTTGCAGTGAGGCCTAATTACATAGATCCAGGTTAGGAAATTTTATGAGCGTAAAATTGTAATTATTGTCTTACCCATCAATTTAAACATGTGTTTTGGGTGCTCAAAAGAACCGTCTCATTGAGATGGTTCTTTTGAGAACACAAAACATATGTATTGGATAATAGTTTTACAATACGCACTCTTATCTGGAGGCCTATTAAATTATTGCAACAGCAAACTGCGATCAGCATGCACATCAGCGACTCTGGGGTCTACTTCTTTGATCATTATGGAGCAGCCTGGTTTTCGTTTTGTCTTGAATATGTCTTGTCATAGATGCTGAACTTTTTTCTCCTCTGATGCAGATCATTTATAATAATTGATTGTACGTTTGCATCTATAGAAAGATAAGTGATTAATGCATTCGTTAAACGATATTGCTTCATTTGTTTAAATTGTAAAGTACTGTTTTGTTAGAAATTGCATTCAAAGCCTTAAATTGCCGGCAAACATGCACTTGAAAATGTCTTCGTCCGCTGCAAAAAATTTCCTAACATTACTGACTAATTTTAGTACATGTATCTACAACATTTCAGCAGACGACGATATATGCTGCGATAGACGCTTTAAATAGTTATGAAGTCAGATATTTAGAAACGACGTAAAGCTCCTCTAAACATCATAAATACAGTCGACATTCATTAACTAGAATTTCACGGGATCAAGACTTTTCACTTCAAGTTATTAGTAGATCGATATTAAAGGTTGAAGTATTAGCCAGAAATTGATTATTTTCGGTATTATCTATCAAAAAGTAGGTGAGTATTATCAGGAAATACCACAATCACACAACGCAGACCACCCCACGGTACCGTGAGGAAGAGTCACAGAACATTTACAGTAACAAGGCATCCATAAGACTATGAAAGAAAAGCAACCAGCTCCCTCTTCCTCTTCAAAATGATTGCAAAACTAAAAAAGACACAAAGTAATGCATAACAAAACAAAGATAAACACAGAACTCCCACAACCAATGGGAAGCACACCAAATAAATGTCCTGGAATTAGTATGCAATCTTTTCCAAATATATTCATTTTGTTAGGAGCACCGATTGGCCGGTTTTAATTATAGCACAAAACTACAGTTGTCAACTGCACGCATTCCTAGCAACTCGGGGGGTAGTTACTACCTATATATGACATAGGACGGATGTGCGACGCGAATAGCCCCCCCTTTTCAGCGCTCCCAGGTATTTGATAAGCCCCCTTTTTCAAAGGAAAAGTATATGACTGGCCCAGTTTTTCATCCTTGATATCTTAATGGTCGCGTTTTCTGACATCCCTGTTTGAAAATACTCATATTTTTGCTCAGATATTCAGCTCAGAAACCAAAATTCTAATATTCATTGGTAAACTTTGTTTTCAGACAGCAAAGAGGGTATATAAAATCAAAGAACAGTATATAAATATGTAAGCATTTTGTTCAATCAAGTATATGAATAGGTCATTTTTTGAAGACCAAGTATGTGATTGGGGTAGGTTTAAAAAAAAACTGGCCTGCACACCAGTACCAAAATGACTACCAAGTTACCCCCCCTCCTCCGAGCCTAGCAACAGGCTCTCACAATTTGCGCAGAATGAATAAGAGACTGTCCAAGGTCCTTAAACTGATAGAAGTTATTCTCTTTTGCCAACAAAAATGGTCTATATTAAGCTGTTTATTTAGGTGCATACTCTTCTCAACAGCCAAAGTGTGTGTTACCTTGACTAGATAAGTTAATGTATGCATGGCATGGGCGGATCAAGAAAACTCTGTTCGGGGAAGGGGTCCTGACATTTTTTTCGTTTATCCGTCACCTCTCATACTAACTGCACTGTTGCACGTTGACCTGATAAACTTTGCCAATTTCCCCGGCATGTGCCTTTATCAGGTCATCATGGCGTTGCACTTTTTGAATGACGTCTTCAATGACATTGAATCGACACGAAACTCGATAATGACGTCTAAATCGCTAGTTTGAAGAGTGAAAAAATAGATAAAATAATAAATTGAATATACCAGCTTCGGGTCTTTTGATGTCAAGTTTACCAGGCTCGGCTTTGAGAACGCTTGTAGAATCACTCGGCAAGCCTCGTGATGTCTACAAGCGTTCTCAAAGGCATGCCTGGTATACCTGATACCAAAAGACACCTAGTATTCTCTATGTGTGCATGGCATGGACGGATCAAGAAAATTATGTTGGGGTAAGAGGGTCCTGACATTTTTTTTGCTATTTATTTAATCATCAACGTATTCCACTGAGGGCCATACTAGCCTCCCTCGAGAAGCAGTTGGACCCAATTGGACAAGGTAAGAAAGAGGGCAAAGATCAGGAATCGATACAATCAAGCACAACACCACGTTTCTTCTGGAGGACTCAGAGGAGGGACTGTATCAGTATTTCTTAGATAATTATGACCATTTTTGATTTTCCAGGAGGGTCTGGACCCCTGTCCCCCATCATCTGGATCAGCCCAATAATAATTCGGGGCTTTAGTTAAGAGTGGTGCGCAACTGAAAGATAATTTACTTACTTCTCAACCAAAACAAATTTTGTAGTTACTCAAAAGAGCACCCAAAACATATGCTAAATCATATGGGTAAAAAAATATTTACAATTCACCGTTGAATGTTTTTGCATATCTAAACCTATGGCCCGTGCAGCAAGGGTAATACCCAGTCGCCATTACAGAACAAAAAGTGTTCTACTGTGATATAGGACATTTAAGACGTTTTCAGGCTTTTAAAATTGTCTACCCGTAATATGCGTACTCTTAGTAAATATGTCTAAATACAAGAAACTACAGACTTGCCAATTTTTTCTCACGCTGTTAACAGGACAATGAAAGACCCCATGCCCAATGCAACCATTAATACAAAATTTATGTGAAACAATATATAGTCAAGCATATTAGCAACATGTGTCCATTTCACATCCTCTTGACTAAAATCTTGAAATGGTAAATTGTTTTCATCACTTATTGATTGACGTTTGTTCTCAATTTCATTTACTACTGTAGGTAGAGGATTTACAGTTGTAGATGTTGTTTTCCTACGCCGGCGATAATTCAGGTATTTTAAGGTGATTCTCTTTAGCCAATCGGGTAAAGGTGTATATATTTCATAGTCCATGCGACACAAGACCACACTTGTAATTATGCCCAGTGTAGTAGCGACGTTGAGGCTTACCATTCCTATGGAAACATATGAGATATTTAGGGAAGTACGTGGTAACTGTTCACTTACGTCTGAAGTGAAGAAAACAAAAGCCAAAAGAATTGTCACAGAAAATGTTACTCGCTCTCCTGATCTAAGAGGCACAACAAAAATCATCGTGTTTAGAAGAGATAGCATGCTGTATGGTATAGAAGTGTGAATAACTACAAACTGGTATCTGCGTGAAAGTTTAAGCACAAGTGAAAATGCTATGAAAGACATATTACTAATTGGCTCCATGTATGTTGCGATCGTGGAAATAGATTCCGTGACATCCCACTCTCCGTGCTCCGCTAATAAACCTATTGCACTTGCATTTGATAAAAGCTTGAGCTCGATCTCAGATGCATCGTGCGCTGTTGGTTGTATGAAAAATCCGCACTCATGTTTATCAAACGGAAATAGCCGAACATCTAGTATACAAGTTCCTTCAAATGAACTGGCTATCAACCAGTCTACCCTTCCGTTACTATGAAGCCACGCTGGTGAAAGGGAATATTCCGTCTCCATGCCTCCAAATTGTACTAGTCTGGGTACCCATATATCCGTGGGTGTGACTGTGAGACGAGAGAGATCACAATAGTCCGAGCTGTACCAAGCAAGTAGCTCATCTTTCCAGGAAACATATAGATAGCCAAGAGTTGACAATGTACCAGTCGTCATATGTAAACTAGCGATACTTGTAACACCCATGTAAACATCCACCTGGAAGATCAACTACTTCTGTTATAAATAATTATAATAACAATCTATAACTTTTTTGACGTATGCTACTTTACAAATTGAAAACAAATATGTATATGTACCTGTACAATATGCAACTAGTCCACTACTTTAGTCAGCAAAAGTATTAGATACATTCAGATCGCATTCTCTAAAAGTGCTAATCAACTAAGCGCCAACATTTACAGATAGCATTTACATAAAATGCCACAGTAAAAACCCAGGTTAGGAAATCACACGTTGTTTTTAACCTATTAACACTGAAGCATTAAATGGCGGATTTGTATTTGTTTTCGATCAAGGTAAGCAGCTTTTTCACTTAGTTCTGGGCAGTAACCGTATCCATTCATCCATACACCACATGTTAGCCAGTTTTCACCCTGGTCTAGTAATAACATTCTTCTTTCGTAAAACAGTCTACTTTGGTCAAAACTCTGTCACAGAATTTTAAGTAATGAATGATGGAATACACTATTCAGATAGTCTCGCTTAAAACTTTGTGACAGAGCGTTTAGTTAAAGCAAAACTTTTTTATCAATAAGGTATCAAATAATTTGAAGTGAATGTGGCAAGCATCTGGTGCATCACTCGATGAATATGATTGCCTGAAATGAAAGAAAATGTAATTTGATTATGAAAAGAAAATATTTGTCCGCGTATTGCAGCATCACAAACAACACATGATTTCCTACCCTGAACCTTCCTACAACACATGAATATTAAGCTACTGACCGATCATCATTTGGGGTTTCTTGGGACTTCTAAGCTTAAAAGGAGGCTGCACAGGCTCGACTGAGTCTACACATATCAAAATGCCACATTGTTGGAAATCACATGTCGTGGCTCATTTTTGTGTGCTTTATTTCATACTTCTATCATCAGTTCCGTTATTTCCTGTGTTAATCTCTCTTTCTTTCTCTCTTTCTCTCTCTCTATCTCTCTCTCTCTCGCTCTCTCTCTCTCTCTTTAAATGACAGACCACAACAAAGGATATTAAATTTTCAGATAAAATGCGGCATGACGGTGCACTTTAGCAGGGTCTACACTGTTTGTTAAGGTAAAAATGTATTCAGACAAAAACAAAAGTATAAATTTTGTTTTAAATTATAACCTAACACAACTTGATGAGTACAATGGACTTTCCAAGTTTATTCTCAAGAACATGAAGGCCGATTGTTAGATTACTTCTATAGCCTCTAAATTGAGGCTATTAACGTAATGACATTATAAGCTTTCTGCTATTGGGCTATAAAAGTGATACAAGGATCGAACTTCCAGCTCCTTAAAATAAAGTAGGGAACCTCAATACTAGCTGATCCATTTATGTCTTTTAAACCAAAGCAAGGATGAATGATAGACCTATAAGGTTGAGGCCCTAGAAGTGTTTTAGGGAAGGGATACGGGATACTTTTTGTAAATACTTAAAGGGATATGATATACTTAGATCAGTTTCAGGGATATGCCAAATTTTCATTAAAATGATATATAAAAATGGGAAAACATCTGCATTAATATACAAAATTAAGACACATATCAACTCAGTAGTAACGCCTTCATTGTTCTGCGCCTTTGTTTCACTAAAAAGATAGTACAATCCCTATACTTCCTTGACCCAAAAATACAGCCATCTTAGGTTGAACAGTTCGGTTCAGTTAGTATCCCAGTTACGATCAAGGCGTATTCCAAATAGTTGCCCTGGGAAAATACGATTTAGGTTCTCCTCTCTGTTAAATATTTGTTCAATTAATTCAGTTAGTATTATGAGGGGGAAAGGTAGTAAATTAGAGCGAAGAGAAATCATATATAGACAAACAGGATGCTAGGAAACCTTTAGATTTTAATTTACTAAGAATCACCTGTGAATTTCTAATAGACTTTCTAATATACCAAAATAGATTTTTACCATTCTTCTCAAAATTGTTTCACAATACTTTATAACAAGGTTTTTAATTTCAATAAGACAAAAAGTCAAATTTACAGACAACTGAGTAGTAATACATGAGCTAGAATTTTCAATAAAATGTATATTATAGGATCTTTTATGAAATTTTGGTAACCAGTATAACACGATCCTCATCAATAAACACACCAAAGTTTGCAGCCATATGGCACCGATGCCTAGCAATGACAGACCTCTCATCAAGCAACTATTATTCATAGGCTTTAGCAGTGCTTAGTTCTTGCTTTTGGGTGTTAATGTAGCGTGTTTTAAAACGACCACATCGTTGTTAGCAGCCTTATCTGTAGGCGCTAAAATAAACTTCCTTTGAAGTTCCTGGGCCCCTTTCTTCAAGTTTCTAAAAGTGAATTTATGTTTAGGCAGAAGAAGTTCTAATTTATATGTTATTTTACCGGTAGTCTGAGTGTACACAATATACTCCACTTAAAAAACTCTAGCCCTTCATGTACACAAATTGTTTTGGTAAAAAAAATTGTTATAAAGCCGTCATCTGCAGTTGTATTGAATTTTATCTGCTTTTTTATGTTGTCGATGTTTATTTTTATTTAGCATAAGAAAAAAATATAAGATTTGGAGTGTTTCTTTTTGAAAATTTTTAATTTGTAACTGATAAGCATTTTACAAAGGACTTTTAGTAACAATAGCATTGATGAATTAGATGGGTTTTTTTTGTCATTTTTCATAAATTTGGGTTAAACTAAAACTGCTGTAGACTTAAAGTTTGATCTCTCTGCTTAGGGGGTAATATAATGCAGATAAAGTGAATAAATTATGTCTATCAGAATAATTTCTTAAATTGAGTCTTCGTGTAAAAAGATGTTATTGGTTATATCTACTTGTTTGAGATATGGTTTGATCAGTATCAACAATCAACAACTGTACCAAAGCTCTTAAAACAATTTACATTTTGATGTATCGGCACAAAACATTTACTATTACTTTAAAGATTATGAACTGAATTCTAATTTCTTTTGAGTTAACAACTCCCTCTCTGTCGTGTTTTAATTGGAGCTCCCAAAACACATTTAGATGACGTAATAAGTTCTCATGAATTTTCAGACAGCCATCACAGAAAAAGATAATGGACACCATACCACTGCCAGTGTCACTACATTCTGTTACTATAAATAGACCACAGCAGAAGTCTGACCACGGTTTAAAGTTTGGGATTCAAGTTTATAGCTTCATTTTCAGACACTTGCATGTGCAATTTTACACTCAAGAAGGCAGTTGAAAAATTGTGGATATATAGGCCAATATGTTTAATCAAAATACTTCAAGATTCTGTTGCAATCAAATTCATTGTTATAGAATAGAACAGAGGAGAACATATGTATCATCTGTCTAAATAAAATGTCTGACGTCACAGTGATCACACTGTTTCGGAATAGTACAGAATTGTAAGTACCACGAATTTATAATTGAGCTGCGACATGAGATTTCCAACAATGTGGTATGTGCGACCAGCAAAGCCTCAGATAGGCCTGCGCATACGCGCAGTCTGATCAGAGCCTTTGCTAGTCGCTTGAATATTCTATGAGTGTTAAGCTACTGACTGAATATCATTTTGAATTTCTAAACTTAAAAGGAGGCTGCATAGGCTCGTCTGAGTCTACATATGTCAAAATGCCACATTGTTGGAAATCACATGTCACGGCTCATATATTGTAGTCTTGCTTTTATGTGTGTGTCGTGTTTGCCCATATTCTAATGTCTATTGGTCTTAGATCGTACTATTTACTGGTCATTATACATTTGACGCATACTTTGAGGTTAACATCAGGATTTGTCAACGCGAGAACAGTGATGTTCACCTACTAGTAGGTGAGGCTATGTTGAACATCACTTTTGAGGGTTGACTAATCCTGATGCTAACTGAAAAAGAATGGATATTTTTTGCTATTTCACACTGTCTCTCTTTTCTTTATTTTATATCAAGTCTTTTCATATTTTTATTTAAGGTAGATGTTCAAAGAGGACTGAAAACAAGCTTAATTCATCAACTGCTTTTCAAGTTTCTAAAACTCTTATGCGCTGCGCAAAAAGATGCAACTTTTTTTTAATTACTCTTCTAAAATAATGCTCAAGTTCTAAATTCAAGATAAATACATAAGACATCATGCTAGAGTGTTTTTATACATATCTTGAGTGAAAAATCTGATGCCACAAAATAAGTTTCAAATAAGTTTTTATAATAAAGTGTTTTTGAGCATTTCGACAGCGTCCCCCCCCCCCCGTGACCAATTATGCCGTTTTTATATAATGTGTGAAATGTAAAACTACAACTGTATGCAAAAGGATTAGTTTGGTCGCGGGGGGGGGGGCACTTCAGTAAAACGTTTTCTATTTTCTATATGTTGAATAGCAAAAACAGAGTTTTCAACCCATATTTTTCTATTAGTACTTGTCCAATTAGAAAATTGCTTTTGTGGATAATTCGAGGGTTGAACCTACTATCTTTTACATAGAAAAAATATTATTTTCTTTGAAACTTTTCTCTGGTCATTTTATGGACAATCCTTCATTAAGACTGTCCGAGGTCCTTTAGTTCATCAATGATAGACATAACGATCTGTCACAACCCATGAAAGATAGTTTCAGATTTTTGTACCTGAAAGAGCCATATAACAAGCTCACTTTTTCTCACTAAATGGAAAAAAACCCGTATCGTTACTTGTTTATGAAGATGAACAGACTGGTTTAAGTGTACCAGAAGCCCCAAAGACAGCCCCCGGTGGCTTAGGCTGCTGTCCGTTCTAAGGCGGTGGTTCTGTTGTTGTTGACTTTTTGTTTATTGTTACTCCCATTGTGGCAGTCTGTAACTGTTCTATTTTTTGTTGTACGTTACTTTATGTCCATTCTAGTATTGTAATCATCTTGATGGGGATGAGAGAGCTGGTTGCTTTGCTTAATTTGTCTTCCTGGTGTCTTGTGATGGTTGAGCGGCTCTTCCTCGCGGTGCCATGGGGTTGTCTGCGGTTTGTGATTGTGGTATTTTCTGATCATACTCACTTACTATTTTTATGGCACTTGAGCGCTTGCAATCGTAACATTTTATGACAATAAACAATTAAATCCATTGCTGTGTATACACTGAAATGAAGTTATAAGTGGCCACCTACACATTTTTCGCGACTGTTCAAAAATTGAACATCGCTCTTACAAAATTTTAATTCTATAAAAAATTCAAGGCTTTTTCAAGACTCTGCAACTTATGCAATTGCAAAATGACTGGTAGATCTTGCACAGACGAAGTCAGAATAAAGGTACCTTTATGTCAAAAAGTCACACTTTTTACTGTGATATAAAATATTACTCAGATGTGTTATCCATTTATTTTTAATTAGTTTGAAGCTCTTAATAATAGCAATAATATAAGATGAAAAAGTATCAAAAGTTTTGTGACAATTGAACTATCCGTTTCTCTTCTACGTTAATATGAAGGCAGTCACTATCAGCAGCTTAATCAAAGAGTTTTAGCTTTAACCCATGCAATTTTCATGTCAACTTTGCATTGCTCTGTACGCTTTATTATCTGTGGTACGGCAATGGAATTTCAGCGATTTTTCATTATGAATAGACTTTACTGTTTTATTTAAAAAAACAAAAATATCTTTGACATATGCCATTTAAATGACCTTTTAAGTTTCACGTTAAAATCGGCCGTGGACACCAGCCATGAAAGAATAAATGTTAATATATGGGCTGATCAAGCTGTATTGTGTTTGGTCTAACATAGTTACATAAAATAAAAAGCATACAATGAATTTAGTATGTGCAGTTGATTATTTTTGAAAATATAGGAAAATGCAGAAAATTAGCTTTTTTAAAAAACATATTAAAAACTCGTTCATAAGTAAAAATTCAGGGGTTTGGTGTTCTTTTTCAAGTCGACTAGACGGGGTTGAAATCACCTGTACTTCAATTTGAAAAAAAAATGCACGCAAAACCCTTATTGTCTTCAAAAATTTGATTTTTGCATTTTGAGCCCAAAATTGTGAAGTGATAGAAAACACTTCCAAAGCACTTCTTAACTTTAGTCCATTGGATTGCACATATTTGGGCAAGAATTCATTTCAATATCATTAGCGCTAAGTCAGAAAAAAACGAAATTGAAAAGTGGCCACTTCGTTTCAGTGTATGTTCAAAGGTTAAGATAAACAAAACATTTTCAGCGTAAAATTGTAAATATTTTCTTACCTGTAATTTTAGCATCTGTTTTGAGCACCCACAACATATTTTTTGGTTGAGAAATTCTGTTACGCGCTCTAAACTGAATGCCTGATGTCTGTTTGCGTTTTAGCGTTATTTGTTTGTTTATTGTTGATATTAATGTCAGTTCATAAGAATTTTGCACCATTCGTATTTTCAAGAATCAGACATCGATATTACCAAAGCAAGCACTGCTCAAACACTCAAAGAAACACCAGGCACAGTACTAGAACCATAACCAAACTAGATAGCTGCAATGGTGTGTTTAGATCAAGTACTATACCTGAATGGCCTGTGACTGGTTATATATAGGCCGCATGGTTCTATCATAGGTTGAATTACTCAGCAAGTCTGCTTTGAGTCTCTGAACATCTGCTAGCGAGTAACACTCGATTAGATTCCCAACCATTGTTATAATCATCAAAACACCAACGTGTAGAATATTAATCGACATTATGCTTGAAAAGAAATAATTGAGCCACGACATGAGCTTTCCGACAATGTGGTATGTGCGACCAGCAAAGGCTCAGACCAGCCTGCGCTTACGCGCAGTCTGATCAGAGCCTCTGCTGATCGCTTGAATATTCTATGAACTTTAAGCTACTGACCGAAAGTGATTGGAGTTTCTAAGCTTAACAGGAAGCTGCACAGGCTCGTCTGAGTCTACACATTTCAAAATGCCACATTGTTGGAAATCACATGTCGCTGCTCATGTGTAGCGTCACACTGTATTAGTTAGTCGGCTCGATTCCTTCTATCGTCTTTGTGTTAGTTTGTTAACTTAAAGTCTATGTATAAAATATTCCGATTTCATCTGTTAGAATACAAAATCCAGTCAATTTAAGCAAACTCATGAAAATATTACATACAAATAACCATAAAAGCGCTATGTTAAACTATAAAAATTATTTTATCAGACTCTTCCCACGATAAGCAAAAGAATCCATTTTTCAAGCGCAATGCAAATCCAGTCGTGATTTCTGGATATACAGTTATGCTGAGATGTTTGATACGCATGTTTATATGTAAATTTTGTTTGTTTAGAATCACATATCCCATGGGGGTCTATTTAAGATTAACAGCCACTGCTGGAAAATCCTGATTGATTAATACCAATGTGATGCCACTTTCAATCGTTATAAATAACTATGACTGTTTTCTGTGCTTGATGCAATATTAAGGGCTTGTAAAAAGGTTTTGATAATATTTCAACAGCAAGATCAATAGCCATTACCCAGCAGAAGTGCAGCTAATGGAATATCAGCCTGTTAATCCTAATTATCAGGACAGACTGCGTTCATAATTCTCTATTTGAAATAATAAGCGACTATGGTCAGCAGGGCCAACAGTCATAGAATACAAATATAGAATAGAATATAATAATGTTTTAGTGCTGTGTGAGTTATAGACAAAACACCAATAAAAATTCATACATATACATATAAACAGTGATACAGAATTAAAATTGCAATATATGGTACCAACCCAGCAGGCTCATGAAGTCGAAACGAGATCGCATCAACGCCAATGTGACGTAATGACGACAATGACGTCATATAGACGTTTGTACGACGTTATGTTGACGTCAGCGCCTGCTAGCTGGAGAAGGGGCACTAGGACATGGCCAAATACAATCTTGTAACTACCAATTTTGCAAAATATTCTAATGAAATGCCTCGAGATATGCTGTCAAACGCATAAAAAGGGCATGATGTAAACGTCTTTATATTCAGTAAAATATTGATGTTGGTGCATGTAGGCGATTCCAATGTGTGCCTACAAGATATGTCTTTTAAATGAGTGGTTTACCATAAAAAACGTAAACAAATTTCCAAATGCTATCATTGATCCAGTGAAATGGGTAGAAAAAAAACACGTTTTCATGTAGTTTCTCATGCACCATTGTCTTTGCCTCTTTAAAAATCTAAAAATGCAATCACTACTAAAAGCCTGTACCACATATCATGGCACTCAATAAGAGGGCTTCTCATTTTAGGCAGCAAACAAAATGGCACTGGAACAATATTTGATGGAAAGTTGGTAGACCATTTAACTTGAATTTTATCTGGCACGCTTGCCAGTATATAAAGCATTTGTAATTACATGGATTTGAAAAACATTGTTTAAACGAACTTAATGATCTGTTATATTTGTAATAGAAAGTAATATATTGATGATTACAGAGTCTATCATGTCCTGATTAATTTATAAACCAATCAACATCAGGAGATCTAAAATATAATTTTTGTCGTTTGAGCAAAGTGAATTAGACATAAATTGACTTTCTCTTGCGGGTCATTAAGCAACTTTACATATGTAGAAAAAGTTAAGTAAGGTCGCTTTTAGATAGATATCACGTGCATACTTTGCAGGTGAGATTTATCTTGGCGCGGAAAGGTATATCGAAAGAGTTTATTCAAGCAAAAGCGACAGAGCAGTGAACAACTAAATTTTCACATTAGTCTTTATGTAACATGGCGGGTCTGGAAGGCAAACTAGACCAGATTTTAGAACAACTATCAGCTCAGAAAGAAGACATTAGCCAGCTTCAGACGGATTTGAGACAGAACTCAAAAACGGTTTCTACAGAGGTGAAGAAAATCAAAGAGAGGGCCATTTTTCATGGAGAAAGCCTGGTAACAAAATTCAGTATTTGTTCAATTCAGAGATTGAAGAGACTTTTAACCAGGCTAACTGGGCAGTAGAAAATCAGAAGTTTGAGTACGCCCTGGAGGTGATAGGCGAGGGACTGACAGAAATTAAACAAAGAAATAAGCATATAAAATTAGCTGATTCTTCTAAAGGGGGCTGGGAAACGGTGAAACAGTATCAGTCCAATCCGTTAGCTAGTGATTCTGATGATGAGAAAAAGCTACAGAAAGCAGAATTTAGGGCAGCCCAGAAGAAGCGTAGACAGGAACCTAAGAGTTTTGGCAAGAAGAAATTCAAGCATGGGTATTCTGACAGTTCTAATCCTATGCAGTCCAATGTTGTATTCCCATCTTGGTCTAAAGGAGCAACAGGGGTCGGTCCAGTGGGTCAACCTATACAGAGAGCACAGAACCAGCCCTTGCGTCAACAGCCGGGATACTGAGGATCAAAGGGGTGTTGTTTCGCTTGTGGGAGCTTCATGCACTGGAGAAAAGAGTGCCCCTTTATCAGAGCCCAGCAGACAACCAGCAGCACAACTAAGCAGTGAGGGTATTATTCACGAGCAAGACCTAGACAGTTTTAAAGATGAGTATTTTTTGACTAACAATTTTTATGAGTATGAGCAAGGCCAGGCTGATATCATTGTTAAGGACAGGTTAATGTCTAACATACAATTTTGGCGCGACATTGGGGCTAATTCATATATTTTGGATACTATAGAAAATGGTTATGTCATACCCTTTCATTCAACGCCTGTAAGCATGTGTTGTAAAAATAATAGATCAGCTTTGCAGCACAAAACATTCGTTCTGGAAGCTATATCTGATTTAGAAACGAAGGGCCTTGTAGCAAGGTGCTCTGAAAAACCTTTTATTGTTAGTCCGCTCACAGTCTCCGTGCAGAATAATGGTAAAAACGGTTGATTCCTGATTTACGTTTGGTGAATAAGCATATTTGGAAACAATCAGTAAAATTTGAAGATCTTAAAATTGCTTTGAATTTTGTCTTTAAGGATTGTTGGATGATAAAGTTTGACATACATTCTGCTTACCATCATATTTCAATTAGGGAAAGTCAGAAGGGTATGTTGGGATTTAGCTGGCAAATTAATGGGCAAACTATATACTTTAAATTTTTAGTTTTACCTTTTGGAATGAGTTGTGCCCCTTATATACATACGAAATTAACAAGGCCCCTGGTAAAGAAATGGCGCAGTGAATGTAAAAGAGTGCTCATGTACTTAGATGATGGTTTTGGCTGTGGTGCTACGAAACAGAAAACTTTAGATATGGCACTGGATATTAAGCAAGACTTGATTTTATCTGGTTTTGTACCTAAAGTTGAAAAATGTTTATGGGTGCCTGTGCAATCTTTGCGATCTTTAAGGGCCAACATAGATTCTAGGGAGGGTCATTTGACTATTTCTGAGAATAGGATTGAAAAGACACTGAACACATTAGCAGAGATTAAGAAGGATGTTAAATCAAGAGGAAAGGTTTTTGTAAGAAAAATTGCCAGTTTTGTGGGCCAGATCATATCTATGGCTATAGTCATTGGCAATGTGTCTTTGATAATGACTAAGAGTCTTAGTTATGATATTAAAGAAGCCAATACTTGGTTTTCTTGCATTATACTGTCCGAAGAAAGTAAGGTGCAATTAGAATTTTTGCAAGAGAATATAAAACATCTAAATTGTAAGAGAATGTTCAGTGTTCACAGTTTTTCTAAGATAATTTTCAGTGATGCCAGTTCTAAGGGTTTTGTGGGTTTATCAGGTAGCAATGTTAAATGGTGTATCGCATGGTATGTGGGCCCCAGATGAAGTGTTAAAAAGTAGCACTTGGCGAGAACTTTCAGCAGTTCACAGAGTTTTACATTCTTTCGCAAAGTCGTTGCGTAATAGTAAAGTAAAATGGTACTCGGATAATGCAGCTGTATGTTCCATCGTTTCAAAGGGGTCTATGAAAAGGGAGTTGCAAAGGTTAGCACTGTATATTTTTTCTTTGTGCATACAATATTCAATTCACTTGGAGCTCGAATGGTTACCACGGGAATTGAATGACAAATCAGATTATTTTTCTAGGATTTGGATTTTTATGATTTGGGGTTAGCAGCTGTTTTATTCGAGATACTTAGTAAGAAATGGGAACCTTTTGCAGTGGACTGGTTCGCATCAGATTATAATGCGAAGGTTGAACAATTTTACACTCGTTTTTTGGTCTGAGAAATCAACAGGCGTAGATGCTTTTATGGAGAATTGGGGAAATTGTAATGGTTATTTTGTACCCCCAATATATCAAATATCAGAGGTAATTTTACATATGAAAAAATGTAAGGCTTATGGCGTGATTGTTTTGCCATATTGGGAGTCGGCTCCGTTTTGGCCGCTGATTTGTGAAAATAAAGGCAAATTTAAATCATGTGTGCAAGATTGCATAGATTTGCCTACAGAGAAAATGTTTTATACTCCGTGTAGGTCCGGAGAGGGTATTTTTGGTAATCAGAATTTGAAATTTAGAATGCTTGCTTTAAGAATATGTTTTTGAGAAGGCTGGATAGTCTTGATATAATTGTAAGGTTAGCGGACCTTAAGAGTTACGCAAGATGAGGCTGACGGGCCTTTAGAATTACGTAAGATGAGGCCGACGGGCCTTTAGAATACGGTAAAATTGTACAGATTGGGTATAGCGATTTATTTACATAAGAGTATAGGTCCAGATCAGATTTCTTACGGTGAGCGGTTTGATCAGGATTTATGCTATTTTGGGAGATAAATACGTTATGGTAAGGGAGGAAACCCACTTTCTATTACATTGATAGATTAGTGGATGGTTATTTCCCCTGGAATCGATATGTGTGAGATATATTGATTTTAATTTATTTTTTTGCTTTATACTAATTTTTCAGAAATACACTGATGAAGTGGATGATTTACCGGAGGCTTTGGTTGGAGGAATGGCTTCGCTTCCTGGATTGTTGCTGGATTCAAGGTCACAGAAAACAAGTAAATCTTATTTTCAAGGTTTTCGAAAATGGAAGGAGTGGGCTAATTAAAACAATTTGGGGAGCGGAGACATTTTTCCTGCTAAGGCTCTTCATGTAGCTATTTATTTGGCTGCAATCATTCAAACAGCTAATTCACCAAGTCCTGTTATTCATGCATTTTACAGTGTAAAATGGGTACATAATATAGGAGATCAGATTTCTCCTACGGATTCTCAATTAGTGAAAAATATTTTAGAGGCTGGTAAAAGACGGCTGTCTAAACCGATTTGTAAGAAAGAGCCTATGACAATTGAATTAATTCAGAAAGTTTACGAATCTTTAATTACAGAAGAGAATGCTAATAATATGAGAAGCATCTGTGTTATTTTAGTGGCATACGCAGGTTTCCTTAGGAGCCAGGAATTACTAGGAATAAGGCGAAGTGATATCATTTTTGACACACTCTATATGAGTATATTCATTGAGAAAAGCAAAACGGATATATATAGAGATGGCGTATGTTTTATCATTGCCAGAACGAATTCTAAGCTTTGTCCGGTTAGCAATTTGTTAAAATTGATCAATTTGTTAGGAATTGAAGACGAGAATTCAGATCAGTATATTTTTTGTGATTTAAGTGCATGTAGGTCAGGTTATAGAATTCGTTCTGACAAGAAAGCTTTAAGCTATTCTGCCTTAAGGGATTTATTCCGGAATACTTTAAAGCCTCATGTTTGTGACATAAACAAATATGGTTTGCATAGTTTACGATCTTGGGGTGCTACCAGAGCTGCTAATTTCGGATTTACTGATAGGTTATTTAAGAGACATGGACGGTGGAGAAGTGAAACTGCCAAAGATGGCTATGTTAAAGACGCTTTGCAGAATATACTTTCGGTTTCGCAGTGTTTCGGACTGTAGACGTTTAAGAGGGTTTAAGAGGTAGAGTTGGTTGTCTGAGATTTGGCCTAGGCGAATGCGTTTCCCCGTTCTTTGAACTCAAGTCGCTCATCACGCTTGTTAATTACTAATTGAATAAATGGTGAAATTATGTTGGTTGGCTTTATATGTAAAGTTGCTAGGGGTTGGGTTGCAAGAGAAATATAATTTATGTCGTTTGAGCAAAGTGAATTAGACATAAATTGGCTTTCTCTTGCGGGTCATTAAGCAACTTTACATATGTAGAAAAAGTTAAGTAAAGTCGCTTTTAGATAGATATCACGTGCATACTTTGCACGTGAGATTTATCTTGGCGCGGAAAGGTATATCGAAAGAGTTTATTCAAGCAAAGGCGACAGAGCAGTGAACAACTAAATTTTTGTTATTATATTCAGACCATAGTTCGGAGGAAACGTAGTTTGACTGGGCCAGATTTGGGGTAGCCAACTATATCGTATCACTGTGATAAACTGTGGTTGGTTGTCTGAGATTTGGCCTAGGCGAATGCGTTTCCCCGTTCTTTGAACTCAAGTCGCTCATCACGCTTGTTAATTACTAATTGAATAAATGGTGAAATTATGTTGGTTGGCTTTATATGTAAAGTTGCTAGGGGTTGGGTTGCAAGAGAATATTGCTATACAAGGTCATTGTGACAATGGAAGCCTCTCCCAGACAGCTCGTGAATATGACTCAATACTTACATCATAATTTATAAGTACAGACCCTGTCCCCTAAACCAGCATATACACTGGTACATCTTATCCTACCTATAACTAACCAGTGGCATTGGCTAGTCTCTGTAGCTAAGTAAATTGATATAATTTGTTCACAAACACAGAAATAATATGAACAAACAAAAATGCGTAAAAGAGAACCAACATAAAGCTCATGTTAATCGAGTTTATCATATGACATTGCGTCTGGGAGTGAAATAACGTCATGCAATAAAACCGAAAACCACTAGAGGTTTACAATTATTCTGGAAACGTAATGACGTCCATTATAACGTTAGGCGTAAAATAAGGGAAAATCTTGGCATTTTCACACCAAAATGCAATTATTAAGTATTTAAAGTGCCATGTAATAAATCAAAACTAACATCCGTGCTCCTGTCGACAAGCCTCCTCGCATGTTATCTCTTTTCCCAACACTCTTTTGATAAAATCCATATAACATAAGTACTCATGTATGATCCTCTTTAAAAAAGAAAAACTCTCTATAAATGACTGAATGGTGTCTACTTTCCTACAGTCTGCTTTCTGTAGGACTCAGCAAAACGACCAAGAGACCATTAAAAGTTTAAGTCTTGTGGTTAAACTAAATAGTGGATGAAGTTGTTGTTTTTTTTGCAACGCCTTGATTTATTTGGGTTGTAATAAGAAAAACGCGTTGTACACTTTGGAACAGCCTTGTGGACAAAAACATAGTTAGTGATCAAGTTAGAAGGGCGGCAATTATTAGATTTGGCTCTATATGCAGACAAGCTGTAGGTATTCCGAATCGTTGTAATTGTGGCGCCAACAAGGAGTTCTCAAATAGACAGACCTCATTCAATTAAGTTTGTCTTCCTGCCCCAACTACTGAACTGCATTTGTTTTCTTGCTGTCGTGTGGCAGTTATTGTTCTTTGACACTCTTCCTCGCGGTGCAATGGATTGGTCTGTACTCCGTGATTGTGAAGTTTTTTCTGGTCATACACACCTGCTATTAGGGTTCTATTTGAAGAATATTCCCGAAACACAGAAGCAGGTGGCTTAGTTTCTCATTATGAAAAGATTGGTTATAACATTTATATATTGGTGTTCAACCCAATGACGGTGGGTAGCTTTGCTTTCCTCTAATTGCTAGCCGTTGCTATGGTTCTTTGAGAGCGTACTTATCTATAGATGAAAGAGTTGGGATCTGATGGTATGTCTGTGGTCAGGCTCACCAGGGTTTAACTGTTTGATTTCTTTTGCTCCAGTATTCAATTGTATGTACTTTTGAGTCAAATTTGTTCTATCTCCTTTTTATATCGCGATTATATGTACTGGCAATTATATATACATCAATAGTTTAGGTATCTTTCATGCAAACAAAACATCTATGTGTCTTGATCCACATCAGAAATAAGTATTAAGTCGGTACCGTATAAAATTTGAAGCCCACTCACCCCAGTAATTTATGTTTCGTATTTGTCTTCGTTCTACTATAGCCCTGTGGTCGCTTGCTGGGAAAGGGCTAATCTCTTGGTTCTCTTGTATGTGATGGTCTTTTTTGTGTTTTTATCACGTTTCCATATGGTGTCCTGGGTCAGATGTGGTACTTAAGTGACAGTGACGTAATACTTGATTGTATCGATTTCTGATCTTTGCACCCTTACTTACTTTTACAATTGCTAAGTGAACAACTAACGTGAACACTTCACTTGAGCTAACGAATATCGATAGATCACTTGTGTATTAATCCTATCCTGCGGTTAGGATTAATTCACAAGTGAGCTATCGATTCTAAGTCCCTGATAACTTTGTAAACAAAACATAACGTCACTGTCACTCTTGCCTGGCAGTACAGTATTTCTTATGTTATACATGTGTAAGACCTTGAAATGTGCTGTAAAACTATTTTGCTGTTTGTTTTATGTCAATGATTTTGTTTTATTTCAATCATTTAAGCATTGAAAACAAATTTTTTATTTAGCATGCACTGGACGATGTAAAACATTATGCATTTAATGTCTGTGTACTATCCAGTGCAAGCTAAAATTCTGAATTTTAATCCGTATATTTACACGTTATTCTATCAATCAAATACACTCAGTCATAGTGATGCAGCAGAGGTCACCAAAAGTGACATGTACCCATACCGGAAGGGTAACAAGTAGCATCATACATCATTTTAAAGCTTAGAGTGTGCTGGGTTCAGAATTGCATGATGCCACTTTCAGAATTTTGTGCGAAAAAAGTTACGGCCCTTTAAACATGGGTACCGTCATCATAGCTCAGAAAGGAATGATGATTTCTTTTTATGAAAAGAAGAATACATACTGTATAAAATTCATGTTATTAGGCTGTATATGATTCAATAGTTAATATTAATTTTGTTTGCATTTGATTTGCTACTCACGCACATTGACAACTATAATTAAAAGGTCATTGAGTGCAAAAGTCGCGAAAACCAATGAGTTTGTCAAATAGTCACGTTTATTGCATTTGATCTACATGTACATTTTTAAATCATAAATAGGAGTTTTTCCTGGCAATATCCAGTAAATATAAATGCATTTAATGTAGCAATTAATCCAATTATAATTCCCCCAACAGTTTGTAGCAGTTTTAATACAACTCTGAAGGGAATGCAAACGTGCATAAATGTACTTGTTCAAATTTATACGTCTGCATATTTTGATATGGGTTTATTTACGAAATCTTTAGAAATCACTTGGGCTAAACCTATGTACATGTACATGAAATATATTTTTCTATGTGAAGGTGGAATGCACCTTCTCATAACAGGTTTTGCTAGCATTGGATACCTTCATGGTAAGGCGAGACTAGGAGAACTGTCATTTGAATTTGAGTTTGTCTGCAGTTTGTGATTGTGGTATTTCCTGGTCATACTCGCTTACTTTTTTGATGTCTCTGCTGTTGACAGTGTAAAACAAAAGTTGTCTGGAAAAGAGTGTGACAAAGCTTTATGAGTTTTGTCATGAGTCAGTTATCATGCCTTGCCTCTTCCTCGCCGTGCTGTTGGGGTGATTGTGGCAGTTCCTGGTCGTACTCACTTACTTTTTAAACTAACATTTTCTATACAGTTCTTGAAAGTGGTGCTGCAAGAACAACATAACTTTCTCTGATGATGTCCAGTGTCATTTGCATGAGTTCTAAGACCTGGAATCCTGACTATGAATCAGACACAGAAATGAACATATAACTGTAATTAACTAATACTATCTGGTCGTTTTTGTGAAGTTGTACGGATTAACCTGCTATCAGAGTTCATGTAAAAGGGATTACCTATTTCTCCAACATTATTACTTTTGGAATGACTCGCTAGAGATAGTATTGCTTAATTTTAAACTATTCCTCTCCCCAACTAGGCTTTGTCTTTGAGGTGTGTATCAGTTTGCAAAGGTGAAACTATTCCCTTTGATGTTTAACAAGCAACATATATGTGTATCATATCAAATCCTTCAAATGCAGTACATTCCTGAAGAGGTTATTAATGGTTTCCATGAAGGCTAATGTACTATAAAAATGTCAGAGGACAAGTTCTATTCTGCCTGGATTAACTGTGTGGTCTAAGCAACATTGTACAAAGTTTTAATAGGATCTAGGGGAATCACGGGACTAATCTTAAAAGGCAATTCATTGACTAGGTCACGTGGGTCCTGAGCCAAGCATGTGACTGACCGCAAAGTACTCAATGATGTTCCACAAATATTTATGTCGAACGAAGTACAGAGTTAACCTTCACATCATTCTGATACAAAAGCACCAATATGATTCTGTTGTAAAAATAATTTAGATGTTTGACAGTCGATTCATTGATCCCCATTTGACCCCACAGAGGCCATGTCTCACACTTCTAACAGATTTTGCAACATGCGATATATCATCCAGGCTTGCTTGGTGCCTTAGTGAGGAAATAATTCATGAAGGAAGGATTTATAAAGCTTGATGAGCAAGACAAACCTCAGAAGATGTTCTATGAACCCAAGCATAGGCCAACAACAAGACACTGGCAGACATGCAAAAGATACAACAGTGTAGTCATGAATGATTAGGTGATATGTCTGTGTTTGTAAGAAGCTTGCTCTTTCATGGAGGTATTTTGTCTTTTGAGAATACACAAGGCGTCTTGAGATATTTTCAAAAACTATGGCTCGAATCAATGACCAGATTTCAATCCTTTAACTCAAAGCATATCTGAAGGCAAAGTTGCACTATTGAGAAAACAGAATGCATTATCTTTGATGCTACAGCTTTGATACAGATGCTACCAATACTGTCAAAACCGGCTAAAGTAACATCTGTAGCCATTGTTACGATACAGAATGGCTGGAATAACAGAATCAGCTATGGTTGCGTATACGCACAAATACGCAGTGGTTTAGGTATGCACCTGGTCACCTATTCGAACCATGATACGGTACTCTTTCTATTGATAGTCCCAATAAAAGGGCGGTTTGTCTGAGATGGAATTCATTGTATCTATATTTATCAACGCTTGCACGATTTCCTTATTCTTCTTGAATATCTCGGAAATCTTGTGCGTTTTTCAATATATAAAGGATGGAATTTTCCATTCTTGTTAGGGGACATTTTAAACATACCGTTGAAAGGTTCGATATAGAGACGCTATTCATTATTATAAAAGGTACGTGAAGTTATATATATTGTTTCTGTATTGATATTGTACATGACAGGGCGATGGCGATTCGTGTAATTGCATTGAATCGCGATGTCTCTAGCATGTCACATTGTATTGAAATAATAAGTCACTCGTTTTCTATTTTGTCGTCTGTTGAATTGGCCAGCATTCTGTGTATGAGTTCTTTCGGGTGTTATCAATAACGTCCCGTTTTTTTGGTGAAAATAGCGATTGTTACGCACTTGCGTATGAAGTTACGCACATGCGTATTGCCTAAAAATCTGCTGGGACCATTCTTGCGGCTATAGTAAAAGCTGTCCGGATGGACTCGTCGGGTTATTTCGGACAAAAGTAGTCACAGGCCATGTCGGGCCTGCACCTAAAACTATAATGGCATGCTGAAAGATTTACCAGGGACTGATAGGTGAAAAACAATTTTTGCAGCTAGATTTTAAATCGTTGTGATTTGTACGGCGTTGTTGGAAAGACGATTTAACTGCCAGTGATAATCGACTTTCTGTAGCGACCTGTATGTGTCACCTCGAGTTATATCTGACGCATATAAGAATAAGGGTTAGGTGCATACACTACAACACACTTACATAAATAAGGTGATAGCTGACATGTATGTTTAGAGATTAGGTAGGTGTAATGTTACACCAAAGTAAGTGTAAAAGATTTTTTTTTGTTACACCAAAGTAAATGTAAAATATTTTCGTTACACCAAAGTAAATGTAAAATATTTTTGTTACACCAAAATAAATGTAAGAAAGCATTGTACGGTTTTACACACATAAAACAGCAGAATGTAATCTCTCAATATTGATGTAAATATTTTTTGCAGAGAGGTCATAATTAGTTGTTTACAACTGATACGTTATACATGTACGAAATTAGTGCGTGGGCAGGGTGATGTCCGACGTAAACGTCCAAACGTTACGTCGGCACCACACTGTTCAACCTTTTTCCTGGAATTTTAAGAGAATTGGTATCAGTATTTGTAAACCTCGAAACTATCTAGATAAAGTGACCTTGAAGGGAAAAAGGGCCACGGGATCTTGATGTTTCGGCTGTGATAGCGTCTCAACCAGGGTGACGTTACGACAGTGTATAGAAGAGTTTGTTACGTATGGGTTTGTTCGTTTGGCATAAGAGGTATTGTTTAGCGCTGACATAGGCCAGTCACTAAAAAATACTTCTCTATTATATAAGTTTAAGTGTGGATATTTAGAAGAGCCGATCCATCCTAATCGCATGGGAGCCGTTAGCCATACACCCACAGGTGAGGGCTAATCGCGCATTTATAGGGTTAGGATGTAATTTAAAAGAGTAAGACCACTGAAATTATTTCTATTTTTGTGAACTTCGAACGAACAACCCCATTATTGACGCAAAAGAGTGATTCTGAGATTCTAAATATAGATTGTTTTTTGCAGAATCGTCTCTTGTGTCCCCTCCTACGTTGGAGGCTGAATGTTGGTGAGCCGTTGATTATCACCTGAGGGCACATATTAGCTGTCCCCCTCAGGCCACGACCAGCGTGGATCAAGGCCCAATCGTTTCCACGTAGCACAATCAAATGGGAAGCCAACCGGCTTGAATGGTTATATGTGAATCTGACATCCCAACGTGGGGATATGATCAGGAAGACCTATTCATATTAATGCTGACGTCTTGAACGACGATCAGCCATACGCGTAACAAATTTACGTGAATCCAGTGACGATCAAAGTACAGGTTCGATCACCTCAGCGCCGATGGTCTGAAGTAGACACACGTGCAGCTTAGAAGACATAGTGTTCGCGAGACGCGTATAATCTCGAGATTTCTCGTCAATACGAGAACTGAAATATTAAAGGGCCCAATTGTGTTTTTTTTATGAGAACTTAAGCTATATGTTAATCATATTCTTTACGTCTCTTATTTCTGACTAGTTGACGTACATCTAGAACAGGACAGTCCAAGATTGGTTCTAATTGAAATGATCTTGGAGTGGCAACTTGCTCTAGTATAGGATGGTCAATTAGCCAGAAATAACAGCGTAGGTGGTGTCATTGTATATTAATGTGTTGTTGATGTTTTCTTAGTACATAAAGTACTGAAAAGTTTTTGCTAGTTGTGTGCATTATTTTTCCCTGGTAGCATCGTCATCGCATAAAGGAATTTTCCAATAAGATTTCCCCTCTTCCTTCCTGACCGGCTTTATGTCGTAACAGCCATGGTTGAACAGTTCCCTGTCTACATGCTTTAGGCCAGTTGCATCTATTAGTCTGTTTCACAGATACACATTGTATTTGACATGTATAGGGAGAATAGTGTGAATACGCTAGTATGCCAAAAAAGAGGCAACACCACAATTGGACATAAAATGCTTCAACAAGCAGACATGAAAGTACTCAAAGAATAGAGGAAATTATTATCCGGAGGCAAAGCTAAGGACAACCTTGTAGCTTATTACACCGACACTGATAAAAGCCAGTTGAACAGAAACATACAATCTTCATCAGTGGTGGACTGAAGGACAGAGCCATCAAAGCGACCAAAGATGAGCATATGGACATCTCAGAGCTACGAGAGAAAGCGAACACAAGGCCGTATATATGCCTCAGTTGCTGCAAAATGTCCCAGAACAGATTTTCTTTTTCTTATTGTAACTTCCTCATCATTGCTAAAAAAGAAGCTACAAATGAGATCTTTCTTACATGTCGAATTGGCATATGATATTGCTATGAGACGTTATATCCCTGTTAACATCCTATTCACCAGTCTTACATAAGAACAACAGGCAAGACTGATCATAAAATATTGTCTGGCTGGATGGGATATAGGCAGTGCTTTCTTTGCGGTTGGTACGAAATCCGTTTTCAAATGCATGATTCAAGGTGCACTGAAATTTTAGGGACTGAAATATCTTGGCCATGGGCCTTTATTAAACTGTCAAAAGTTTACTAGCACTCAGTCTGTTGGAGCAATATATGAAAAACTAGACCCTACGGGAACAGTATCTGTGACGATAACTGTACATTATACATGTCTTCACAATGAACAACTATGTGCACTAACCTAACAACCTAACCTATGAATGCAAAATAGCAGCTCCATGAAAACACATTTTTGTACATTATCCATGCAAAACACAAGTGATTCGGAATAGAGAATGTCATGTGCATAAACATCACTCTTTGACAGATTGAAGGATAAATGCACTACACCTTTATTGCGAAGCATTTTAGACCAATTTGATCGTAAATGTCATTGGTGAGGAACTCATTTTCATGGTCTTTAGGAATTCCACTTTGTCTTAAACAAGTAATGGTGTCTCACACGCATGCTAGTCATTTAAGAGTATGGCAGACACAGTTGAGCATTATAGCTTCATCCTGTTATGATACTGATAAAACGTTATACTAAACCAACATAACATTAGTTCTGAGGGAACACTCTGTCACACCTGCTCGAGTAAAGTCATATATATATTTCTGTCACAGTCAAAATACTGGAACGTATAAAGTAGGTCAATGTCACAAAGCGAGGTTAAAGAGAATGCGAGGACAATTACTATACAGCAGTGATTTTGTTACCTGTGCATCCTGCATCTTTTGCGCATCATTTTGTCTCTTGGATGCAAAGTTTTTATCTCGGCGAGTCCGAGGATGTAATAGTATTGCAGACTTGTCATTAAAAAAGTATCCTGGATTCATAAGTTTGTAGTTGGACTCGTTGATATGGGAAACAGCGAGTCCTTGGACCCATAAGCAAAAAATTGTAAATGAATCACTGTATACAAGGTTTGACACTCTCAACTATCACTGCTGCAGAGAACTCATTTTAATGTAAATATTTCACGGACGGATGTCAATTTATATCAAAGTCACTTGAGCGTAAAAAGTAGGTCAAGGTCAGCAGGCCCCACTGTATACTCAAAGAATATGCAGATGACAGTTACTATGCAATGTTTAATAGCAGTTATCATTGCTGCAGAGAAATTCACTTTAATGTAAATTGTTGAGGGACAGATGACTGTCTCGAATTTGAACTCCTATGTAACACCCTGTTTAAAAAAGAAGCCACACCCTTGCTACAAGCAAGTGTGACAAAAATAATAAATTAGTATATATTAAATATTAACAATTTCTAGCAGTAAAAATCCTTACAAAATTGAACAGGATTACATGCAGTTGCATCCAGATTAATGTTATATCAATGTCATAGGTTTTCGTGACTTTTGTACTCAATGACCTCATAAAATGTTGAAAACCAGACTGGATATTGTCATTTAATATCTATAATTATATTTATTCATGTTCCACTCCACAATTTACAAGAAATAGATTTTTATGTGCATATATGAGAGTAATACCTGCTTGGGAGGCACACAGAAAACGAATACTAACAATTTAGTGTGTATACTTTTGAAGGGCCGTAAAAAATTTCGCACAAAATTTTGGAAGTGGCATCATGCAGTTTTGAAATGAGCAGACTCTAAGCTTTAATTTGGTATATAATAGTACTTGTTACCCTGCTGGTATGGGTACCTCTAAAATTAGGCTACTTTTTGCCACATTGCTGCAGCACTATACAGCAGAATTCACTGATTATCCTTGAAAAATGAAAATTTCATTTGTAACGGGGATGTTTGAACAGCCAGCGGACGAAAGTTATGTACAGAACGTCATTGCGATACACGAATGACGTCATGCAAAATTTTATAAATATAGAAACTCACTGGATGTAGTTGACGTTACTCCTCCTAAAGGCGTGACCTTGGCCACAAGACTGCTCATTACAATGCATAAAGAAATACAAGCACCTAAGCATTATGATTTCATTTAAGGCAGCTACACTGAGTATGTAGATATTATTTGCTGTTGCTTGTGTTGCGCCCATGTTTTGCGGTGTGGTTCTTAGTGCCCTTTCTATTTTAGCAATACTCTCGCTGATTAAAAGAGAGCTGATAACATAGAGGATCTAACATGAGTGCACATGTTTTATTGAATTTATTAAACGAGGAGGTTTATACATGTAGCAGTATTAAGATTAGTTGCAGTCTTAAAAAATCGGGAAAAGTAGTTTAATTATCAAGTTAATTTACTAATTTGTTTCAGTGAAACATAGCACTATGAATATGTTTATTGTACTTATGACAAATAATAGCCAATTTATTATTTTAGAAATAAGTAGGATCAGAAGATATAAGATATTTTAACTTAACTTATAATTGGTAAGTTTATGAATTTGATACCTTTATTGAAACATTGCATTTTGATAATATACCTAATATGATTCATTTTCAGAGTCACAATATGGACAGGGAACATGTTGAGTATAAAACATTGTAAAAGATGATGCTTCATGAAGTTGGTGAGCTCTATTGTAGAGCCTGTAGACTCTGTATCCAACTAACAGAGTGACGATATAAGATAGAACTAATCATGAAAGTGTCACATTGCGGTTTGATTTATTTAATAGTTACTTAAATTAAACAAACCTAATACTTTAAACGTTCAGTTCTAAGCTAAATGTTTAGCGCTTGCCTAAAGAATTTCATTTTATTGCAATAATTTAGATCTTAGATTAAAATGATTTTACAATAAAACCTGTCTTAAGCGGCCACTAAAAATAAACAAAACAAATATTTCAATGATAAATGATAGCTAAATGAAGGTCAAAAGTATTGCAAAATGCAATACTTTTGACCTGCATTAAGCGATGATTGGTCTTGGAAACCAAATTTTGGTCATTTAAAGAGCGGCCGTTTTACACAGGTTTTACTGTACTTTTAGACATTTGATTTAAGACATTTAAGTGATCCAGGAGTTCCAAAGGAAGTTTGTGTTAGTACCCACAGATAATACTGCTAGCAATGTTGTGGTGGTTTGAAAAACAAAATACATCAACATCCTGAAGCAAGAATTTTACAGCGCTAAAATCAATTAGCATACTTTGCTTGAACAGAGGTACGTCTTTGATCGGCATTGGTGTCATATTGCTGTTAGGTTTGGTGTGTTTGTTGATTAGGATCAAGACAAGATTCCATTGATATACTGGTTATATAAACATTATAAAAGGCCAAATAAATCACATCCCATGACCTTTGGGCCGCGAACTTCCGCACCGCTATTAATATTGGTATCGAAAATGGTTGCGAGCGGGTGCGCATGGCAACACCTCTGTCTCTGTTGGCCCTATCCGCGTGCAAAATTAAAAAATGATCAGAATATTTAGCATAATGCCTCTGCCCCTGACACGACCTCAAAATTGCTTAGGTCAAGTTCACGGACAGGCTCGAAACTGGTGTCAGTAATTAGCCCCCGACCAGAGCTTCATTGTGAGGCATAGCGTAATTTTTTCCGTCGCCGAGTGCCGAGTTATAGCCCCTAAATAGGCTTTCGGCACAATTTCCATGCCCTTATTTGAGCCACTTGTAGCTAAAGGAATTTTGTCTGCACTATTTGTGACAGTATTTCCTGTAAAATATTTGAATATGTTTGACGTCATTAATTATGTCATATTTCATTGGATGACGTGTGGCTTTGTGTCGTTTAAATGTTATTTGTGCTTCGTATTTGTCTGTCATACTGTCTTGTATTTTCTTTGCAGCGTTGTGGCTGGGAAAAGCCTGACCTCTTGGTTCTCATGTATGTGATGTTTTCTTGTGTTTTTGTCACTTTTCCATATGATGTCCTGGGTTGGGTGTGGTACTTGATTATATCGATTGCAGATCATTGCCTTCTTCCTTGCTTTGTAAACCTACAATCTGACACAAACCAAAGGTTTTAGTTGTTGATAAGCGCAGAAAGTAGGCGAGTAATACTGTATGACGATATTTTGCCATAATTACATACTATAGACTAATCCAGCGATTAATTAGATGTTAAGAACGATAACTGCGACATTGCATGCAGAAGAAAATAAAAGTAAAGTTCCCCAACGGGATGATTGCAAAACATGAAATGACACGAAATACGTCATAGCAAAAAAGTACCTTTAACAGTTGGAGACATAACAAAAGTTCATATATTAAATCCGTTTTACGTTCAATGTTCAACTTCAATTATGTTATTACGCAAAATTGCGTAATTGCCGACAATAGCGCATCACATCTGACAGAGGATTATCGATTGATAGCCACAAGAGCAACTCCAGATAGTCCAACCAATCCAATAAATATCAAATTTGTATAAAATAACAAATGGTCAACCATCTTTGCCACATCAGACCACGTGATTGACTCAGTTATTTCAACGCTTACTTCTTCATTCTCATCTATTGACACCTGTTTCTCGTCGCAGTTCTCGTTTTGAGAGATCTCATCTTGAATTGGTGAAGAAGATGGTGGCGGTTTGCTGGATTCTCTTTTCTGGATGTATTTGTACCACTTTAAAGTGATCAATTCTAAAAGTCGTGGAATTGGTACCATTGTTTCAAGGTCCATGCGACAAAGTATTACGGTAATCATAACGCTAAACGTAGTTGTAATGTTGAGTGCGGCCATACCGACAGACATGTATGACAATCTCATTGAGTTGTTAGGTAGCTCATCACTTATATCAGATGTAAAGAATACAAAAGCCAAGAGAACTGTGATGGAAAACGTAATTCTTTCACCCGATCGTAGAGGAACAAGGTATATCATGAGATTTAACAATGTAAACGTGGCATAGGGCAATATAGTATGAACCATGACGTACTTGTAGCGACGCGACAGTATTAGTGTGTTTTCATAGCCAACAAAGGTGGCTCCGCTGACAATCTCTTCATATGAAACAACATCTGCTCTGGAATCAATGATCTCCCATTCACCATGGTCAATAACTATATTCGTACTAGAAATATTCGTCAAATGCCTAGATTGTATTTCAGAAGCGTCAAGCGCATATGGTGATATAGAAAACGTACATTCGTGTACGTCCAATGGATAGCGACGCACGTCTAACTGGCAATCTCCTTCATACGTAGTGGAGATGATAAAATTCATTCTGCCGTTTTCATTCAACCATGCTTGTGCTACCGATAGCTCAATCTTCATACCATTTCGCTGGACAATGTTTGGTGTCCACACTTCATTTGCTTCTACCATCAGACGATAGAGGCCATTGTATGTTGAGCGGTTCCAAGATAAGTGTTCGTCTACCCAGGAAATAAACAGATATCCAGGCGACGCGAGCTTGCTTCTCATAATGTCTAGACTCGTTATGCCATTGATGCCCATATACACATCTATCTGCAAAGAAAACAATGAAGAGCATAAGGAGTTACACCACAAAACAAGGACCTACTGTCGTGCCAGCCAGGAGTGAAAGTGACGTCGTGTTTTTTAACAATTGTTAAGTAAAATATTAACTTGTACACTCCACTTGAGCTTATGCGAATCGATAGATCACTTGTGTATTAATCCTATCCTGCGGATAGGATTAATACAGAAGTGATCCATCGATCCTAAGTCCCTGATAACTGTGTAAACAAAACATGACGTCACTGTCACTCTTGGCTGGCAGGATTGTACATAATACCCACACACAGAATGATAGCAACAACAAACACTGAGTCTGCATCATTAGAATCAGTTTTTTGCCAAAACGATGAAGGCTCGGCTCGAGTATTTACATGCATACACGTAATGCAGACGAATTGTATATAAAGGGCTCGTCGTGAGAAAATCTGACTTCGTTGTATGCGAAAAACAATGGCGCAGAGCACCTTGGCAGGTGTTTGATAATTATTCTAATATTTAACCATATTTCTTCTACAGACGACACTTTTTATTTTGTGTAAAATAAGACATAGCAAAATCAAATGATACTTATTGAAAAATCAAAATACTTTTCTTGTAATAGTTGTAACATTCTACTTTTGCATTGATTAAAGGAATGCAGTATTGATATACAGAACCATTAAGACCTCCAGAGATGAGATACTGTGATAGTGTGAACCAGCAACTGACTTAAAGCTGCATAGTCTGCAACTTTTGATCTTCTAATTTTAGAAATAAAGTTTCTATTTTTCAAGAATACAGTAAAAATACTCAAATTCAGGTTAACATTTTACCGTTTCCGTAAATCTTAACAAATTATCACTATCAAAACAACAACATTTATGTTAAAAATCAACTGTCTAGAATTATTGGAGGGACGTAAATAATTACAAACAAGAGAAAAACACCTGTTTTTATCAGATAATTCGCTTTTTCATGCAGTTTTAGCTGTACTGAACATGTTTATTGTGAAAACATAACTTAATTCTATTTTTACAAATGATTTAAAAAGAAAAGAAAATTTTTCGAAAAATGTTCAAAGTTACAGACCTAGTCTCTTTAAGTAGAAACTTGGTGTCCATCTGTTTGATGCAGATTAATGTAAGATGTCAGTCCCTAAAAGCAACAAATACTGCTGTAACATGCCCGGATCCAGAGGAGGGGGGACAGGGGGTCTGGATCCCCCTCAGCCCTGAAAAATCTATGGTTTCTTAGAAATACTGGTCAAAACCCCCTGGAAAATGACAAAGCTAGGTACATTTACCAAGCCAGCATTAATAGGTCTTATCCGGTAAATGTTCTCAGCAGCAGCTAACAGCTGTGCTAGGTACAAATATTGCCAATTCCCTGCACCTAGTGTGTGTAAAGATAGGGGATACATCTTGAAGTGTGTACTCTGCTAGCAATATATTCTAATTAATATGAAAATGAATCAAACTAATTTCACCGTTTGACCTTTAAAAGGATTGCAGAAGTATTAAAATAGTGGTATTACATTTCCTGACAAAAAAGCAACAGATTTTTATATGCTTACAAGAAGAGAGGTAGAGCCTGATATACTTCCTAATGATAGGGTGGAAATATTGAATGAAAAAAATGATAACAAAAGATATGGACTCAATATCTAATCTTAACACTGGCCAAGAATTAAAATTCATTCAATTTTACACCCATCCCCATCCCACAATATATTCGTTTTTGAAATCTACAAGTAACAAGAACCCATGGAATTAAAACTCTTGATTGTAACAAAGACAGATGTTATTCTGGGTCTGCAATGTTTGCCCTTAACTACTTTTGTTTTTTGCTTTGCAAACTGTTTAGATCCAGATCAAGTTCGATAAGCTGTCGGACATGATCATGTGTTATGCTCTGATAGATTTTTTTTTAAATAAGTAAAACATCACTATTCAACAATAGCATGCAAAAATTGTGTATCTATATAATAGATCTCATAAAGGCTGTCAAAAGGGGAGGAGGGTGCTGATGAAACGGTGACCGTTTTGACACACTTTTTAGAAGAAAACGCTTTGGTTAAAACCTGAGAGATGTTCAGCTCTTTGCATGCTGGGTAATTTTTCATGTTTTCCTTGTCGTCTGCTGACTTTTTTTCAAAAGTAACTTTTTCAAAAAATGTGTATGACACAAACAGTTCAGGTCCAGATCAGGACCAATGTAGTTGATCCTGATCTGGGTCCAAACTGTTTGCAAAGGTTATCAGCAGACGACAAGTCTCCATGAGATTGACTGGAAATAATGGTAACTATTATATAATTATTATTCACTACATCTACTCACTGTCAATATTGCAACAAACACAGGAACATCTTTTCAGATTGCATTTTTAATAAATTACATGATGTTAAACATGTTTACTACCCGAAAATTAGCAGAACGAGAATAAATTTGAGAGTTTTCCTCTAAATAATGTATAATTTCCTATGCAAATACACAGAGAAATGCTGTCTGCTAGCATCAGAATGTACCTAGTGGAACACAGTGGTAACCTGATACTGCTGTAGTTTTCTACTACCGGGAGAAGGCCTATTGTCGAGCTATCATCGGCCCGCTAGCGAAACGCCATTGATATGGCGTTTCGCTGGTGGGCCGATGATGACCCGCTTTAAGTGGTTTAAAGATCCTCTGTCCTCCCCTCATCAGCTAAATAAACAACGTTTTATGAGTTGGACCCCGTCTGGCGAAAATTTCTGGATCGGCACATGAATACTGCTGTAATTACCTTAGCAGATAAAGAAGTGATCTATGAAAACTCAAACTAAATTTAGTACACACTGGTGTATTTTTATTTAGGTAAAAATGTTAAAATCATGACATACACACATACACTTTGGAAATCTCACATGGTAGCATTCTACTAAATATTCATGAAGTCTGGCCCCGCCCTTTTTGGGGAGGAAGTGGTGATCAGAATAAAACTCCTGTGGATCATTTCATTGGTCATATTACTTTTGCTTGATTAGAAGGTGATAAGAGGCCAGATAAAATAAATCAAAATCAAGAGAGTTTGAACATTGTATGCCCTAAGCAGAAGAATAATGTTTCGATTTTTAGAGTACCCCCTCTGATAAAAATCATCTGTTTATTTGCTGCGGGACGAGGGGGTTTCCCAACTTATTTACACGTGACTAATTTTTGAGATGGGAAACATCCATGTTTTTCATCATAAATCAAATAAGCTATGGCAGGTCTTTCAAATAAAACACTTTTGTCAAAATTGTATGTGTGAATAGATTTTGAGAACGGATTACTTTACTGCTATTTTGCACTGTCGGCAATGGAGAAATATTTAGTGGAAAGCCTCCACATGCTGGCTGTTCATTTAAAGCTATCTTTATTATGCATGTCTAAGGGAGATGAATATGTTCAAATACTCTTCTATGTTGACATTACTAATAGTTCTATATTGTGACATCATAACGTCATACCAAAGACGTCAGTTACTGAGACTTGATCATTGAGTGTCTGAAGTCATGTTTATTTAGCCATGTTTGTTTATAAAATAAATATCATCATCATTAAGAGTTTAGTCATTGTATCAATGGTAGCAGAGTGAGGTTCAAACACCCTTGCCATAGCACAGGACTGGTGTATAAGTTGAAGGTGGAGAAACTTTGTGGAAGATGAAAATAAAAGCAAGGAGATATCTAGACAGTTGATGGATTCGGACTGAAGAGTTGATACCTGGCAAAATGTAGAAGTGTAAAGCACAGAAAAGAACTGTGAGTTGTATGAAAAAATTGGTGACTGGGTAAATACTTGAGCATAAAAGAAAAAAGAGAAAAATACTTAAGAACATAAAACTGAAGAGTTTGGTGTTAAAATTTTTGCGACTAAAGCATGGTGTTCACAGAGCAATTTACAAAGGAGCAGAAAATTGAAAGAGAGGAGGGGTGCGTGTTTAATTTGTGTTTCATTTATGACGGTTCAAGTTTGGAATATGGGATGTTTAATTTTCGACGGGTCCAGTCTGGAATAACATGAAAGGGCAACAAAATGTGAGATAAACTGAGATAGTATAACTTGTATTAGAATAGAAAGAACACAAGCCTGGGGATTAAAAAACGTAAGGAATATTTAGACAATCAAATATGTGGAAACAACATTGGAAAATCGTGAATGCTGGGAATTAACTTTGTTTAGTTGTTGCCTGAGGGCAATATAAGTTTCCTTAGTGTGGGGATGTGGATGCTTGGAGTAAAGCGTGTTTAAATATCCTCCGTGTGGGGAATAAAGTGTATGAAGCGTAACTGGTGGTTACTGTTTGCAAGCAGTAACATATCAACTGTCTGAGGACAGCTTTGTGTTTAGCCTCTATGGTGTAGCCGTTTATTGTCTGATGGTGGTAGACTATATTAACGGTGGGAGAGACAAAATGTGGTGAAATGGAACAAAATGGAACAAAAACAGGGGCTTTGTACAGAATAAAAAGGAGACAAGTTATTTAAGCTTACGCTTACTGTCAAATCCCTTTCATTCAACTGCTTTGTTATATTATTAGTGTTATGCTTATTGTATAAAAGAGAATGAATAAAATATGTTTAAACCAAAAAGAAAATATTTAACACAAAACTAAAGATTGTATGTGTGGAAGAAATGCGAAGACATGAGAAAAGTATGCCTAGCCGACTGAAGGCGAAAAAATTGAAGAACAGTTTCAGACGATCTTTATCAAATAAACTGATAAAGATTTTGCCAAATTTCAAGTTTGATAATTTTAATGACTGTGTTTTTATTTGGCCATTAAAAATTGTTTTATAATTTAGATTTGGTTTTGTATCGTAAATTTTTGTTACTTGTTGTTTACTTGGTTCTTTCTTTGTCTGCTTGCTTTTTGAGTGTGTTTCTTTAATATATTCACATTTTAATACATTGTAATGTTTCCTCAAACAAATCAAACAAAGAAAAAAAGTAGTATTAATGTTAATTTATAGCTATCTTTTTTGCATGTCCATGGGAGATGAATATGTTCAAATAATCTTCTATGTAGAAATTACTATTTTTTCTATATTGTGACACCATAACGTCATAGCAATGACGTCAGTTACTGAGACTTGATCATTGTGTGTCTGAAGTCATGTTTATTTAGTCATGTTTGTTTAATAATAAATATCATTATCATTAAAAGTTTAGTCACTTTAACACTGGCACATATATAAAAGAATAAAAGTTTTGAACTCACCTCAATAGCACGTGACTGGTTCAAAATAGGTCTGATGGTTTTGTCGTAGGCTTTGACGATAAACAAATCTTTCTTTAAGTCTTGAACATCCGTAAATGAATAGCAGTATCCAACAATACAGAATGCATGTCCAACAAGCAAAGTCCCGATTAGAGCAATTGGTTGTGGCATGGTCATATGTCTTTGGCTTGGTTCTTTAGAAATCTGATTAGAATCACGCTAGAGAACCACTGTACTCGAACAGTGCAGTCATCGCGTTGTGGTTGCAATTGACGAGTGCACAAAATAGTGTACATTGCTGTTAAAAAAGGTAATATTTGGTCAAATCTTTACTTCTCAAAATATTCATCGCAAATTATTGTCACATAAATCAAGCTGTGTATCTGCTAAACAATTTTTTGTGGGTTGAGTGATAGTCGCTACAGCGCCAGAGTTATGCCAAAATGTGATTGTCTTCTTAAAAAAAGTGAGGATGAAAGAATCTTTTGCTTTTGTTCTGGAATTTATGCTTACTTTCGATTAAATGCAATATACCAGTCCTTTAATGTGCACAAAGTTTGAAATCTGAGGATAGAACATTTTGAAAGTTATTCAATCGGTTCTTACTGTTTACATATTTCTGTATACCGGGTGTTCTGGCACAGTTGTCGAGTGCCTAAATAAAATCAATATGTTGCAGCCAACGACCCGACCACTGGTCCAGAAAACCCGATATACAGACCTATCTGTACAGTATGAAAAGCTTGAATAACTTTCAAAATGCTCCAGCCTCAGATTTCGAACTTTTTACATGAAAGTATTGTTAATTTGCATTTTAGCTAAAGTAGACATAAATTCCAGAACATAAACAAAAAAAATTCATCTTATTCAGAAAAAATCGCATTTTTTGCCATAACTCTGGCCTGTAGCGACTATCATTCAACCCTCAAACATTTGTTTAAGCAGATACACCACTGGATTGTGCTTTTGCACAGGCCCACATGAGCTCTCGCTTCTCCATATACGATAAGCACCAAAACACACGAGCTGATTATATCAAAATATAATTCAATAGAAGTCCACGTGAATTGTATTTTATTATGATATACTTTCAGAGGCATATTTTAATGAAGGTCTCCATGCAAAGAATATTGCTCCTGCTCCACCGTTTATACGTGTGCCTTATCTTTAACTGTCATGAATTTAACCCTTTCCTACTAGTGTGACTGCTGGTAAGCTAAGCAAACATATCAGGGCCGACAAAACGTCGGGCCTGATATGGATCCAAACCGTTTGACACTTTAATGGTATTCCTGTAATAATGTTTCGAAAAAGTTAATTTGAAAAAATAGCAGACGACAAAAAATCACGAAAATTTTCCGCTCATGCAAAGTGTTTTAAAATCGATCTTTCAGTTCATTAACTCTCTGTACTGTGATTTTCCTATTAATTACTCTAGAAATATATGAAAGGAAACAATAATGTTGGTTATTACATTGTGACATTAGGGCATTATGTCGACGAGCAACGTCACAAGAACCCTTGTACCACGACGCATAGTACTCATCTTTATGTAAACTCAGAACTAAATATTAACTTAGAATTGAAGTTCTAGCACCATTTTATTAGTTACAGTAAAACCTGTCTTAAGCGGCCATTAAAAAAAGACAAAACAAAAATCTTAATGACAGATGGTAGCTTAATGAAGGTCAAAAGTATTGCAGAATGCTCCCCTGTGAGCATTCTGCAATAATTTTGACCTGCATTAAACGGTCTTAAAACCAATTGTTGTCTTCTTTTTGAGTGGCCGCTTAAGACAGGTTTTATTGTATGTTATAGTTTTGTCATGGTTTGTCCGCCTCTACGTGTAGATACAGTTCAACACTTGCTTCGATTGAGTTCAGAATTTGATTCTACGGCGTGAATGTGCTTCCATAGATTAGCACACAAAGAATGCGTGAATGTGTGCGTGAATGTGTGGCGACATGATACCCCCCCACACACACACGGCTGTTTAGGCTGCTGCCCGGTCTAAGGCGGTGATTCTATTGCAACCACGCATCTAGCCATTGTCGCAAACAGTCAGCACGCTAGCACGTACTCACCTGTCGCCTTACGCTCGGTGCACACTGGGATTGAACCGCCATTTTTATTAAAAAATATAGTATGCGATTACTGCTTGCATGACTCAGGGTTTTACATTCTGAAAATATTGACTAAAAGAGAAATGGTAAACTGTCAAAAAATTAACTTTTTGCTATTTTTAACAATAAATTCTGACTACAGGAGTGCGAGAATTGAACGAGACTAGCCAAATATCGCTAGTTACCCATGATGCAAAGGGCGAAATGCGAGAGATCTAGATGAGGTATCGTCAGGTCTCGCGAGAATGCGCATCTAGCAGGTTAGCAAAGAATTAGTTCATGAACTCGAATGTGGAGATATTATTCATAGGACAGAGAGCAAATGCCTTACTAGACTCTAGTAAGTCAGTTAACACCTCTCCAGCAGCAACTGTTTATTTATGTCAACGCTCTTCAAAATTGCAAGATGAATTGTTTATACAGTGTGCTCCCTGGGAAACTGGAAGTTATACCACTTATTAAATTAATAAACAGTGGTGGAACTGACTCCCCTGTGCATAAAGTAGTTCTTCTTTCTAGAACTACACTATTGACGTAGAAAGTCACTGCATTTTTTTTTATCTCATATTGCTTTAGTACGAATATACCAAAAGGGATGGCAGTTCAGCTACCAAATAACAGGTAGAAATGTAAAGGATTTATCCCCTGAAAATGTTTACCTCATATTGTTTTAGTATGAAAATATTAAAGTGTAAGCTTATACCAAAAGGGATGGCAGTTCAGCTGCCACCTAATAACAGGTAGAAATGTTAAGGGTTTATCACTGGTAAATGCTTGACCTCATACTGTTTGAGTACAAAAGAGGTGTAAGTTTATACCGAAAGGGGTGGCAGTTCAGCTGACACCTTATAACAGGTAGAAATA